>JAQFVV010000104.1:1840072-2350275 GCA_028023455.1 Epiperipatus broadwayi
TTCACACATATATTTATAGTATTCATAAGTGACACTTCTATGTATTAATTTTTGTACCTACTGTCTGCTATCTTCAGCCCCAAAATGGGGAGAATAATGTAAGCACTCTTGGTTCTATGGTTTCCTGTGTCAATGAATTGCTTGCTTGCTATTTCCCCATGTCTTGAAAAATAATAGCTAGAGGTTTCAATGTATATATATGAGTGTTTAATTTTTGCAATGGCGAATATCTAAATTATTGCCAATAAGTGGATTACAGTTTTAATTTATGAAGTTCATAGTCACAATTTTACTATTATTTATTATATTATAAATTACTCAACTCAAATACCTCCTTTTAACTCATTAAGATTTGCTAATTCCTGATTTATGATTAGTAATGTTGGACTTGGAGCAGTTAATGAAAAGGATTCCATAGCAGCTAATTCTGTGAATATTAATTCAAAATTTTGATTATTATATAACATCTCCAAAGCCAAACTCTCCAAACATTATACAATATTTACACCAATCAAGTCAATTGCAGCACTGCCTATCTTAGAGAATATCAAACTAGCTTGGCAACCAGACTCTCCCATCACCAATATCTAAACGAGTTAAAAGAAGGTATTTGAGTTCAGTAATTTATAATATAATAAATAATAGTAAAATTGTGACTGAATTGGTAATGTTTTCAACACGATTTGACTTTTTCATCAGTTCTAAGTTATTTTTAGGGAAGAATTTGTTATTTCTAGGGGTGGTTGCATGTGACATATTTTCACCGATTTCTGTTTTTGTAATTTGAATTTCATAGTGTTTTCTCGTTTTTTTTTTAATTTGTATTTTTGAAGAATTTATTCGATTTATTTTGCCTTAGGCATTTTGTATTTTACTTATTTATGTATTTTTACTGACTTTGTGTGTGTACTTTTTTAAAATTTAAGTACTATTTCATTTGATTTTTTACTTACTTTTGATGTCTTGTCTTAGACATTTTAATTTTCCATCGATTTCAGCCATTTTTGGATATAAATTTATCACTTTCAGCTTCTTGGTGGTGCTGCAGCATTGTCTAGTGGCCACAGTATGCATCACCAAACACTATCATGGTTTCTTTCTCTAAGCAATGTGACTACACAGTAGTGACTTTTATCATCTTTCATATAAAATCGTATGATACTCACTATAACGTTTCTAATATTATTTTAAATTATATTTTTCAAATCAATTATATTGTTTCTAAAATTAAAATGCATTAGTGCTATCTTACCTTTAAAAACACTTGACTCGCACTCTCTCGTAACAATATACGCATCTTATTTAAGCCATTAAGAGCTGAAGTCCAAGGAAGGTAGTCTCTTTCAAAACTTAAGTACCGTGTCATTTCAAGAAATCTAGTAATATTCAATTTTCTTGCTCTGTAATAAAGTTTAAAGTTAAGTAAAACAGATAGAATAGTAAAAATACTAAATATTTATTGTACAAAAAGAATTTTTTTTGGGGGGTCAACTGTTGTCTTATCTCTCGCTAATCTTTAAATAAAAGTTTTACTTTTTGTGTGCTGCTTTCAGTACTTTTCTTTCTTCAAGTATTTAATTATTTAACATCTGTTCAAGTTTTTAATATGTGCATGTGTGTGATTTTACAATAAATTGTTGTTATAACAAATTTTAAGCTATTTAACAATATGCTTTAAAACAATTCAAAACAAAGCAAAACTCTCCATATAGTAGTGCCATCTTGTGCTAACAAGAGCACAGAAGGCTTGTGCATAAAATCCCTATCTAGTGCCTACTCATCCAATATCCCCAGACTAGTTTCTGGCTTGTGGCCTTCATCAGTTTGTGTTTTCAATTTCATTCTCATAGTTTTGTAGTTAAATATGGTTAAAAGGTGGGTGCTGGAGGGTTGCATTAGATCCTAAGATCTAGGTGTAGTGTTCTCAGATCCAAGGCTCCTCACTGATGAATGCCACAAGCCACAAACTAGTCTGGGGATATTGGATGAGTAGGCACTGGATAGGCATTTTATGCACAAGCCTTCTGGCATCCATTGATTGCTCTTGTTAGCACAAGATGGCACTACTATATGGAGAGTTTTGCTTTGTTTTGAATTGTTTAATAACAATTATATGCTAGTATGAGATAGTGATCATGTGATGTTTAGTGGTTTAATATGCTTTAACTTAAAACAATTCTTTTTTTAAAAAAAAAGTATTGCATTGTGAAAATACAATATGTATCACCTGTAAACAAATGTTTAAAGAAATATTAGTATAAATATAAAAACAACAGTTGTTAAAAGTAATTGTGGATATTAAGAAGATTGGCATATTGAAAGGGTGTATGATAGAGTGATTTTATGTCAAACCATTAAGCATCACAT
The DNA here is from genome assembly GCA_028023455.1 of Epiperipatus broadwayi. Taxonomy (NCBI): domain Eukaryota; kingdom Metazoa; phylum Onychophora; class Udeonychophora; order Euonychophora; family Peripatidae; genus Epiperipatus; species Epiperipatus broadwayi. Next base: position 1,842,440 of record JAQFVV010000104.1, read on the forward strand.
GATCACTATCTCTTATACTAGCACATAATTGTTTATAAACAAAGCAAAACTCTCTATACAGTAGTGCCACCCTGTGCCAACCAGAGTAGTCAATGAATGCCAGAAGGCTTGTGCATAAAATCCCTATCTAATGCCCACTCATCCAATATCCCCAGACTAGTTTCTGGCTTGTGGCCATTGTCAGTGAGGAGCTTTGGATCTGAGAGATAGTAGTGAACATGTGATGCTTAATGGTTTAACACAAATCCTGCCTAATAGGATAGTGGTGGCTATAGTTGTTAAAGAGCCAAAGACACCAAAATGTATGGGTGCTGAACTGAATTCAGACCCATACGACTATATAAGCTATTGAGCTTAGATTGAAAATATTATTGTGTTTTCAATTTCATTCTCATAGTTTTGTAGTGAAGTAGAGATAAAAGGTGGCTGCTGGAGGGTTGCATTAGAGCCTAAGATCTAGGTGCAGTGCTCTCAGATCCAAAGCTCCTCACTGACGATGGCCACAAGCCAGAAACTAGTCTGGGGATATTGGATGAGTAGGCATTAGATAGGGATTTTATGCACAAGCCTTCTGGCATTCATTGATTACTCTGGTTGGCACAGGGTGGCACTACTGTGTGGAGAGTTTTTCGTGATTTTATGTCCCCAAAACTTTTTAAAGCAGTTCTACCACAAGAATTAATTTTGTAAATTAAAATGAAAAGCTAAAGAAATAAAAATACATGGTAATTATTTATTTAGATTTTTGCAGATGATGTAGCGTTTTTTTTTTTTTTTTGCAAATAATGCTTCAGAGCTTCTAGAAATGTTTAAATTATCATAAAAAACTAATTCTTAATCAGAAGTTAATTAATCTTTGACAAGCACTGTTTAATCATGTTAGTAACACACCAATGTTGCAGGACCCTCAACTCGTAAGACAAAGGCTGATTAACTTCTTAATTACTAACAAAAACTATGCTTATAAATTATATTGTTATTAAACAGATGAAATTAAGAAAATAGAACTAAAGTCAAATACTAAAAAGATTAAAGTAATGTTTTATGGATTTTATCAGAAGGAAAAAATAAGGTTAATAGTCATGAATTGGAAACAGCAACTTTGAGTATCTTAGTCAGATTATTAATACATATTGAAATAAAATGTTATAAATTATTCATAGAATTAAACTTGGATGATGTGTTTTTGATAGAAATAACAATTTTAAAAAGAAATATGCTTTTGTGATTGAAAAGAAAGGATTTTAATAGAAGTACTTTATTAGTTCTCACTTATGGATCTGAGACTCAGACACTGAAATATATGTATTTAAATAAAATAAGTTATGAGATTAATTCACACAGAGAGGAAACAAATAAATAAAGTAGATAAATAATAAATAGCCAAAATAAGATTAATTGAATTGCTTTAATATAAAATATAACATATGGTGTACCAGTAATTATTATCAGAAGGAAAAATAAATATCAGATAATAAGAGGATTTACAGATGAAAGATTAAACTGATAATATACCCACCACTCAGACTTTCCCCAATGAGCTTAATTACTCCAGAAAATAAAAGGAAAACTAAAAAAAACATGGGTACTTCTTGTTGTTTTCAAGGCAACTGTGACACAAGTGTGAAGCAGTGATAGAAAGCAGCACGGAATGTCTTATTCCCAGGATCATGGCTCCTGAAGGTCAGTAAGCCATCTAGGGTCATAACAGATCACCCAATCTTATTATTTTAAATATGTTAAGGACATCGAGCTCAAAGGATAGTGATGGCAGTAAATGTAAAAGTACTGCCTTTAACATCCTATTATTAGTGAATAGACTTAGTAGGTGAAAGGACTTAATCCCAATTAATCCCGATCAGGTTATATTAAATTTGGAATAGCATATCTGATATTCGTGTATATATATATATATCCTGTGCTTGTGTATTTAATTGTATATATATTAATTTGCATAAAATTGAAATCTGAGTCACTGTGTTCTTTGTGTCCTCAAAAAAAATTAGACTCCATACTAAATTGTTATTCTTACTCCAGGGATTAGTGAGCTAAGATATAGCAGATACTTAAAGGAAAAATAATACAGAGATTTCAGATCATTGAATGAAATCTGGAGTGATGTATGTTAGGAATAAAAAGAAAGGATCAAAAATGAAATACTTTGCTGAGAGAATAAACAGTTATCGCTGATATCATTGAAAAAAAAAGAGCTTGTAATGGAGCTGGTCCGAACATATTTTTTTAAAAAAGGAATAATAGATGGAAAGTTAACTGGATCCAAGAAATTATAAAAGATCTAGAAAGAGATCACATTGAAATGGATAGATGAAATATTTCCAGATTAATTTTTGTTATTAGTATTTGGGGAACAGAAATGACACCCACTCATTTAGAAATCAATATCCTGATGTTATGAACCTAAATCCATTGATTTATTAGAGTTATATAGTTCTAATATTAGGATAACAACTATCAATATCCTGATGTTATGAACCTAAATCCATTGATTTATTAGAGTTATATAGTTCTAATATTAGGATAACAACTATAAAATTTTGGGGCAGTTTTAGGATCATTATATGCATTTGTCACTCTTTAATACAAATAGCACATGCTAAATAAAACACCACATCATTTTCAGGGTTTAAACTTTCAACATCTACAAGAGAAAATGTAATTCATTTTAGTTACTCTATTTTAACTCCACCTAGTGTCAGAATTAATAGATAACTGATGATAGTGATACCTTAATATTTCCAATCTAGATTTTTGCTATTGGCCATGCTTAATGAATGGCAAGATTAGACCCACATATCTAACAGTCAACTTTATCTATTTTATAGTCTAGTCTTAAAACTATGTAACTACACAAACAATATGAATTAGGTTCAAAACCTTGAGGTGTAAAAACAGCTGCTATTATATGTAAGAGCATGTATTATCCTGAAGATTGTTAATAATTATAAAATAATCTGAGGATATATCCATTAATTACTCAAATTCACACTAGATGACTCTGAACTGAATAGAGGAAATTTCCACTACTACTACAGATTTAAAGTAAGCAGAGTCATGTGATGCATTGTCTGGTATATTGTCTCTGTACATATAAATTATCTTGCAAATAAATTAACGATTGTTTTATTTTAACTCTGTTTATTGTATTTTGTCTACTGAACAAATATATATATATATTGTGGCTAGAATACATTCCAACAAATAAATAATTTAGGTACAACTAAAGAAATGCCAAAACATGAATTGCATCTATTTGTGGTAATCATATGATCACAGTACTTTTAAGAGTTGGCTGCCCATTGTAGTTTAGCAAGATTTCAATTGCTTAGTTGCTGCTGTAATGACAACTGGTAGATTGCTATAACTCGTAACAAATGTAACAGTTTCAGCCATATTGTTTTTCTTAAGGAAATATCTGATATTACTTGTTGCCAGAAACTTCTCATTCCTAACTTGAGCCTGCTTGACTGTGTTGTGTGAATAACAGGCAACTCACATTATTAAGAGAGTAAATTCCTGGCTGATGAATTATTACTAAAATATAAAAATAGTATCAAGTCTCTCCATACTGTAGTGGCACCTAGTGCAAGCTATAGTAATCAATAGATGCCAGAAGGTTTGTGCATTTAAATCCATGTCTAATGTCTACTCATCCCATATTCCCAGATTAATTTCTACTTTATGGCTGTCATCATTGAAAAACCATGAATCTAAGAGCAATGCACCTAGGCCACTACCTTTTACTTATTCCATCAACCATAAAGCAATAAGCCCAAACTAAAAACACAATGTTTCAATCCAAGCTAATTTGTCTTAGATCCAAGGTTCCCCAGTGATGACAGCCATAAGCTAGAAATTAATTTGGGGAAATTAAATTAGTAAGCATTAGATAGAATTTTAAATGCACAAACCTTGTGGTATCTAATGATTATCATAGCTTAAATTAGGTGGCACTGCTTAATAAAGAAAATTGCTACTATTTAAATAGCTTGTGCAAGGGAAAAAACTCAGTAACATATACACTATTCTTTCTTTATTTGTAAAATGGTATAAAGCTTTATAATGAGATCCCCTATCTTATGTAAACAATCAGATTTACTACCCTAGGTATTAGATTCATCTTTCTATAGCACTAGCTATTTCTTTATGTTATTTAATTTGTCAGTCATATTCTATTTCTGAATCTGATCGAGAGATCTCTATTAATGGGACAAGTCTATTAACTGAGGGATTTAATAGGAGTCCACAATTGATAGAGATGGTATGAATGGTCCTGATAACTATCTTCAAGGTCTCACTATTTGATATTTCTGATCCCCTCATATGTTGATTACACAAAGTCAGAAATTATGTATAACTAATACCAAGGAAATAAACATTGGGCCCTGTAACTTTAACAATGCCACTAATGCAACCCTTAATGAATAGCAATATTTTTCTAATTGTAGCATGTAATGATAGTTTTGCAACTCCAAAAGCCAAATCATTATTCTCTAAAGAGGTAAGAATCGTATGATGTTCCACACTCAGCTATAAATGGAGGAGGGTTTGCAATGTAGTTTTCAGCAACTCTATAACATATGGTACATGATTTGGGCACATGATTTGAGTATATTGCCAAAATGACTCTCTCATGTCAAAATGCCTTTCTCAGATAGCAGATCTTGTTTGAATCTGACTTGATATTGTCTGCTCTTGCCAAGATCATTCGACCAAAGTGTATCAGACCTGTATTCAAATGAATGCCAAGGACATAAAATTCAAGTTTGAAAAGAATGTTCATGGGAATCTGTATTTAAAATTGCAAGATTATAAAGCTTCTGGTAGTTAGTAACCTGTAAAAAATAATAATTGGTTTGACTGGTCAGAAGTTTAACAACATCAATCACAGAAGCTGTCAGAGTTAAGCAATAATTCATGTCTACCACTGCACCAGACCCCAGAGGGCAAAGCAAATTGATAATAACAATAACTGATTCTAAACACTGAGCATTAATTAATAACAATTCACAGTCACAGTTAATAAAAATTCAGGGTCAGCCATGACAAAAACCACTAATTTTTTATAATAGAAAAGTAATTATCCAATGCTAATCTCTTTTCATCTACTAATGAAATAATCCAAAAAAATTTGATCTGAGTCAAGCCTATAAAAAGCCCCTAGTGAGGACAATCTACTCAATCCATGGATTAACCTCCCTTACATTTTAACAAAGCTTCAGAAAACTTCCACACATACCATTTGAATAGCGTTTAGATCACTTCTGTCTCTTAACAATCTACTTAACACCAAAGTCAAAACTCTATTTGAACATGCCCCTCAAATAGTTTGTAAAATTTCATGTCCTCCCCCAGCTTGCAGTGTGGTGTACTATGAGAAATCTTGAGCCAATAGATCTAAGAGAATTGCTCAGAACCCCTATCTTTATAAAAAGGCAAAACAAAGCCATGAACACAAGTCAATTTTTCAAGATTCAGGACATGTTTTTTCTCCTCTCAAATGTCAAACTATCTGTACAGAGAGGAGCAATCAAACGAGAAAATTAAAGAAGACATGGGTTACTGCTAGAGATCTACATTCAATCAACAGGAAAAAATCTTGCATCCCTCTGTCAATAAAATGGAACATCTGATATTTTATAAATTTACATTTCTCTCCACAATAATTTGCATATCTTCTAACCTTTATATATTCATCTTATTAATGGCGTATTTCATTCTTCCACATTATTATTCTAGTGAGAATTTTCCAAAAGCTGACTTAATGCCATTAAGTTCTTTGTTTACCTTGTTATAGGCTTGACTCAGCTCAAGTTGTTTTTGAATAGCAAAGTAATCAAACCATCTTAACAAACATGGATTTCCTGCAGAAATCATCCAGAAAACAACCAATAAGAAATCAATTAAATATCAACTGCAAAAACTAGATTATTAAAGAGCTATTAAAGCTACTAAGGTCTGATGAAAGATCAATTTTAACTGAGACCATCAATAGTATATTTTATAAAGCAATTCATCCATCCATATGTCTTTCTATATATTTATTTTTCAACCTATCTACCTATCCATCCACTTCCCCACCTATCTTTCTAATCAGATCCTCCTTCCCTACATATCTATCTGCCCATCCACAGTTCTATCTATCTATTCATCTATTTAATAATCAATCAGGTGATTTATAAAGTGAGAGATATATTCATCATAAATAATTCTAATATGAGCCACAATGGTAGCAGTCATATCCATTTATAAGAAGATGCTAAGCATTATAATATATACTTCAATGTAGAGGCAAAATAATAACATAAGTCTTGAAGCAAGTCTAAGAAAATACCAGAAGATGGAGCTGCAGACAAATAGTTAGTGAAGAATAAATATGAACAAAGTGATTATACAGAAAGTGGCTTATTGGTTTTTATGCTGGGTTTGGGAAAATATAAGGGGTTTTTAGATATACAGGTCATGGAATTGACAAAGATTATGTTGTGGAAATGGGATGGAGCAGGATAGAGAAAAATATGGGAACACTTGGGGTGAGGAATGAAAAGGGAAGTCAAAGTGGTTAAGTTTCCTCTGGGCATAGTTGCTGAGAGATTCCTGGCTCCGTATAAAGAGAAGTCAACAGTGCATCACATAACATGAGGTTTTCGATCAGAGAGGTTTATAGGAGATAGTTTATTTGTAGTTACACAACTTATGGATATGAGTAGGTATACAGATATACAGTTATACATGGTTTTTATAGATATAGTGAAGGCATATGATAGAGTAAATAGAACTAGATTATGGGTAAGTTTAGTAAATTTGAGAATGGAGGAGCTTTAGTGGATATTATTAGGAAATTATATAAAAATAATTACTATATTTATCAATTAGGAAATATAGAATCAGTTTAAGTTAAAAATGGTGTGGGTCTAAGTCAAGGATGCCCGAGGTCACCTATTTTGTTTTTGTTGTATTTGAGTGAAATGGAGAGAGCAATAGAAAGACTAGGAAAAGGGATACAGATACCGTTAATAGGTAGCAAGAGAGTATATACATTGTCGGGTCTTTTTTTTTTGTGGATGATGTTTTTTTTGTGTGCAGAAAGAAGAGAAGATATGGAAGTTATGCTGAGGACATGTACAAAGATGGGTAAAGAGATGGGGATTAAATTTAGTGAAGAAAAATCAAAAGTAATGATGATTAATACTGGGGAAAGAGAAGACAGAGAATTTTTACTGAGAGGTATAAAGTCAAGGGTGGTGAATAGATATAACTATTTGGGAATAATCTTAAGTAATCAGAGTAATTGCTTGGATGAGTGGGAGAAAAAAAAAGATAAATGAAGCAAATAAAAGAAAGGGATTGATAAAGAAATTAACAGTGTTCCCATGTAATAAATGTGAGGTAGCTAGAATTGTATGGATGGGAGTTGCAATAGCAGGGCTAACATATAGTAATGATGCATTAGGTGTTAGTAAAGGAGTATTAGATTACTTAGGAAAAGTACAAAGAGAAATAGGAAGACATGCATTAGATGCAGAAGTATGGATGGGAAAGGGGGCAATTCAAGGAGAAATGGTGGGCCAAGTTTTTATATGAGAGATGCAAAAAGCAAAATGAAAATGTTTGGAAAGATTGCAGTTTATGGATAATAAAAGAATGGAAAAATAGTATTTAATTCTGTTATGAATAAAGGGCGGGAAACAAGATGGGTGAGAAAGGTAATGTCATATGCCAAAGATTTAGATAAAGAATTTATGTCAGTATACTTATACAAAAGATGGAATGATTGTGTTAGGAGAATTGTTGAGTGTTTTAGTGTTAAGGAATGGGATAGAACAATAGATGCATTAATAAAGAATAGGGAGTTGGAGAGATGGAGAACTAGTATGGAGAGTAAAAAGAGTTTAAATATTTATAGAAGTAAACAGAATATTGGTGCGAGTTAATTTATGATAATAGCAAGGAAAGTAGTTTACTGTTTAAGGCTCGAATGGAATCTTTAGCAACAAGGGAATATACACATAAATGGAAAAATTTAGATGATTTAATCTGCAAGTTGTGTAAGGAAGGCATAGAAAATATTAGGCATCTGTTAATTGAATGTAAATGCCTGAAAGCAGAAAGGATACAAATAATAAAGTTGTGAAAGAATATATATATAAGCAAAGTGATTATATAGAAAGTGGGTTATTGATTTTTATGCTGCATTTGGAAAAAGATAAAGGGGATTTAGATATAAAGGACATGGAGTTGACAAAGATTATGTTGTGGAAATGGGATGGAGCAGGATAGAGAAAAATATGGAAAAACTTGGGGTGGGGAATGGAAAGGGAAGTCAAAGTGGCTAACAGGTTTTTCTGGGCATAGTTGCTGAGAGATTCCTGATTCTGTTTAAGGAGAAGTCACAATGCATCACATCCCATCACTCTGTACTTAATATTTTGAATTCTTAATTGATTTTATTATGTGAACAGCATTTGTATACATAATTATAATAGTTCCATAATATGAGAAAGTAATAAAATTACAAAATGTTATGTCTAGAAGAAAGCATATCACTATTTATAGCTATGTGCTTTTATGTAGTGGGTCCTAGTGAAAAGAAGACAGTCTTTCTCTAAATCATTTGCAGCAGCATCTTGAAATCAATACACATGTTATACAGAGACCATGTGATGATGTGCTTCATATCTTCCATGGCTTATCTTTAGTGACCTCCCTGTCATTACACAATCTTGCAAACTATTTGAAACTACTCTTGCAACTTATGAATTCACCAGCATACATTTAAAATCTTTCAGTAATAGATTTTTGTAATTTAAAATCGAAATTTAATGTTAGCAAGTTGTTTTATCATGAGTTAAAATATGAAACACAACATCATATTTCATATTGTAATTTATGATTTAGATATCGTAGGATTTTAAAATTCTTGCAGCAAATAGTTAAATTATGCCACTACATAACGCATGCATTGATTCAGAAATGGCAGTATAGGCAACTTGGAGAGAGAACCAGTCACCATTTCTTTGTGATACATCATATACAAACAAAAATTTAATATATATAACAAGAAAGAAAATACTTACAATGATAATGTGAATGAATCATCTAACAGGTTTGAACGGTCAGCTGGAGTGAAAACCTGTTTAATATGTACAGAAATGTGAGCCATTTTTATAAAATCAATTTTTTATTTCACTCAAACTATTTAAAAGTTAAATTTAAATATACTTAATGTAAATAAAGTGTTATAATTCATTAATCACATCTAAAATTTCACTCTATCAACTCTCTTTGAGTGATTGTTTATATTTAACTGCACTTGGCTTGATTAAACAACATTAATCATTGTTAATTTGATTTATCATATGCAAATATGGTAAACCAGATTTATGCATGTTATAAGAATTATCTTTGTAATTATTAACATATTAAATTAAATTAGCAAAATGTTTTTAACATTTGGCAACTGAAAAGATTTGCTATTATTTACATTTTAGATATCTTTCAGTGTGGGACACCAGAATTGTAGTTTTCACTGATTCCGATGTCCCACACCGAAAGTGTGCTGAGATGGATCTAAAAAGTAAATAATAAAAAATCTTTTCAGTTGTCAGATGTTAAAAATGTTTTTCTAATTTATTGCAAATACAAACGAAAAGGAAAAACAAATATTAATATATTAAATAGTTTTTATTTATATACATAAATAAACAAGTGATGAATATAAGTACTTAATAATTTAGTTTCATTTTTACCAATATTTTTAATGCTAATTTGATTATGAACATTTTGTTTGTGATATTTTTAACGTAATTACCGTAATGTATCTGTTTAATGAATTTTCTCAAAATATGAAAATAAAGATTGATTATGATGAGTTAGAAGAAATAACAGCTACAAATACCTTGGTCAGATGATTAATACAGATAGAAACATAATGGATGAAATTAATCATAGAATTAAACTTGGTTGGAATGCTTTAGGTAGAAATAACTTGATACTAAAAGGAAATATGTGTGTTTGAAAAGGAAGGTTTTTAATAAATGTGTTTCACCAGTTCTTACTTATGGATCTGAGATGGACACTTAATAGAAAAGCAATACAGAGACTTCAGACCACTCAAAGAAGTATGGAAAGATGCATGTTGGGAGTAACAAGAATAGATCAAAAACGCAATATATGGGTAAGAGAACAAACAGGTGTTACTGACTTCATTGAAAGAGTTGGGCTGGACATATTGCTAGAAGAGATGATAATAGATGGACAATTGAAATCTTAAATTAGATTCCAAGAGATTGTAAAAGACCCAGAAAGAGACCACATGTGAGATAGATGGATGAAGTAAGAAACTGTGCAGGGGTGATGTGGAGAAGAGAAGCTAAAGATCGGAGAAAATGGATTGAACTTGGAAAGACCTTCATCCTGCAGTGGATTGATAATAGTTGATGATGATGATCTTTTTAACATAAAAATTGTTGACTATATATTTTTATTTATTTTAATTGAGTATGTAAATATCAATTCATCATTGGCATTTGTAAAAAATAAACAAATTTTAAAACCTATGATAATTTTTATCATCGAAATTTAATAAATTAATGATATTTATGCATAGAGAAAATATTGAAAATATTAAATATAATGTTGATGTATTTTCAGTGTGGGTCATCCTTGTTGAAGACAATTGTTATATTCAAAATAAAAGCAGAAATATTGATATTCTACACAGATCATAACTATAGGAAATGTAAAAGCACCATTCATTACTAACACATGATTCAATAAATCAAATAATCAATTGAATGCATTTTAATGTTCTGATATAATTCTTATTTCCATTTTTATTTTCAATTCGATGGCTTTCATAAGATGCTCAGTACTGAAATGCGTTAAGGTTACACAGTTGTGAACTCATCCTAATTTTTCGAAAACTTGCCTTCAAATAACTGATTTGTTCTTACTACAGGATTGTCAGAAATAGATTCAACTTACAACAGAACTGATAAATGGGTTAATAATAAAAGAAAAGCAGTAGCCAATCTATAAGCGGACCAACTGGAAAGCTAGATCAGTGAATTCATTCATACGGATAGAAATCTTGATATGCAGATGTCTATTTGAGAGGAAAAACACACAATGAATGGTGTCACATATATTGATCACAATACTATAGCCTATAGTGAGGCAAGTCCAAGGCTAGAGCTGGAAAGTACCTGCACACAAGGCAAGCCATCTCACAGACTGAAAGTGTCAATATCTCAATCACTGCACTTCTCAAACTTTAGCATTATTGATAATAGATAAACTTGTATAATTCATCAACCATAGCAGAGGTGTATATTTTTGTATTATTATTACATATACGTCATTTATATTTATTTCTAGCATTGTATATTTTCTTAATTGATCAGATATATTACTCCTGATCTTGCTATAGCATAAACACAACATATGCATAATATTTTCAAATTTTCTTCCAAATATCAAAGTGCCATCTATATTTCTGACAATATTTCATTAGTTATTGCATATTAAAAAAATCAAACCAGCTTACACAGAGCATGTGATTTGAGAGTAAATGCTCTTACTCCATTATATGAGAGCAGTTAATCCCATATCAAAATGCAATGATAAAATATTAAAAAAATGTAGATTGTGCTTTGAAGGAAGACTTGATTGATATTGATTTCCATTGTTTTCATATATTTAGTATTGTTATTTATTTTACATTTATATATTTATTTAATAAGTGCCAGTTTTTTTGAGAAAAATACCCTGCCATGAACATGTAAGAGTTAGGGGGAAAGCGATTATTAAAGTAAGATCGTTAAACTAAAGATTCAAATTTTAACATCATATGGATTGTATTACTTATATTTATATAAAAAATGATGTTCTATATTGACGAGGCTACATCTTTTTCTATGGCATTTGAGCCTGAAATACAAGACCTGATGAGATTGGTTTGATTTAGTTAACATATAATGATGAATAAGACATAAAAAATGTAGATCGCATTTTAAAAATTTGATACCTCTTCAACTTGATTCATATTATGTGTGTGTGTGTATTTAAATATATTATAATGGTTTTAAAATATTTTGGTAATTATATGAATTAAATATGAATTCAAAACATATCAAAACTAAGAGAGTTACATAAATAAATCTTAAGTATTAAATCTATATCTTGTATTGCCTGCCACCTAGTGTGAGCTTGATTAATCAATAAATGCTAGATGATGGTAAATCTTTAACCATGGCTATCCTATTATATCTCCAGACTAGTTTCAGTTTATCACTTTCATCAGTGAGAAGAAGAGTGTATTAGATCCCAAAATTCCAAATAAACTAAACCCAAATGCCTCTCTACTGATGAAGCCCATAATTTTGTTGGGGAAATGTGGATTAAATAGCAATGGATAGGCAGTTATTAAGTACTACTAAGTAAAATCTAGTGATTTGCTACTTAAAAGTAATTTTGTTCCATTTTATAATTAAATCTTATTATGTAGTTCTGTATTAATAAAATGTCTATTATATCGATTAAGTATTCATTTACCAAAAATCTCACAAGTATAGTAGCTAGTATTGTAGCCTTCCACTTTCCACTGGTCGCTCTTCAGATCTTCAAAAGATTAGCAATATGTTATTATGCATGCGGCAATGTCTTTTAATTTCTTCTCAGAAAACATCATGTTTAATTGTAGCTTTCCACACACATTCTATTCTCTGCGATATATTTCCAATGGAAACAATCAACATTGCATTTCTTTAAAATATGAGATAATCTTTGTTAAAGTAAATGGAATCTGTCTCTACCACATAAACCATGCTCAAACTTGACATAAAACATTCTTTTACACAATTTTATATTGTTATTCATTTCACACATCCAATCCAATGAAGATATGATATAACAATTATGGATTCTAGCTGAAGAACATATTAATTGACTTCACCATCTTGCTACTGAGTTTTTAAAATTTTATGGAATATCTATCCTTTTAGAACATCGTATGTTGTTTATTTATTTCACATTTCCATTCCAATGAAGGATGATTTTACAATTGTGGACTCTAGCTGAAGAACATATTGAACTCACGATCTTGCCATTGTGCATTTAAAATTGTTTGGAATATTCTACGGAGTATCCTTGAATGAAATTTTTCTGATACATTTATGTTATGTTGATAGGATATCCAAATCTCACTTCCATATAATGAATTAGGCAAAATAACTGCTTTATATACAACTATTGTACTGTTCATTTATTGCAAATGTCCAATGTAATGAATGGTATGATTTTAGAATAGTGGACTCTATGGCATTAAGATGAAGGACAGGATTAATTGGTTTTATGATTTTGCTATTGTGTTTTTAAAAGTTTACAGAGAATCTTTAAAAGAAACTATTTAAATACTTTTATATTACATTGATTAATGATGAACTCTTATTTCCATACAATGATTTAAGTAAAACAATAGCTCTATATACAGTTAATCAAGTTGTAATAATTTAATTATTATACATATATATATAAATTAAATATTTTCACGGATTAATTAAGATGTAAACAAAGAGATGAATGGTGATTTTCTATGTAGTAAGTAGAGAAATGTGCTTAGCTATGCTGTTACTAGGTAATTACCAATTGCTATTGACAACCCTTAAGCTAAACTATTTGTTCTAGTAACCAATAATAGCTTTTTAATCTTGAGTTTATTTAGAAACAAGAGAATGGGTCTAAAAAGAAAAGTTCAATACTAATAAAATATACATTTCTTATTGATCCATATTGACTTTTTTTTATAATCACAGTCAATCAGTCTATAATGGGGACTCAATGCAAGAAATAGGCTCACATTATAATCTACTAACTACATATATAAACTGTTGCTATTATTTTATGACACTGATTTATAAATATGAATATTACCAGAAATACATAAAAAGATTGCTTCTACAGTATACAAACTTATCACCTTAATGTTTATTACTATTATGAATTTAAATTCTTAGCAATATATAGTTTACAAATATTGCCAGTTTACAATTTATAAATACAATAAATCAAATAATCTCAACATTAGGGTGTACAGGAGGCAGCCCTCACCATCTCCAGCACCTCACTTAATACATATTGCAACAGTGCAAGGTGTGTTGGCAGTTGAATTTGAAGATTTTGCCGAGAATGGAATATATATATATATATACAAAAGCATGTTAGGAAAATTTATATATATATATATAATAATATATAAAATAAATCCTTTATTTGATTAAACTTAGAAAATTTCTTTTTCTTGAGACAATACACATTGGTTTTTTTTTTCTTTCAATAAAAAGAAAAAGAGCAAATTGAAATAATAAAAGTGACTACTGATTTGAAATATCAATAAAAGTTCTGCAATGTGTGATATTGGTAATTAAATAGGGCCAAGATAGTTACAAGAAAGAGAACTTTGAGAACAAAAATCTAATGAAAGATAAAAGTTTGAAGAAAGAATTTGGGAGGTGTTCAACGTGCACATACGTGATGAGTTTTCAGGGGGATATAAAAGGGATGGATATGACTTAAGGGGGCTTTTTCCTTTTTTTCTTGGATACACTACAAGATGCAGAATTACCCCGTGGTAGTGGCCAAGATGCAAATGGGCAGCTAGAATGCCTATACATAGCCAGTCTTTCCTTTCCCTTGAACATTATTATAATGATTTAGAAGAATGAAGTCATCACCTGACTGAAAAAGAACCATCCCCGTCAAAGCTAGGACTTAATATACACATCACTGAATGAAAGCCTGTGGATTACATTTATTGCTAAGGAACTATTCTATTGAACAATCTTATCAGTAAGAAATTGCTTTGAACTCATAATATTTATTCAAGTAACTTTGAGGATATTCCACATACCACGTAAACCATAGAAAATAAAAAAAGAGATTAATGCATCATAAAGAACTATAAAAAATGATTATTGGCTCTTTATAATTATTATATTACCTTTTTTTTTATTTATTTCTTAAATTAAAAATAAATATGCTCTTAAAAGAAAAAGAACTATAATGTATCATTTGTTAAGCTTTGTAAATGTATGCTCTCAGCAATCTTCTTTGCAAAATTCAACTTTTGATGTCAACACATGTTATTGTATTTCAGATTGATTATTCAAGTACCAAGATATATAAATAATTCACTTCCTTTGTCAATTTAGTAGAGATGTTTAAACAGAATCCTGGCATCTAATAAAAAAATAAATTTAAACTATTAAAGAGACAATAATGGGAGTGGAAGTTAGCATCTAGTTTAAGTAGGTCAACTTGTTCTTGCTTACACTAAGACTTAGATAGATCTTATAATTAGGACCGTAATACCTGAAATATACAATGCTTACACTAAAGCTTAAATCATTAATAGATAATAAAGCGTATTAGGTGTGGGCATGGTAGGTAATGGATATATTCTTAACAGACATACAAACTTAATCATATGGCTGTTCACATCTAATAAAAGTAGATTAGACAGAAAATGGTACAATACATATATTTATTTACCTGATGTTTTGAAACTAGAGCACGAATTAAATTTGTCCATATATTGTTATCATAAGTGACTCGATAAAATCCACCCTGATTATTGTTTGCTTTAAACCATACAATGTTAACAGGTATAGTAAAATTTCCTAAAAACATAAAATAGTTTAGAAATTTATTACTTTTATTAGTACAAATACTATTTTATTAACAATATATTACTTTTAGCACTGAACTGTAAATTACAGAAATGTTAAAAAAAAGCTGGAAATATAAATGCAACCACAAATACTACTGATGGCTAAAACAATCTATTAGTTAAAAGCATTTTATTTAAATTTAGTTAAATATTTTTTAAATATATGATCTTACTGTCTGTTTTTGGCATCCATACTGAATTGTTTGTTGGGGTGTCACTGTCTTCCAAAAGATAAGTATATGTCAGAGGAACATGCCATGTTGAGCTATGATAAAAAAATAAACATTATTAATATGTCTATGATTATCAAGAAAAATATGTATAATAAAGTATCTCGCTGAAGAAATATATATAACTAATCAAATTAATTTATAGTGTTCTCACTATGAGCTCAACATATTCATAGTCTATGAACCAATGACAGGATATACAGGCTAATTTTAAGTGGATTTTTTAAAGCAATAATGGTGTTTAAATAGAGCCAAGATTCCACTCCTAGTTGGGAGATTTGAGTGTTTAAACTCCAACATACTTGATTCTCAGAGGTTGTTTTGAGAAATGAAAATACATGAAAGAGGTCAGTCTGATATTGGGACAATAGCTTAGAAAAGAATGAATTCATATCAGGAATTATATGAATATACATGATGTGAAAATTGCACAAAGCACCATATGAATGACAATACTAAATGCTTTTGAACATTGATATGTAAATACTGTAGTACATAGTTAGCTACAAAATCATTAAAAATAATGAAATACAAACAGGGTCCAGATTTTGATCATAAACTATGTATTACCAGACTGGGTATAAAATGACTGACCAGTTATCATTCAACAATACAATATTATTTATTTGACAGTATTACAATTATTATATCACAAATTTTCATACGTCTTCAATAATTTATAAAATATTAATTAAAAATAAAAACCATTAAACAAAGATATAAATATTGGATACCAAATAGTAAAAAAACTAAAAATATTTAGATATATTCCTTATATATAAAATCTATGTTTTGTCTGTTGTCTGAATGCATGTTTGTCCATAACATTGTCATGTGTCAAATTCATAACCAATTAAAAAAAAGTATTATGATGGCCTTTCCATAGGCCAGGTACACTTTCTGTGAAAATACCTGTATAATACAAATAAAATTTGTTTACATTAAATCTTTAAAAAAAATGTTAAAAAGCAGTTAATTAAAAAAAACTATTACAAAAATGAAAGCCTTTCCATAGGCTAGGTAAAAACATTCTAAAATAAAAAATGAAATTAAGGTATAAGAGATATGGTCTACAAAACTAGTCAACACTGACATTACATTACTTTCATGCTTACTTGTGCTTGTATGACCAATTCCCTTTACACTATTCTAGAGCCATCTATTGTAAGTATGAGTAATGAATATACTTCAATATGTGAATCTTTGTTTCATAGACTGCATCTAATGTTTAGTAGAGTGTGAGATCTCAGATCTTCTCGTTTGATGTTTTTCTCAACACATAAAAAATGCTTCTGTCTTAAAACAAAACATGAAGTTCCAAAGCATTATTGCTTCCTATATGACTAAGCAAGTAAACATAAGGCCATTTGTTAGGTCCTTGTAAAATTATTGATAAATACTTTGCAGACACGAAATTGAAGTCATTTTATACAATATTTATTCAATGACTTTTGGATCAAATTTTTGGGTCTGCATAAAAATACCTGTCATTGTACAATGTTTCCGCACTGACTACAAGACTTCTAGTTTCTAAAATAACTTTTAATGCTAACAAAATACACATTTCCTTTTGTAATTGGGAGGGGAGGTCCTTTTTACACTTTAGGAAATTATATTTACAGATTTTTTTTTTTTAAAAAAGAAAAATTTATTGACTTTGTTTATACATGAACTACATTTTTAACAATAGCTCGAGAAAAACTACTCTGTATTAATGTATCGTGGAGTCTTGAGGTGACGTAAGTTCTATGATTCTTCTTCTTCTATTAGGATGACTTTAGACCATGTTTCTTTATACAGCCTGTCTGGAGCTAACATTCTGTCTCTAATGCTGATGCTCTTAATCAATGTTTTGAAGGTATCCAGGATATTGGTTGTCATATTACTGATTACATGTTTGCAACTGGTTAGCCAGATTGCAAAGGAGAGAAAGATTGAGAGTCTGATGTTTGAGAAATTTCTGTTCTTGATTGAATGTTGAATCGAAAACAAGTCTGCATTTTGTTTTTTGGCTTTATCATTGATAAATGTTTTTAGTGAGCTGAGTATCGGGCAGTTATGAAAGATGTGTTGGATCATTTCATCCTCCATAGTACATAATTGACATCGAAAATTAATTTTGGTAAATCCCCTTTTCCACACTAGAAAATGGCTGGTGGGTAATGAGCCCAGATTTAATTTTATAATAAAGTCTATATATTTTGGTTCTAAGAACCAATATTTTGCTTTCTTAATCATGATTCTATTGTTGAAGCCAAGAGCGCTTAGTATTGCAGTAGGAGTGTTGATCTTGAGTTTGTACACATCCCAATATGACTTTTTGCTATCAAGTGCTATCAAGTGTGTTTTGTGTTGGGCTAATGCAGTTGTTGACATGATTCCATATTTGTGTCATCCATATGCTACTTTTAGGTGGTGGAGTGTCCGTGAGTGGAATAGTTAGTGTTATATTCAGGTGGGCAGATTTCAGGGAGAAGGCACGCAGTGCTGTTAATGATTTTTGCAGGTATATTGTGGAAACTGAGTGAAGGTCAAGGCTGTTAAGTTCTTTGGGCATTTGTGATTTTGCAATGCTTATGGCGACAACCTTTCCTTTCCATAGTAATTTAGAACATAGTGAGTTGATTGCCTTTTCAAAAGTTTTGGTGGGTTTAATAATTGGCAGATAATAGTTTAGTCTGGAGAACACTAGAATATTGAGCAATGTAGCTTTGCCTGGGAGCGACAGTGAGAGCCCAGAAAGTGATTTCACTATTTTCTTGGTTTTTTCGAGGATTGTGTTTTGGATTTCTTTGGTCATGGCGAATTTAGTTTTAACTATAGGAAACCTAAGAAAAGTTGAGGTTTTGATGTGAATATTGATTGAATTACAGTTCTAGATTTAATTTTCCATATTGATGATTTACTGTTGTTGATTTGAAGGTTTAATTTTTTTGTATGTTTATTGATGATTTTCAGTAGTGTTTGCAGATGTGATTTATCAGGAAGGAAGATAGTGACATCATCAATGTATGAGATGTGATTAATTTGTTGTTTTAATGCTGGAACATATATTCCAGGCATGTTGTGTTCAATATCGTTTAGCATTGGATTTATATATGTTATAAAACAGTGTTGCCAGAGGCAAGCCCTGGGGGATTGAAAGATGTGGTCTGAACCCAGTAGACAACTTTCCATCTAGAGAGGTAAATATCGATCTATTTAAAAACAAGTTGGCAATTATTCTGATATACACTTGAGGTACTTGGTACTCTTGCAGTATTTGAAAAAGGACTGAGGGGATTACTGTGTTGAATGCTGAGGAGAAATCTAATTGGATAGCTAGGGGTCTTGACTTTCGGCTTTGCCTAACATGTTCAATTATCAGGAGGAAGCATTGCATGGCTTCGATGGTTGATGAGCCTTTGTGTGCATATTGATATGTTGATATGTGTGTGTAAAGCTGGTCTTGTATTTGATCTTTGACTAAGGATTCGATTGTTTTTATAAGCAGAGAGATCATTGAAATGGGACGTAAGTTAGTAAGACAGGATGGGTTTGCTTGTTTTTTCAAAATGGGACCAATGCCACTGGATACAGATCTGGAATATTTTGGAAGTCGCCAGCAAGCACGCCAATCATCATCCTCAGTATTGGTATGGTGAAGTGGCTGAGGTGGAGAAGTACAAATCTGGGTATTCCATGGAGTCCGGGATGTGTGCTTTCCAGGTATGCAAGTAGCTTTTGGAGTATTTGATTTTCTGTAATGTTGTGGTTGGAAAAGTTGCCTGTATCTTTCCAGATGTTACCTGTTTTAAAGTTATGATTTTGTAATTTTTGTTTAAAGTGATTATGGATTTTGGAGAGCATCGATGGACCACTGTAACAGTTTTGATCTACTAAGATCATCAGTGGTGTAGGCCACCTTGTTGCTCCCAGTGCCCATTGTAACGGTCAGAATCGTCTATCTCGCTAACACACTGCAGAATTCAAACACCAGACATGAAACTGAACATTCTATGAGGGGTTGCCTTCTAGATATACTAAGTTCGAATCTAAAGTCCAAATTTCACAGCGCCATCTACGTGATAACGCATCTGGTGCCACTACTAGTATAACCTTTGACCGGTGCCTGGTGGTCAGGGAGAAACAAAAGACTCTATACTAAAAGAAGTTTGGGTGGCTAATTAATGTCTATGTATTTACAAAAGAAATGCAGAAAATATATATAGACCGAGACAGTGATAGGAATCAAATAAAATAAGAGATCAAATTTAGTTTTAAATAATTTCACACAATTTATTTATATAAATATATATATAACGCCACTGTCTGCTTATATGAGACAGGGATGCGTATTAAATAAATTTGGCATTATATGACAAAAAAAGACTAAAACAAAGAGATATATTCTATTCCTTGGGCTAATAGCATTACGATAATGTGCTTGACGAGATAGGAACATGTGTGAAGTGCTTTGAGTAATTATACAAGTTTAAGACAATATTTGAAATTAAATGTTCTAAAATATTTATTGATTTCGAGAATAGTACGAACTAAAGCTTACTAAGCAAAAAATGGGAATCTGATCAAAACATTTATTTGATAATAATAATAATAATAAAGTTACATTGGGAGGTCAGTATTGCTGATAATGAATTTATTAAAGTTGGAGGGTGTGACACGTTTAAGTCACGGATGCTTTGTAAAATAAATATAAAATAAAACAATATTGAAGATCCGGAATAATTACGGAGGGCATCTCGCCGCTAACCCGTAGGAAAGTATTTTATGAACAGCTGAAACTTAGCGACTGTGTGACGATTGCGTTTAATTCCCAGGGGTGTCATTTGGGGCACCCTCTGCCTGGAAACCGCAAGCGTGGAGAGAACAGCCTTAGCCGTGTAAAGAATCCTTGGAAAAATAAAACAAAACGGTCTCAACAACCAATTCATGTACCAGCAATACGAGACTAGTGTATATAAAAACATACTAAATGGGTTTTACTCGGATTAAGAGAAATGCCCAATCAAATTCCCCGAAATTCATTTAAAAGGGTCCGCACATTCTCGACGTCAATGATGAACTTTATAATTAAAGTAGAACACGGTAATTAAAATAGGAAAATGCATGCTTGCGGGTTTGAAAAGTAAGTATAGATTTATATATGCAATCATGCATTTGGGGACACATTTAAATCATTGACTTCGCACATACTCTTATATTAGATTAATATATTAGATTAAAATCAATAACATGTAGATTTTAAACTATGTGATTATATTACATTAAAGAAAAGAATCGCCCTCGAACGAGTGATTTGCAAGATAATAAATTGGAAAATTATAAATTTAAAATATGCCTTAATAGCGGCATCTTACTTTCAATAAAGGGAATAGTTCACTCGGTCAAAGACGATTCTGACACATTATCATAATAAAATAAAAGAAAGCTTTATAAATAGAAAATTTTAACCCAAGGATAGAGCAAAATGTTGAGTATATTTAAACACATTAAAGAAATACATAATGAACTTATGTGAAATATAAGGAAAACAATTTTACAAAGCTATAGCATGTTAGTTAGGAATCACAAGAGCTCTTGGGTTAATTTAGGTTACCTCTGGAGATGCATTTGCAGGTAGATGTTCGGCAGGTTTTATAATTCAGCAGCAAAATCTGGAATGTTCATATTTTGGCAGTGGCAGCACCAGTTCCGGGGTCCGGGTGATAACTTCCGATGGTATGAAGCAGCGGCTGGCTATTCCGAGGGGACATAGCCATCTTAACGCCTCTACTCAGACATGTCAAGGTTAGCAAAATATTAGAATAGAACACAGAATGATTTCTCTTAGACACATTAGAATAAAAAACAACTAACTAACTGGAGAACAAAAGAAAAACCTCCTTTTTATAGTAGAATTTAACAATAGAACTGCCCTGGAGCATTACAAAAATATCGGACTTATCAGCTGTAATTAAATCATCGGAATGTCTAAAGGAATTCAACATTAATTAATTTCTTTTGTTAATTTCCCTGTCGACATTCGAATTACAAACTAGATTTAGTTAAAAATTACTTTTATTAATTAAAGAAAACCTTAAGTGGACATCTGCTGTTTTTAGATAAACTTATACAATATTTACTAATTAAACTATTGTCCCTCATTTATTTTAACAGAAATATTTGGAGTAACTTTTATTAAATTAAAGAAAATGATTTTACTTTTTAAATTGCAATATTTGAATCTATTTACTAAACGAATATTTACTAAATGAATTTTATTTTAAATCAAAATATATTACGACGGTAATATATTTGTAAACAGATTCAAACAAAATAACTAACAATTTATAATTTTGATATGTTTTAAAATGGATATCATAGTGTGTGCGCAATTACGACTTATATAACTTACTTTTTAATAAATGTAAATTATGTGAACAAATACATAATTCATAATATTTTATTTTATTTGGGAATAAGTTATATATATAATACGAGCATTGTGCTCGTGGTTTAAAATTAGGCAGGATTTTCGGTATAAAAGTGTATTGCAGACACACTACGATAGATTGGGGTTCAAACTAAGGTATGAGGGTAGGAAGTAGGTGAGAAAAGGTGAAACAAAGATCTGCAAAGTAGACCTTACTGTTTCACCATCTGATATAACTGCGAATCCAATTGTGCTTGTTTGCTAGAAAAATCTTGGATCTTTTGTGGCTATATATTGAGCAAGTATCTTTTGAGTGTTGTGGTACTGGATTTTGAGATCCAAGATGTCTTGTATATTGGTATCTGTGGGGAAGAGTATACTCAATCTATGATTGATGGTGTCCAATTCATTTAATAGCTGATTAGGCCCTTTAGTCTTCTTAGTATGGTGGTCAATGAGTGAGCTCAATATTCCTACAAATGTTGACCATGCTTGAAGAGGTGGAAGTGTGAGAATTTTGATTTTATTGAAAAGGATGTAAGCCTCAGAGAAAATCCATTCTGGAGTTGCTACTTTATTTAAGAGTCTTATGATGCTATTATGATTTGATTGTGTTATGGTAGAGGAGTCTAAATGTAGTGAGATTACCATGGCCGGGTGGTCAGAGAAAGGTACTAGTTGAAGTTTTGCATTTAGATTAAAGTGGAGTTCAGATGAGTAGTAGAGCAGATTTATCAGGGATTTTTTATGTTTTGTATAGAAGGAGAAAGAATCAGGTGGAAAGCAACCCTCCCCACAAAGTAAGACTCTGCTAAAGAGATGAAGGTGTTTCATTGTAAATTGGTGATACAACATATTAAAATCACCAAAGCAAATGACTGGTGAGGCATCAGATGAAAGTATAGAATTGATTTTGGTTATTACTGAGTGTATTAAGCCATTATCTTTCCTGAGGTGGAGATAGATGATGTTAATTGAGTTATTGGCAATGTGTATATTGATATTAGTAGCTCTTTGCTGAGATACAGAATTCTAAGTTTTTGATAAGACAAATTTTTGTTGATTAATATAGCAACTCCAGATGAGGCCAAGGTTGAAGGCAGATATTGAAACAGGCCATATTGTTGCATGATTTGTTGAATTCGGTAATCAGATTGTAAGTGTAATTTTGTCTCAGATAGACATACTATGAGGAGGTTTGTTTTTCCGAGCATCTTATTGCATGGACATGCTCAAGGGAGTTGAGCTCTCTTACATTAATTCCCCCTATTTTTAGTTGCATATTTGAGTGATAAATGATGTGATTTGAGTTGAGGTTATTCACCTGTAAGAAGCTTATCCTTTAGGATAGGTTGTTCATTCGGATCTTGGGTTTCTTGAGGAAAGCTATCAAAGGCTGGAGACTTTGTATTTGACTGTGTTTGGTCTGGTGCACTGGTTGTCTTGCTTTGATTTGTGGTAGTGGTTTTTTGAAATTGGCATTTTGTGAATAATGTATCTTCTGGGGTGTTTGTTCTCAGTTGATTTGAGTTTCAGTTGGTTTGGATCTTTTCTCTTTTTTCTTTCTCTGAATGGATGCTTTGTTTGTGGTATGTTGAGAGTAATTTGATTCGTAATCTGATTCAGCGGTTAAATTATTTAATTCATCTGACTGCGATCTGGAAGAGTCTTGAGTTTTCCTTTTATTGTTTGGAATTTGAATTTCTATTTGTGTTGTATGAATGGAGTGTGTTTGTTTAGACTCCTGTTGTTTATTTATTATGTGTTGCGATTGCTGTGTTTCCATCCCTGATGTTCCAACAGTGATTTTGGAGAGTTGGTTTAGCATGAGTGATGAAGTTTGTTGAAGGGTGTTACACGCCTCCTTGGAAGCTTCTGTGGATTCAGCAGTAATATCTTGTTCTGTTGTTTGTGACGTGCTCGTCTCAACTTCAATAGACAGATCTTTCTCCTCCTCTAGAACTTCATGTGCTGATGAATATGAAGAGTGTGGTAAGTTTGGGAGCTTTGATTGCATTTGTGGTTTCTAGTTTTCCTTGTGTTGCAAACTTCACACATCCGTTTCGGAAATGTTTTCATAAGGTGGTTACAATCTCCACAGGAGAAGCATTGTGGTTGTACTCGTCTGATTGAGATGTAGATAGGACATTTTTCCCCTCAAGTTTTAAGGTATATCCAGTGGAGAGTAATCTTTATTAAGTTTGAGAGTGAAGGCTGCATTATTTGATGTTAATTCAAGGTCTGCCCTTTTTTCATTGAGATACTTGAAGGTTGTGATGGTACCATACTTGGTAAGGAGTCTTTGGAGATCTAATTCATTGAAATTTAAGTAGCAATTGCATGCTAGGCCATGGATAATTTTGGGTCTATTCATTTCTATTTTGATAAGGTATCTATTCTTTAGGAAGATTTGATTTCATTTGAATATCTCTTTTTGTAATATATTATTAAATTCTATTATGAAGTACCTTCTGTTTGGATGATGGTAAATTCTTTTTATTGCATCCCCTAATTGGTGATTTTTTAGAAGCTCAAAGAGATCATCCGTAGGGAAAGTAAACAGATCACAGTTAGTGGTAGTAAGTATTAAGGTGTGTTCACTATGGTAATTTAGAAAGGAGTTAAATAGAAATTGGGGTATGCATGAGTTGAATTCGTTGCTAATTGTTTCGTAGTTATTTAAGCATGTTTGAATGTCCTGAGATGTCAGTTCTTCATTGGTATATGTGTAGTTTTCTTCATCTACAAAATCAAGTGATTTGACATGAGATGTCTGTTCAACTGTTTTTATATTTTTTGTTTTGACTCTATTATTGCAGAGTGCAGTAGTGTAAGTTTGATAATTTGTTTGGTTGGAGAGATTTTTTGTGGCTTGTACTTGGCCACAATGGATTGCTGCTTGATTTGTTATTGCGTTGCTTCCAGATTGTGTATTGTTTGTTTTTAAACTAGACATAAGGCATGGAAAGTCCATGCTGAATGTATTTTGCTCGTTTTGTGGGTTTTGCATTTGCATTGGATTTATTAGACAACTGTGTGTAAACTCGCGGTTTTCTGTATTGTGATCGGATTCATAGTTTTTGTTCAATCTTTGATTCGGAGGAAGACCTTTGTCAGTATGGGGTTAGGACTTTGTTTTTCCATTTGTTTCTCCACTGTGGAACTCAAATAATAATTCTTTAATGCTTTTTTCTTCATTTAAAGTTTCTTTACGGTGAAACATGGCTGCTTCCGAAGAAACGCCACCTGCTTTTTTAGAATTTTTTTGAATTTTCAGTTTCGTAAGTGTTTGATTTTTTGTTTGAGGTAATTTTATTTTAGATATTTCACTTTGTTTTTGATCATTTTTTGATTTGGTTTCATGGAAGGACTTAGATTTAGTTGTTTTAGTTTGTAAATCAGTGTTTTCCTCCGATTTTTTGTGAAATAGTGTCGACTCGATCGTATTGACCTTTTGATTGGAATTTGTAGGTATTGTATTTCTTTGTTTATGGTCTATATCTGAGTTTTTTTGCTTTTGAGAGACTTTCACTGAATGTTTATTATTGTTTGGACCTTCCTAATCAATTAAACTAGGTTTGATATTGGTGTGAATGCTTTACACTCCTTGTGTTTCAGGGCCTGTGTAAAGCTTACTTAGAGCTTTCCTTATGTTAGAGTCACTTTATGATCTCATAATTGGGCTTGACCGCTGTGCTACCCAGTCAAAGAGGTCAATACCTTTGATCATTTTGTATATTTATTACTAAAAATACAAAAAAAAGGCTTACCTTCTGGCCTTCACCACTCAAGATGGAAAAAGTTTTGAGAAAATACTTATAATTTATGTTTTTAATATGATCTGTTGTGCAAAGATTGTCACTAGTTGGCACCATTGACGGAAAAATTATATATTTACAGATTTAGTTACAAAAAAAAAAACATCCTTCACAGATATCCTTTTATAAAAATTAATTGTTTTTCTAAAATAATGTTATTGTCTCAGAACTGCCACCTGCTGGGCTCTTGAAACAAAATAAAACTTTTTGAAGAGCATTAAAAAAATCGGATATATTAAAATAATTTAGATTGACATTTATAACTAAAATGTTCTCATCGCTAAATTGGGAAAGTAATTTATAATGGATTGCGATTTTTATTTATGATCTACCTTTTAATAATAATAATAATTTATATACATTTGTGGTACCATTATGCAAGCAAAGGAGTTAATATGGTCAATATTTTTACATATTTATTACACCTATGGTCAGACTGAGATTGTATATAAATATACCTGTGGCCACCTTTTAAGACTGTGCACTCACTCCATAACTGCAAGAAGCAAACACCTCTTCTGCAGATACTTTTATTTATACTAAGAATAAATCCTCAGGTGCGTCCAGCTAAAGACTAGAATATCAACAAAATAAGGTTTTAAAATATCCCAAACTCTTGATTCCCTGACTAGAACAAAGAGCAAGAAACTCATGTGACTTAAGCTGTTGGGTAATGTATTCTCAACACACATATGTAATTGACACAATTTTATCTTAATATTGTATGGTATGGTATGGTATGGAGAGAATTAAGCCAAATGAATAACTTAAAACAGCATTTTTATTTACACAAGCATATAACAATAACCAAAAATAAGCATAAACTAAATTATAATAATTATTGAGTTATTTAGTACAGATAAGTCCATTTTTAAATAAGGGGTGACATTCAATTACTTTTATTTTTGTGAAAGTTTGTAAAGAGAATAAAATCTGTCTAGGCTTTAAATTATCATACATATTTACCTAGGTTTTGGTATATTTTTTCCTGGTGTGCACTCCTACCTTCTTAAAAGTTGACTGAGTTCATGGCTGGCATTCCCAGCTTCTTTTAAAGTTTGTCACATCTTTTTTCATGGGCAGCATGTATCTTGGACCTTGTTTGATAGCAACCTTCTATAATGATGGATAGATATCTCAGCAATGATGATAAAAGATATATATTACATTTCAGGCAGTCAAATGTGAAAGAACTGGGTGACAAATGCCAAAGCAATGCATGGTCATATTAAGATATCTGCATAAATATCTATACATTCCTGATAGATAAACTGGTTGTTTTCAAAGAAGGAATGAGCAATATTATTATAGCTATCTGGTAATAGAATGAATACAACACAAATGATATCAGACTAAAATTGCAACAAAGTTTTAACAGACAACTAAGCACACTGAATACAATAGAAATGTAGTAGCTTTTACATCCATTATAAACTCACTGTCTGAGGTCACCCACATCATTAGTTTCAAATTTTTTTTGTAATTAGTTAATTATCTTTTTTCCCCTTAATTACAACATTAGTTATATTATCTAATCAGTTAAAAATATTACTGATTTCCGGTAAAACTTTATCCCTCCTGATTAGACAATTCACAAAATTATTACAATCTTTGATTAGATCATAATTTTTCTAATTAAACAGTTTTCAATATAAAATTTATTCAATCATTTACATTATTCTTTAAAGTTACAATTTACTTTCTTTTGTCTTCATTCCATATGGAATTTTTTCTTTCAGTTAAAAATGCAGATAAGCTATCTTTTAGAATATTAAAATGTTATATGGTGAGATATGGAGAGAGAGAAATAAGTCAAATTAACAAATTAAAAATAATAGGTTTATTTACAAACACACACAAAATTAAAGTAAAACAACTTAATATAATTGTCAAATAAAAATGAAGTAAATTAATTATGGCCTTCTTTACTAATGGGTTATCCAAAATAAGGGTCAACAAGCAAATTGCTTTTATGTGATATTTTAAAAAAATAAGTTTGTTTACACCTTGAATTTGTTATTTTATATTTACCTAGGATTTTGTTGTAGCTTTGTTTCTGGAGTGATCACCTATCCCCTTATTGAAGGTAAATCGGTGCTCTTTTAGTACGCGATCTCCGCCATTTTGAATTTCAAAAACAACCAAAAACATCGTCTGACACATCTTAAGTGATTAAAAAAGTACGCGAAAATGAAAAAAATTTAGAACTTGGGTCATGTGACTTGGAAAAAAACCCCAAAACATCACACAGTAAAAAAAAAAAAGCCAAAACATGAAAAATGTAGAACTCTGGTCACATGACTATAATATCATTTAAAATCAACACATAGATCTGAGATCGAAAAAAATATTTTAAAATAATAAAAAGCTAACATGCATTAATGAACATAGGTTACAAAAGAAAACCATAGATATTTAAAATATATAAAAAGCTAATCTGCATTATTAAATCATGCAGGTTACATTATTAACACATTTATAATTTGTCTCATTTTTGTAAACATATAAAAAGATCGATCGAAGGGTATATGCTGTATATAAAATCAAACTAAAACTTATTCATTTTATAATTATGTTCCTTTTGTTTGCAAAATTTCAGATTCTCTGCCTAGAAAAAAACATTCAAAATGTACAATCCATTCGTAGGACAGCCCTCCCCCACCCCCGCACAAGTAAATCAACAAGGTATTTTTTTTAGATTATCATTGGCTAAAAAGTACATTTTCTCATTTTAAATTATAAATCAAATAATTTATTATACAGCCTAGTTTACAAAAATAATATTAATTTTAACTAATTTATTAAATATTATTTAGTTTTCACAATTCATAAGTTATTACAAGTTATAGATGAATTGCGTATTGGCTTTTACAAATATTAATACAGTTACTTCTTAATTCTATATATATCTAAAGTTACAGTATTACCGCACTTTATAAGTTTATTTACATAAAATATTTTATTTGACTTACGGCATTAATTATTGGGTACTAGTGAAGTAAGTTATAAAATGATTTCTTATAGTTTACTTTCAATGATGGAGGGAAAGATTTTAGATAATTAAATTGTTTATGTTTTCCTCTGCTCTTAAAATCTCAAGGGAGATCACACCAAAACTTCTTAATTTTTTTTTTTTATGTCATAGCATCGGCCGGGACGCGAACCCACAACCGTCTGCAACCAACTACTTGCTTACATGGCGGCTGCGATACCTCTCGGCTAACAACGCAAGACAACTTCTTAGATTTTAAACTCAACAATAACAAGATTTAAAAGTTTCTCTTCTTACCTCCCCACCCCTGTCATATCAAAGCATATTGTTTAAATTCAAATATGTATTAAATTTCATAAAGGATGATGAGCATTTTGGTTTAGGTTTAAAATTATTCTATTTGTAATATTGCTCTCTCTTTATATATATAAGATATAACCCAAGAGTTAGAAAATAGATTAATAAAGTATTAATAAACCAGATAATTTGTACACAGTTACTTCACCACTACCCAATAATTAATGCCGTAAGTCAAATAAAATATTTTATGTAAATAAACTTATAAAGTGCGGTAATACTGTAACTTTAGATATATATAGAATTAAGAAGTAACTGTATTAATATTTGTAAAAGCCAATACGCAATTCATCTATAACTTGTAATAACTTATGAATTGTGAAAACTAAATAATATTTAATAAATTAGTTAAAATTAATATTATTTTTGTAAACTAGGCTGTATAATAAATTATTTGATTTATAATTTAAAATGAGAAAATATACTTTTTAGCCAATGATAATCTAAAAAAAATACCTTGTTGATTTACTTGTGCGGGGGGGGTGGGGGTGGGGAGGGCTGTCCTACGAATGGATTGTACATTTTGAATGTTTTTCTAGGCAGAGAATCTGAAATTTTGCAAACAAAAGGAACATAATTATAAAATGAATAAGTTTTAGTTTGATGATTTGGTATACAGCATATACCCTTCGATCAATCTTTTTATATGTTTACAAAAATGAGACAAATTATAAATGTGTTAATAATGTAACCTGCATGATTTAATAATGCAGATTAGCTTTTTATATATTTTAAATAACTATGCTTTTTATATGTCAATAATACGTGATGCTTTTTATATGTTAAAAATATATGGTTTTCTTTTGTAACCTGTGTTCATTAGTGCATGTTTAGCTTTTTATATTTTTTAAATATTTTTTTCGATCTCAGATCTCTGTGTTGATTTTAAATGATATTATAGTCGCATGACCAGAGTTCTACATTTTTCATGTTTTGGCTTTTTTTTTTTTTTTTTTTACTGTGCGATGTTTTGGGGATTTTTTCCAAGTCACGTGACACAAGTTCTAAATTTTTCCGTTTTCGCGTACTTTTTTTTATCACTTACATGTGTCAGACGATGTTTTCGGTTGTTTTTGAAATTCAAAATAGCGGAGATCGCGTACTAAAAAAGCACCCAAAAATCTTTACTACATGTCAGGTATCAGATGCTGAAGCAACATGGTGGTGAAATCCAAATGAACCCCCCCCCCTTTGTGGCTCAGCAACACATGGTAATGTTTAGATATCCATGAATATTGCTATACATCATTGATTGATGACCGGGAAATTTTGTATAGCAAACCGGCTGTAGAATGAATGATTAATGGCACATTACTGATTTAACTGATAGCAAAACTCAAGCAAATTTTATAGACTTCTCATAGCAAAACTTTTCAGAAGAAATAGGAATAAGAATAAAAAATGCAACAATAGGACATTTGTAGCTTATATGCCTTTATCATTCATTGTCTGACTACCTATGCTATTAATTAGTTTTCCAAATTTTTAATTACAATTTGATCAAACTTATTATCTAATCAGTTGGAAATACTAAATTTTAATAAAATCAAATTCCTTCTGATCAGATAATGTACACAAATTAGAGATCTTTAATCAGATCGTTAATTACCTAGTTTTAATTATGGTTTATATAATGAAATTCTTTCAAAATTAACATTATAGTTACTTTTACATAGTTACATTTATAATTTATTCTTTTATTTTTTATAATCCATCAAATTTTTTTTTGTTTTTCTCAGTTAATAGAGAGCAAATAAGTTTTCTTTTAAATATTAAATTTAAAAATTCCTACATTTTAATAGGTTTTATACCCCATGGTTTGATTTTATTTAAAAAAAATTATATTTCTATTTTTATCTAATAAATTAACTGACTCTCTTTTTTTTCATTTAAAAAAATTTTTGTTTTTCTCTTTCTTTTATTTTTAAATCAATCTATGTGTATATGTCCCAATATATTATATTTTAATTAATAATGTAATCTTAAACTTACAAAATGTAAGATAAAGATAATTATAATCTCATTAGCAATCTTTTATTAATTGGAAAATATCACAATTTTCATTAGATCCAATATGTAATTAATAGCAAGCACATTCTAAGACACTCTAATTCAAATACCAACTGTCAAAATGTGTTCAATTCATTTTAAATTCCAATATCTGATAAGCATAACATTAAACAATTATTTCTATAATTTATATCTTACCTTAATTGTGCTTTGTATGTTTCAACTGATATATCATCTGTTGTAGGGCTCAATGTGAATGGCTTTTGATTTGCATGAATTGTTGTTCCTGTTTGTGTTATTGTAATCAATGGATAGCCCTTCTGTCGTGTCCAAGAATCCATAACTGTTTTAACATTAATATCTGTAGTTTTGGAACTAACCTGAAACAAAAACAATCAATGATTACAGGAATACTTTTTTTTTTAAAAAAAAAACAAAAAACAAATTTATATCCCACAATGGCTTAATTTTTACACTGAATAGTAATGACCTCTATGTACAATCACAACTAACTGTGATTTAGCCAATAAATATATGTTAAAAATCTGGAAGCACTGAATCACTACTTATACTTTGTTTCACATAGCATAGTTGTGTTAATTATAGTTAATAAGTGTTTTGGTAACATATTAATTATAATGTACTACAAGCCTGATATTTTTATAATTATACCTTATTACAAAACAAAGTTAAACCACTAAACATCACATGATCACCATTTCTTATGCTTGCTCGTAACTGTTATTAAACAGGCAAACTCTCCATACAGTGCAAGCTAGGATAGTCTATGGATGCTCCTCACTGATGAAAGCCACAAGCTAGAAACTAGTCTGGGGATATTGTATGAGTAGGCACTAGATAGGGATTTTATGCACAAGCCTTCTGGACTCTGGCTTGCACTGAGTGGCACTACTGTATGGAGAATTTTGCATGTTTGTTAAAAAGTTGGTTAATCAAACTACGCACAACCATATATATAACTAACTAAATAACTTGTCATCCATATCTAGACATAAAGAAAAGCAACAATCACTTCATCTCTATTTCAGAATGAAATATCATGTAGTGTTAAAATAATTGTTGGTCTTCTTTAAACATTATATGGGTAATAGCTATTTATTTACACACATTTTTTTCTTCTATCACAGCTATGCCACCTAGTGTAAGCTTTAATAACTAATAGATGTGTCATAGTAGTGCAAATATTCCCAGACTAATTTCTAGCTTAAGGCTTTCATCAGTGAAGAGCTTTGGATCTTAGAACAGTGTACATGGATATTTAGGAGTTAATGCATCCCTAGCTCTAGCAGCTATCTTTTACTTTTCTGTTTTACAATCAAGCTATCAGACCAAATTGAATAACATGGAAATGTTTTCAGTCTAAGCTAATTTGCGTTTACGGTTATATAGATCTGAAACTGATTTGGTATTTATATATTATGACATAATTAGTTTTTTAATTACAAGAACCTCTGTTCTGTAGCTATGATTGCTATAAAACTTATTAAGTATCACATGACTCTCAGTTTCAGCAATGTGCAAGCCAAAACAGCAATGTTTAAGTTGAAATAAAGTGATAGAATCATGTGATATTGAACGTCTATGCAAGTATATATTAAACTGTAAATAAAGTTTAAATTTCAGTAATTACATTCAAACAGTATATATATATATATATTGTAACGGGCACATATGCCGTTACATTATTTTTCTTTATTATTAAACATGAAATTAAAATAAAAAGTTCGCATTTAAAAACTTCTTTTTTTTTTTTAAGACATAAAAATTGAAAATTAATTCTATCTTAAACTCGTATATTTAAATCGCACAGATGAAAAAAAAATTATTAAACAAAAACTTTATTAAAGAAAAAGTATTTTAAAACTAAATTTTCAGTAAAGATTTAAAGATAAAAATATATCTTTAAGTTTGAAAACAAATTAATTAATGTTATCAGAAAATGGAAATGATTGTTTTGAATTAGTCAATGTAAACTAGCCTTGGGCATTGAAATGTATAAACAATGGTCAGATAGGAAAACAATAGAAACTAATAGCAAATGAAAGAAATCCATCGGGAAATTGGACCTCAACGAAAAGGTTTTCACTATCATGACGTAATGTTGAGTTAATCCACAAAATTATTATAAAAGAAAAGGTTTGAAAATAAAAGAATTAATTAGTTATTACGAGAGGACAGATATGTGTTAGTGCGGAGTCGAAGGAGAAGGGATTGAAAAGCCGCACTCTTCAATCCCTTCAGTTCTGCTAAAAAAGAAAGAGAAATGACATCGTTTTCTATGTTAAGGACCAGCTCGAGTAAAGACCTCCAAATAAATAAAAACAACGGATAACTGGATACCAATATCTTCAGTATGGCATGGGAATTCCCATTCAAAATTACCAACAACGGCAAGCAACTGTAAAGGATAAAGCTGGACATTTTAAAAATTGTAAGAACTTTATATTCATTTGAAAACAATAAGAACTCTAAATTCTAAACCTTTTAGTAAATAAGACAAATAGAATCCTATCTGACCAACGTAAATTAATGTTAATAATGTTATTTGATGTATTTTTATTTTTATTTAAAATCATTTCTATTTATTTTTTTTTGTTCTTTTAAGTTTTTAATATGATTTTTGTTTTTCGTTAGACTAAATTACATAAATGTTAAACTTAAGTTGGGCGTGAATGGCTATATAGATTTGTAAAGTTATATTAGGGGAGGATAAATCTTAGGTTATTTGTTTCATAGTTGAATTAGGTCAATGGATTGGATATATTGATGTAGTTAGTAGATGTAGTATGAGATCCGCTATGGGAAGGATTGCATATATACACCACACACCTTGTTTGCCTATGGATGGGTTTGTAAGTCGGCAAAGAACTGCAATCCATTCCTATGGAGTTTTTTGTTTATTGTTCTACTCACCAATAGATGTAGCATTCCTGTTGGTGGAGAGACGATGTCTTCTTTAACTCTACTTACTGTTCAGATGTACATTCCTGACAGTATAGTATTTTGTGTTGTCGTATTTTCATGCTACATTGAATACATAAATGTATCAGATGGATTGATGCCAGTTTGACTGCGAACTTTTTGCCTAAGGTTAAATCAGGGAAGAATATTTTCTTTTCAAATGCAGATCTATGTAGTTTATTCATACTCGACACCCTAAATAAAAATGCATTAAATTTAAGTTGGGTATAGATGTTTGCATGGGTTCATTACTGGTTGATTATGTTTTTGGTTTTCATATTTGATCAAAATATATAGACATTCGGTAAATACTGATATCTTACGGTGAGTATCTAAGATATATTTATGTCGGATGTCTTTTAAGTTATTGGTGTCAATGCGGTGTCTTATGATGACCCCATTGGGTTTTTTGTATTCCCTATGCATTTGACGGTATCAATGATTTTGTATTTTGATCATTTATGTTTATTTTGAAATGTTTTTGACCGTGTAATCTATGTAACCGATCTATACTCAACATTAAAAACACATTTTATAAACCCATCTGTGCGATCTTATAAAAAAAAATTAAAATGTAAATTTATAAAAATTAAATGTAAATTAAAATCAAAAATCAAAGTTAAAAATGTAAGTTAAATTTTAAAATGTAAAACTAATACTAAAATAATTTTAAATCTTATATATATGTGCATAAATAAATGTTTGTTTGGTAATTAATGGCAGTAGCTTATTTTATTCTTTTTTTATATATTCTTAGATAAGAATTTATTATATTATTTAATCTCTGCTACTCCTTGAGCTAGTGACATGGGCTAACGACCGGATATCAAAATATACAAAGGAAAAAAAAATTTTTTTTTTTTTGACTTACGTATCTGCCTACTTTATAAATTTTTCTAGGTTCAAATGCCTAGATGGCACCCTGTAGTGCAGATGACGTTAGCTACCTTTCTCTGGATCGTTACAATATATATATATATAATTGTCACCTTGTCACTGCTTACTATTATTACCACTCCACAAAAATCTGATACAGCATGAATATTGTTGAATAATAAATAAAGATAATACAGGCAAATGAACGCATAAAAACAGATATGTTGTATTTGTCATCATGCAAAGACTGATTAATTAATGATAATGAAGGAATTATCATGTATATAGCTAACTAATATCTGTGTACAAAGAAACCAAAGTGAATGATAACACACAGCTATGCAGACTCTATATATATTCTACTGTGCGTGTGAATAATTAATTCATATGATAGTTATTTTAATAATTACTTCGAAGAGGACAAAGTAAATTCTGCTATGTTCCGACTCAAACTGCTGGGTGACTAGCAAAATAGTAATAAGCTAACTGTAATTAAAATACAACCAAATTGAACACTTGATTTTAAGATTATTTTAATATTGCATGGCACATTAAAAAACAAAGATATAAACTATACATTAACATAGGCATACATATACCGTATACATAGATGATTTTGGTTTAATAGATATATTATCTGCCAACTACTTAAGACAAAAAGTCCTTGCTTATATGATTCTATAAAGTTCAACAATTTAGAAAGGTGTACTTTACATCTGGTGTTGCTCTTAAACCCTAGACAAGGCCCTTGAGGCATTCACAAAATAATAATAAGATTAGGGTGGTCTGCTTAGTCTCTAGTTGGCTCATTTATCTACAGGAGCCAACAACCTGAAAATGATGTCCACCAATGATCTGCTGTTTTTAGGAGTGTGATGAACACCGAAGTTCGGAAAAGAAAAGAGAACAAACTACTAATTTCTCAAAGTTTTTATACTTTTTCTTTAAAATTGTAATAATTATATTTGTAAAGTGCATACTCATTACGTAAAGCAATACATATAAAGGCTATAACCTTAAGACTATGTACCTGAAAAAATGGCAGTAGGGACCTCTGCAGATCTTAACACAAGATTTATTTAAAAGACAAGAGTGACCACTCTTATCTTCGACCTACTTTCTAAAAAAATAGGAGAATCTAAAGCATTTTGATTTGAGAGCGTAAGGCTATTAAATACCTTACTGATTAAGTCCACAATTCCTATAACACATTAATATTCATGAAATCTTTCGATTTACAACGAGTCAGTGTTAAGATCTTATGCTTAGAAATCTTTTCAGATAATATAAAGTTGTAATAATTATATTTGTAAAGCGCATACTCGTTACATAAAGTAATATATATATTAAGGTTATAGCCTTAAGACTATGCACCTGAAAAAATGACAGTAGGGACCTCTGCAATCTTAACACAAGATTTATTTAAAAGACAAGAGCGACCACTCTTATTTTCAACTATTTTCCCTACACAATCTAGGTGAGGGGTATTTTTTTACTTTGTTGGTTCTAAATAGTTACTGTGTGAACCAATTAAACTCTTGTTATCAGTTTTCTTTATTTCAGTTAACACAATAAATTCATTATATTTTTATCTTAAACTTGTATAGAACGAACTTTATTTCCCAATAAATTGAATTAGTTTTTTCCTATTTTATCTTTAGGAGTTTGTTTCTTATATAAACTAAATTTATTTCTGCTATTAGCTCAATTAAAAAATAATTCTATCTATAGAAATGTATTTCCTATACAAGCTAATAATTCTAAATCAGTTCAATTAAGGATATTTTTAGCTATAGGAATTTATTTCTAAAATAGTTTAATCAAAAATAATTCTATCTATAAGAATTTATTTCCTATATGAGCTAAATGTAATTCTAAATTAGTTTAATTAAAGAAATTTTTATCTATATAAATTTATTTTTAATAAATTTAATCAAAATTGAATATTTTACAAATTCTACTCATTATTTATTCTTTCTTTATATCATAATTGCAAGTAAGTAGACTTGTGTTGTTAAGTGTTCATTTGGGTATTATTTATTTATTAAAATTTATAGATGCCACCAGATAGATATTGATGAAATACTGCTGGGTACACAGCAGATATGTACACAATTGATGAGATTTGATTAATCACCTTTGTTATATATATTTTAAGCATGTTTTGACTTACCTCTTGGATATATTATTTATATCTGAATATGTTTTATAATTAATTATATCTTGTTGTAAATCCAAGTCTGTAAAAACCCTGTAATTGATGTACATATAGATTGTACTGACAAAAAAAACTTCAAACAAAAAACACACATATATATTGAAACAGATATATTGTTCCACGTATATATTCAAAAGATCCTCCCCCCCCCCATTTAAAAAGATAGTTTGATCAAATTAAAATAGAAATAAAGCAAAAAGTTTATAGTTAAAAGTAAATCATTATTGATTTTATAGTTTTAAATTACAATATAAATATAAGCTGGCATGTATTAAAAATATTACATTTTCAATTTTTGGAATGATGTTGTCGGATAAAGTGTGATAATCGCTTGAGGCAGTCTTAACAAATTGGAAAACATGGCTTAATTCTTGTGATTCATTATCCGTCCCACGAAAAAGATTGTCCAATCCTTAAGAAGAAGAAAGCACTCGGGCTTAAATGAAAGCTGTGGAACAAATAAAAACACAGTGGGCAGAGTTGCTTAATTAATCCAGTGATAGAGTATATATAGTTGAGTTGGAAGTTCAGAGTAGATTCTAAAAAAGTTTTTCAGAGAGTTTTTTAAAGAGATTTTGTAGAGATATTTTTAAAGTAGATTTTTTTCGAACGATTTTTTTGAAAAGATCTAAAAAAAAAAAAAATCTTTTTTTTTGAAAAGATTTTAAGAGCAGTTAAAGAACCACTGTTAATGATGGAAAAAGAAAACATTATTAAGGAAAACGTAATGGTGGAAGGCTAAACGGTAACAGCTTTCTCTCTTCATCAAAAGCCATGTCTCTCCAAGATTTGCCTGGATAAACATCATACAAAGTAAATTATGCCATTCAGCTGAAATACAATGCCCCCTTTGAATGCAGTCACATCATGGGTATGAAGGAACAAACTGGATAAAATGAAGGTAATGATTTTATAAAATATTCGATACTATGTGTGTTTATAAAAGACAAGACAAAATGCCTTTCTTAAAGAAAATTATGAATAAATGTAGCTATATGAAAATATGTTTATTTATTTTTTTTTTCTGTTGTTTTTAAAAGGATTTTATTTATTATCTGAAACTTTGAAAAAAGTAATATAAACACAGAATTAAGACATGTTATATACATACGAGTTGAGAAATAAGAATACCAAACCAATGAACCTAGGATAAATGCGCATATAGTATGGGATCAAACCTGGATTAGGATAACCATGAATAAAAATATCTGTATTAGGCTTTAACTAACTTAAAATTAAGTGGAACTCTGAATTAGATGTAAAACATAAATTGTTAAAGAACTTGCATTCTTTAATTCATATTACCCTATTATTGGATGTATACCAAGATACACAATGAACTGTAAATAAAATATTTGTTGAATTAAGTGGAACTCTGAATTAAATGCTATCAGTTGTCTTCATTATTTTCTCTGTTGTCTTAATATATCACATTCCTCTCTGTGAATTAACTAAATAACTAAAGATGTAAATGGTTAAAGAACTTGCATTCTTTAATTCATATTGTACTATTATTGGATATATACCAAGAGACAAGATAAATTAAAATGAATATTTACATGGATATGAAGAAACTTTATTTGATGGACATTTATTTAAACCTGTTATTAAATAAAATTATTGTTACTTAAAATTAATTTTAGTTATCCAGTTGTTCAATAATATTTTTTTTTTGTTATTGCATCACTCATCATCCAGTGCACTTGTTCATGAGAATCTCATGCCTCCTGAGCTATGTCTGGAATAATTAGACCTAGGTAAGTTAGGTTTTCATCATCATCATCATCATAAACCATTATCAATCCACTGCAGGATGAAGGTCTCTCCAAGTTTAATCCAACTTCTCCGATCTTTAGCTTCTCTTCTCCACAACACCCCTGCACATTTTCTTATTTCATCCATCCATCTCACATGTGGTCTCTTTCTGGGTCTTTTACAATCTCTTGGAATCCAGTTTAAAATTTCAATTGTCCATCTATTATCATCTCTTCTAGCAATATGTCCAGCCCAACTCCATTTTAATCTTTTAATTTTTTCAATAAAGTCAGTAACACTTGTTTGTTGTCTTACCCATACATTGCGTTTTCGATCTCTTCTTGTTACTCCCAACATGCATCTCTCCATACTTCTTTGAGTGGTCTGAAGTCTCTGTATTGCTCTTCTATTAAGTTAGGTTGTAGTGAGATGGAACTCTAGTGGCGCCATTTGGAAAACCAAACACAGAAATGTCTAGATGCTTCCGGTCTCTATGGTACTACATCCTCTGATGAGCAGGAAATATTATTGTAGGGGGGGGTAACATCTGCATTGGGGAATGCCAATCGATAGTTCCTTCCTGCAACATGCTCATCAGGAAATTGTTACAACCGAGGTAATAAAGGGGTTGTATGGCGGTCCGGTTACAATATATTAATTATCAATAATAAGGTTAAATGGGTTATAAATAATCATAAAAAAACAGTCAACACTTAGACAATATCAATAACAATCAACAATCCCAGACTGTTGTCAAGGCAACCTCCTTTTAACAATAAACGTGGAATCTTATCTTTATTTATGAGCCAATATATTTATATAGACACTTAAAGATTGGATTGAAATTATTGATACAAAGAAGTTTAAATAAACTTCTTTAAATAAGTAAATATAACCTGCTCTGAATGCAGACTAATAAATAATCGATTATAACATTACAAAGTGGAATTATAATTTTCAAATTGCATTTAAATAATAAGTGTAATAACGCAATTTAGCCTTAAGCATTATTACACTTATTTTAATAATATTTTGGGTGCAATTTAAAAATTATAATTGCAGTTTGTAAAACCACCAAACATCACATGATCACTACTGTATGGAGAGTTTTGCCTGTTTTAATGCAGTTTGTAATGTTAGAATTGACTATTCATTAGACTGCATTCAAAACAGGTTGTATTTACCTGTTAAAGGAGGTTAATTTAAACTTCTTTGTATCAATAATTTCAATCTGTGTGCTCAAGTTGCAATCTTTATTGTCTATATAAATATATTGGACCATAAATAAAAATGGGATTCGTCCTACATTGTTAAAAGGAGGTTGCTTTGACAACAGTTTGAGATTGTTATTGATATTGGAATTGTCTAAGTGTTGACTGTTTTTTAATGATTAAGTATCAAAGATATAAATAAGAAATATTAGAAAATTTATTTTATTGATTTGCATTGGGAGATTTCATAAATTATATTCTATCTACTACAGTAATAATTTTAAATAACTATGAAAATATTTACCTCAGACATCGCATTCCACAAATCTTCTGTTTCAGCATTACTATATTTGTACTTCTTCAAAAATGCGTTTAAACTCATACGAAGGTTATTATATCCCAAAAAATTGCTTAGCATAAAAAGTACAGCTGCCCCCTGTTAAATAACAATGTCTTTATAAATAATTTTTGAATAAATAATTTATTCCATCTAACATTTTATGTATATATATAAAGTGATCCAAATTTGCATATGTTTGTTCATTTGCATAACGAAGTGTTTTTTTCCTTCATTATAACCTAAAACTGAGTGTATTTTTAATAAAGTTCATCAAAAGTTTAATCATTTTAAATTATAAATAAGAAAGAGATCACTTTATTATGCAGATGAAGAAACATATGTAAATTTGAACTAAAAACACAAATGAAGGGGAAAATCAAAATTATATATAAAGTGAATACTGAAAATAGTAAAAAAAAACAAACAAACCCATATTTAAAGATACAATTTTGTAATAATTTTTTATTTAGTTTGCAAATTTAATAAACAATAAGATATTACTTTTTCTTGCAGGATAATGAAATAAAATATAACTCTCTGCACTACAACCAAAGCTTAATAAACCAATACAATATTCTCAATTCATTGTCAAGGCAACCTCTATAAATAAAAGAGAGATTCATCCTATGGATTCCTCCATCTTTTATCCAGATCTAAGATCTTTAAATAAACAGAGCAAAGATTGAGATTTTTATCTGCCTAGAAATTTTAAATAAATACCATTCAACATGCAAAGGTAAACGGCTTGAAGGTAGATTAATAAATAAACATTTTTACAAACTTTCAAACAAATTCCAATACTTTCTATAATAATTAAATTGCCAACAGCCAATTAGTTTCTGTATGTAATTCACCGCATATTAGCCAAAGCTTAACAAACCAACAGATTAGCCACAATCTGTTGTCATGGCAACCTCTATAGACAAAAGAAGAACTCATTTCTTTTTACATATTAGTTAACTGATTGTGGATAACCTATTGGTTTACTGAGCTTTGGCTGTCATGCTATGAATTACATTTGGAAACCAGTTAGCTATTGCCAATTTAATGCTTAATATATGTATATTACTTAACTATTTCTTAGTAAAATTAAACAAATAAGACAACTGATATACCATCTAATTTGGTAAGAGTATATTACGAG
This sequence comes from Epiperipatus broadwayi, assembly GCA_028023455.1. NCBI lineage: Eukaryota > Metazoa > Onychophora > Udeonychophora > Euonychophora > Peripatidae > Epiperipatus > Epiperipatus broadwayi. The sequence goes on from JAQFVV010000104.1 coordinate 1,884,533, forward strand.
GGAATTGATTGGCTAGTTTGTATAACCTTTGTTAAGCAATAGTTAACTTATATTATCACAAGTTTAGTCTTACATCAATTTGAATTAATTAGAGGGGATTTGAATCCAGACTTTCAATCTTCCTTTAATCATCCATTCCATCTTATATAACTGATACACATGACTACATAAGTGCGAAAAAGATAAATGACCTCCAAAATATGCATATCATGCTGAACCAGCACTCATCAGTTGGTCTGAATCCTCATCTCTCACACACACATATATATAATCAATGCTCAGTTTATATTAAGTTACCCCATCTTCAAACTTTAATGGACAGGCTTTAATCTTCTCACACATATATATATATAATCAGTGCTCGCATTATTAAAGTTTGAAGTTTTGTTATCTTAATGTAAACTGGGCACTGATTACATATCTGTGAAATGATGAGCCAGACCATCTGATGAATGCTGGTTCAGCATGAAATACATATATTGGAAATCACTTATCTTTTTCACTTGTATGTAGTCATGTGTATTGGTTGTTTAAAATGGAGTGGATGATGACTAAAGGGAGATTAAAAGTCTGGGTTCAATTCCTTCTAATTATATCTAACTTAAAATATAAATACTATACATGTATTTAATTATTATTTATTTGGTTTATAATTTAGTAGATTATTGGTTAATATTTGACACTATAGTTTATAGGTGTTTTCAAATCTACCAGAGAATATTTTGCTACTTAATATTTAAAAAGATTATGTTGAGATTAATTCACAGTTTAACAGTGGGTTTTGTATATGCAATGGAATACAAACAATTGGCTCATTACCTGCTGAAAATGGATAATGATGGAGTGAAACAATTGTACTAAAAAAATAATTGGGTTATTTTAGCATGATGTCAAGGGTTTAGAGAATATATTATCAATGAATTGATTGGCTAGTTTATTTAAACTTTATTAAAGAATAGTGCCAAACTCTTGTGCTTAAAATTCACAAATCGTGTCTTTCCTGGTACTTAAACTTCTTATAATCTTTGAGCAATAATCCCATTTGACTATTTAAAGAGTAATTAAGCTATATTATTAGCATTATGTATATTAGATTTATGTATATGTATGAAGATATTAGCACATTATCATATCAAGTCCTAAGAATATATCCATTCAGAGAAAGATGAGAATTCATCAAAACTTCATTTAACCACTTTTGTGGAGAATTTTTCTAAATCTGTGGATTGGAGTCTTTTAAATAACATGCAATAAGTCAAGTCCTAAGGATCTATCCACTCTAAGAAAGATGAGAATTCATCAAAACTTCATTTATTCACTTTTGTGGATAATTTTTCTAAATCTGTGAATTGGAGACTTTTTAATAACTAACAATTACTTGAACCTGTATTTATTTCGTATATACGAGGAAGGCACCAAAAATAACAGGAATGTTGTAATAAAAAATATATTGTACCAAGATTGATTGGTACATAATAATTTTATCTAAAAAAATATTAAAATAATAAATCAACAAATCAATAAATAAGTTATAAAAATCTAAAAGGTTTCTTTAGTGAACAAAATGCAGTTTGCTGTCAAAACGTAAGATTAAAAATCAAATAGTTTCCTATTATTAGTTTTGAAATAAAAGTTGCAATTAATTAATTAAAAGAGGGGAGGGGGGTCTTGGTTAGAAAAGTTAAACTAAAAGTTTTATGAAAAGAAGTAAAGAGTTTATTATTATTAGTTGAAAGTTGATTTTCAAGTTTAAAAAATATAAATCTCTTTTATTTAAATTAAAGAAAGAAGTAATCTTAAAAAAACTAAATAGTAAATTGATCTTGGGTTATATATATATGTAAATGACAAATTAATGTGAACTTCATAGTAAAATATATATGTGCAATTGCAAATAATAAATAGATGTATGTGTATTAAATATTAAAAAATAAATGGAAGTTATCATTAAAAAACATAGTGGTGGCTATTAATTAAATATATAAAACAACACGTTTGCATGGCTACTACTAATTAAACGATCTTCAAAAACATGAGATTATCAAAGGAATTTCGACAACAGATATTGCCGGCGGATATGGAAACAAAAACACTTCGCATGTATAAATAGCAAATTTTATCAGACAGTTCAGTGAGGACAATCAGTTGAGTTGAGAGAGATAACAGTCGAGTTAACTGTATCAGAGTTCAGTTTATTATGACTCAATCAAGAATGCAGTGTTAAACCATGGAAAACATGTGGCTTTCTCCAGCCTGGAGTCCAGTAAAACAGCAAAATCTGCCCGTGAAAATAATGTCTGCGTAACAGCTTGAAAAATCTCCGTCAGTATCGAATTGTCTCCAAGAATAATACCAGCGAATAAGCATTAAACCTCTTCAAGAAAACTTCAAATCTAACCGGTTAGAATATTTTATTAGAAGCAGCAAATAGCAAGAAGTCCACATCCAAAATCCTAGGTAAAAACATTTTCTTATTTTCATTTATACAGTAGCCATCGCATTCATAAAAATTTGTGTGAATCCTCCAAAAGTCAAATTTATGAACTCTATAGCACATAAAAATGAACTATTAATTTGTGTGTTCTAAATATATGTGTTTTATATTCTTTAATGCTTTATTATATATGTCAGTGTATGAATTAATATGTGCGTGATCATTAGATAAATACCAGTGTTCTTTTATTAAGATTTATAAAATATTTAAAATTAGTATATTAAGTGTTAATTAAATAAATTGTCTTTAAACTTAAGCTTTATTTTGTCAGTCAATTCTTTTTACCAATTCTTTTCATCAATTCTTTTATCAATTCTTTTCACCACTAATTTTGTATAAGTTGTTATTGATTACAAGTAGCTAAGCTAGTCTATGGATATAACTTAGGCATTGAGTTAGTGGCCATTGTTCAAAGTGTGTTGTTTATTCTTCTGAATAAATAGCTGGCGCCTGTGTTTACACAAAACAAAAAAGTGCTTTGAACTTGGTGATGAACTCAACAGTCGAGCAGAAGTTATGTCCTGGAAATGTAATGCTAGTTTTATATTTTATAGCTATCATTTGGACATACATACTCTCTGGGTAATGTTCTTCTCTGCCTAAGAGATTGGTGTTTCGAATGTCTCATATTCAAACCCGGTACAATATATATATATATATTTATTCTTAAGTATTGCAAATTGAATCCCTTTCAAAGTATAGTCAATTTAATGCAATGAACTGGTCTAAACATGTTTTTCATTTTTCAAAATAGTTCAGAAACACTTGCAAAGTGATGCATTTTAAGCACCTCAGACATTTTTTCTTCACCATTTCTAAGGTTCATATGAAAAAAAAGAGACATTTTAAAAAAGAAGTCACACAGAGCAAGATTAAATAAATGTGGCTGATGGATAAACTGGGTCATGCTGAATTTAATTAAAAACTGTTTACATTCAAGCATTACATGCTAGCCATGCTGCTGTGATGAAGCATGCACTTCTTACTTTGCCACAAAACAGAACATTTATGTTTTACAATATCATACAAAAGTTGCAAAACTTATAGATTTTAAATGCCTGATTGTTCATTCATTTATACGATCAATTCAATGAGGGTATGATTTTACAATAATGTACTCAATAGTATCACATCCTACAAGCTGAAGTACTTTACGATCTTGCTATTGTCTTTTTAAAATTTTACGAACCATCCATAACTAAAACTTTTCTAATGCCTTTATCTTATGCTGATATGTAAGAATAATGACATATTATTAAAAAAATAGTAATGGCAGACAACGTTATCACTATCGATTAAACATTTGATTTAAAATGACAAAAATCTCTAAAATCACAGGTTATGGCCTCTACTTATATACTACTTTTAAATATCAAATATATTTCTCTTATTCCAGTTATGTCGCTTAGTATAAGCTTGAGTAATTAGTAGAAGTGTCAGACGGTAGTGCTTAAATCCAGAGCTAATCTATTCATACCCCCAGACTAGTCTCAAACTTCATCAGTGAGAAGTTTTAGATCTAGGCTTAGTTCACCTGCATTTTTGATGAATCTTCAAACTTACATTTATAGAAACAGCCTTCGCATTGGATTCTAATTTCCACTCAAAACAGCTTCATTAGCTATGTATTAATCCTGTTATTTATAACCATAGTAACTATACTTTATATAGATCGCCAATCTTTAAGATTTCCCAATGCAAGATATAATGATGTTACATATTCTAATGTCCAAATGCTACTTTAAAACAACAAACAGAAACACATAATGGAGAAATGATTAATTCATGCAACACCACAATGGCGAACAAACATAAATCATATCCTTATAAATGAATACAGTATATGTAATATTATGACAAAGCCCCATAAAACATGCAAGACTCATGCTGTAAATAAAATAATAGTTAAATCAGAAACAAAATAATAACATAGCATTAACTAGTAGATGCTTGATTAATAGCATTTATATTAGTTGTTGTTAGTAATAGTGTTATATTTATTTATGTTAGTTTTTAAGGTTATTCACCTACAGGTTATGTCTTTAAATATTATTGTGGAAGCAAACTATGTGACAGAACTATATTGATATTACAATAAATATCTGTATATAAAATATATCTGAAAAAGCCTAAAGGATTAATGGTTAATGTATGCCATTGCCATGCTCACAGCTTAAGGTTTGAATTCAGGTGCCATGCATGCCTAAGACTTGAAGGTGCCATGCATGCCTAAGACTTGACTTTCAAATAGTCAGTTCAAAAATCATCTCATAGCCATCTGAGATTCAGTACTAAATGGATATCTTATTATTCTTATTTTATAAAGTAAATAAAAGATGAGAAACCCAGAAAAAACATGTTACCTGACAGACACTTTGAGTAATGACATTTCCTTCATTGTTTCGGTAAGCTTTCCATTATACTCTTTGATGAGAATTGTGATATAATGCATCTTGGTTAAATAAAACTTCAGATTTTTGTTTCAAGAAAACTTCAAATAACCAGCCTCAATAGTCACCGATTACTAGTTGGGTAAATGAATATTTAACTGCTTGTGATTAGAAGTTAGAACCAAAAGTAACTTTCAAACCCTCATCACCAAAAATTGGAAAACCTAGTGAATATTGCCTTTTCTTTCACAGTTTCTTTTTATGGATTTTTTGGAGAGACACGAAGTCATTTAACTGCTTAATTTTATCTATATATATTGAGTGTTCCATTTTTGGTCTTTCAATGAAATGGATGGTTGAATAGTTGGAAGGGTGAGAAAATTAAACCCTATCCATAAAGTCTAAGAAATTACTATCTTAATATAAACCAAGCACTGATTATATATATATGTGGGAGATTATGATCTGACCCAAAGGATGAATGATGGTTCTGCATGAAATACATATATTGGGGATTTTTTTTTTTTCCATGTGTGTGGTCCTGTGTATCAATTGCTTGAGAAAGAGTGGAGAATAAATATAGATTGAAAAATTCTATGTTAAAGTTCCACTACTTAGATACTTACATTTTATATAATAAAATTTTTAATTTCTCAATTAAATTAAAAAGTCAGGGACATATCTAAAGTTTCTTCATCAACAAAAGAAAGTTAACTCGGCTTGTTCAAAAAAGGATCAGTAAAAATATTAATCACATTAAAAAAAAAAAACTTATTTTTATTTAGACCTAATAATGTGTATTTTTAAGGTATGCCGAAATCATTGACAATACATGAGACACGATGCATTAATAAAAATCCTACAAATATAAGAAAACCTATATCAAAAGCCTTGATCTTTTTATTAATTTAGGTTTAATTTTTATATATATTTTAAAGTATACGAGTTATAGAGTTATATATATATATATATACAAAATATTAATCGATGTCTATATATGAGTAATCAAACCTGGATCTTTAGATACACTAATATTGGATTTTAGGTAGCGCTCTTCTAACCAACTGAGCTATTCTGCCAAAAACAACAGTCAGTAAAAATTTTATATATTTATTTATGAGGGTCTTCCCTGATTTCTTCACTTTTTCCTTAAGTGCAAAGTTAATTAGTGGCTTCCAGATATTATGTACCATCACATTGGATTGACTTATGGGATTATTTGTCATTGTCATGTAAACAGTTTCTATGCACTTTTTTCTTCCTATCCAATAATATTTGGTATTTTCATAATTCAACATATGTTCATTGGTGCATGTATGGTCTGCTATTTTAGATATGTCTATCTCATTCAATCATTTTTCAGTAGGTGACTGGTCTCACCAATGTACACGCTTTCACATTCACATGCTACCTTGTAATTGCAGTTTTTGTTTTACAGCATTTCAAATTTAGGTTTTGTAGATGATATAATTCCTCATAGTAATGGAAATAGTCCAATATATAATTATTATTAAAATTCCACCAATCACAAATCTTCAGACACACATTAATGAGTAAATACTTTCTTTTATTTTTTTCATTCTATAAGTAATAATTATTCAAATTGATGCGTGTTCAGCATATAACAACTTGCAATAAACTCCTTCTGTTTTTGGACAGAAAAATTTAACATATACAAAAAGCAATGTCGCTTTATGCACAAGTACCCCTAATAATTATGAAATTTAATTCATTCATATAAATCTTTATGATTTGTGAAACCACTAACATTGAGATGCTGATATAATTTATATTGGAAAGGTCGCAAGCAATGGCAAATTGTCAATGATGATGATCATAGATCATCCCTTGTTCATACTATTTTATATCAAAGTTCATTCGACTTATTTCCAGGCAGAAAACTTAACATATATACACATGCATAAATTTTATTTATCAAAATCATTTCAAAAGTAATCTAATTCACACCGGATTTAAATTTTTTGTAAAACAAAATAATTTTATATCAGTAAAATATTTATTTAATCTACATACCTTTCTGTAGGAGATGTCATCAAAAATTGATTCTATATCACTAGGATCATTAACCTCTTCAGAAATAGGATGAGAATTAACAAGACTGTCTAAAGCCAGAGCAGTTTGAGTGCCATCTACAGTAAACTGCTCCATCTGTAGGAGAAGGAAAGAAATAAAATGAAAAAATTTACGAAAGTAAATTAACATTAGAATGTGTGTTGACATACTTAAAACTTTTAATCACCTTATATATTTCAAATATATGAAGAATGATATATGAAAAAGGTAGATAGATGTATTAAATCATGCAGTGTGTGTTTGTGGAAAGTAGAAGTTTTAATTAAGTTAGTGGAAAAAGAAAGAATTTGGTTTAGTGATACCATGTGACGGCATTAAATAAAAATAAAATGCATTAATCTTTAATTAAATATAAAGTCTCTATCTGGGTGAAAAATAATGTAATAATCTTTAGTCTTAGAAATAATTAGCAATGGTTATTAATGTATTTATATAAAGGGGATAGTTTCAAATATGAGAATGCAAGAAATTTGGCACTTGTAGATTAAACTGTAATAGTTAGAATATTTTTCAAACTCTTACCCACTCTAAGATTGGCATAATTAAGATATATAATTAATACAATTGACATTTTATCACTTTATGAATTTTTTATTTGGTACAAAACAAAATCCATACATTCATTGTTTATAGGAACCAACAATGGAAGAGGAGAAGAAATGTTTGGCTTGTCTACATACAATTTAAATCAGTAAGTTTTCAATCAGATATATCTGATCAGCAAGTGTTCTCTAATTTATCAAAAAAAATATTTTTACTGCATCTGATTGCCAATAGGGGGCAAGGACTACCCTACTAGTATGATAGGGTTAAAGAAAAAAGAAAAAAAGGAGTGGTGATATAGAAGTTATATCAAAAAAATATTTAAATACTGTTAAGTATCAAGAACATTTGTGATTTGAGATAAGGTTAGGAAAACAAGAATGGATGGTGGCTATAGTGTATATGGCTACTGAAGATAGTAAAACTACAATGGAGTGGAACAGTAGCATAAATGAATGCATAGTTAAGGATATACAAAGTATCAAAAAGAGGAAGAAAAGAATGCTTATAGGATATATGAATGGGCATATTGAAGAAATTGATGACATGGATAACAAGAATGGACAGCTTTGGGAAAAAAAATTGTCAGAGACCGAATTTGAGCATTGGAAATTTATCAAATATTTACAAGGGACAATACACATGGTCTAGAAATAACACACAATAGATTATGTATTAGTAGAAAAAGAGGGAATTAATAAATTATGGAAAATTAAAGTGTTTGATAATGAAAAGAATATGTACTAGTGATCATAATTTCTTTATAATAGAAATAGGTTAGTAATAGTGATGGAAAATAGTAATAAAATTAAAAAGGATAGTGAAAGGTGTGGATGGAGAAAGAATGATAAGAATAAGTTAGAAGAATATAAAATAAAAGTAAAAGAAATCATCGAAGAGTTTATTTGGGATGAATATAAGGACTGGTGTGATGAAGTAGAAAAAGTAGCAAATAGGGTTTTAGGTGAGAATATTCAAAAGAATAAAAGTAATAGAAAAGTGAGAATTAGTAAAAGTGTAAAAGAGAGAAAAAAATCATGCAGATAATATAAATGTACTATTAAGAACAAGGAAAGTGAAAAAGATATTAATGCTAAATGGTAAAAGTACTTAGAAAAGAAGAAGTTGGCTAAAATAGATAATTATAGAGAGAGAATGAAATTGAATAGTAAATTGTTGAAGGATATTAATAAAAGTGGAAGAGATAGAAGTAAAAAATTTAGAAATATATTAAAAGAAGAAATATAGGGGGGGAGAAATAGTATTATTAAGTGATGATGAAAAAACGGGTAGCTTTAGAGAAAAAGTAGAGACAATCTTAAATAAGTATGTAATGAATACAAAAAAGATGTTAGATGTGAAGGACAGAGTGATAACAAACATAAAAGCATATAGTAATGGAAATATTAGGTTTACAGAAAATGAATTGAATGAGGCAGGGAAGAAACTGAAAAGTGGAAAGGCATGAGATTTAGAGGGATGGGCAACAGAGATGGTGATGAATTTAGAAAATAGGACAAAATTAAATCTATTATCATGTTTTAATAAGATGGCACAGAAAAGAGAATTTCCAGATAGGTGGAATAATACAAGAATATGGGTATTATTCTAAGAAAATGGTAAGGATCATAGAAAGTTAAACAATTATAGACTGATAGAAGTAACATCAGTTTTATATAAAGTTTTTGCATATTGGTGGCTGGAAGAGGAACAAAATGGAGGGAAGAAAATAATATAGTGTGATAAAGGTAAGGAGGTTTTCGATTGAATAGGCATATAGGAGATAGTTTATTTATAGTCACACAACTTATAGATGTGATTAGAAATACAGGCAGACAGCTATACATGGTCTTTATAGATATAGAGAAGGCATATGATAGAGTAAATAGAAATAGATTATGGGTAAGTTTAGTAAATTTGGGAATGAATGGAACTTTAGTGGATCTTATTGGTATGAAAATAATTACTATACGTATTAATTAGAAAATATAGAATCAGTTACGGTTAAAAGTGGGGTGGGACTAAAGAAAGAATGCCTATGTCACCTATTTTGTTTTTGTTATATTTCAGAGAAATGGAGAGGGCAATAGAAAGATTAGGAAGAAGGGCAGAGATACAATTAATAGATGGCAAGGGAGTATATATATTATATTGATTTGATGATGATATGTTCTTGTGAGCAGAAAGTAGGGAAGATATGGAAATTATGCTAAAAACACGTGGAAGGATGGGTAAAGAGATGTGGATTAACTTTAGTGAAGAAAAATCAAAAGTAATGATGATAAATAGTGGGGAAAGATAAGAGAAATAATTTTTATTGGAAGATATAAAGTTAAATGTGGTGAATAGGTATAATTTATTTGGGAATTGTTTCAAATAATCAGAAAAATTTCTTGGATGAATGTGAGAAAAACTTGATAAATGAAGTAAAGAAAAGAAAGGGATTGATAAAGAAATTAAGTGTTTTCATATAATAAATATGATGTAGCTAGAATTGTACGGAAGGGAATGGCAGTAGCAAAATTAACATACAGTAATGATGCATTATGTGTTATTAAAGGGGTATTAAATTACATAGAAAAAGTTCAAAGGGAAGTAGGAAGACATGCATTGGATGCAGATGTATGGACAGCAAGGGAGGCAATTCAAGGAGAAATGGGATGGTCAAGTTTTCATATGAGAGATGCAAAAAGTAAAATGAAAATGTTTGGTAGATTGCAGTTTATAGATAATAAAAGAATAGCAAAAATAGTATTTAATTGGGTTACGAGTAAAAGGCAGGCAACAAGATGGGTGAGAAAGGTAATGCAGTAGGCAAAAGATTTGGATAATGAAATTTATATCAGTATATTTGTACAAAAGATGGGATGATTATGTTAGGGGGATTGTTGAGTGTTATAGTGGTAAGGAATGGGATAAAAGAATGGATTTATTAATAAAGAATAGGGAGTTAGAGAGATGGAGAACTAGTATGGAGAGTAAAAAGAGTTTAAATATATATAGAAATAAACAAAATATTAGGTGTGAGTTAATATATGATAATAGTAAGGAAAGTAGTTTATTGTTTAAGGCTCAAACAGGATCTTTAGTAACAAGAGAACATACATGTAAATGGAAAAATATGGGTGATTTAGTCTGTAAATTATGTAAGGAAGCAATAGAAAATATTAGGCATCTGTTAATTGAATGTAAATGCTCGAAAACAGAAAGGGCACATATAATGAAGTTATGAAAGAATAAATATGAAAAAAGTGATTATACAGAAAGTGCATTATTGATTTTTATGTTGGGTTTAGGAAAAGATAAGGGGGATTTAGATATAAAGATCATAGAGTTGACAAAGATTATATTGTGGAAATGGGATGGAGCAGAATATGGAAAAACGTAGACTGGGGAATGTAAAATAAAGTAACTAACAGGTTTCTCCGGGCATAATTGCCGAGAGATTCTTGACTTTGTTTAAGGAGAAGCTACATTACATCACATCACATCTCAATGCTTCATTATGAATCTGCCTGTAAAATAATTCTGAATAACATATTAAAATGATAATGTTCTGTTGTATGATTAAATTCATTTATGAATAAATATTTGACATATATAAACTATTACAATAAACCAGAAGTGCTCGTGGCTAATTGGTTAAATTATTACCTATTACAGGAGATATTCTATCAGTTTTTTAAAATAATAATATGCTTTTTAATTGTAAATAAACTACTGTTATATACATTAGCATCATAAATTATATTTGTGTTACCATTTTCCAGTCTGGGATTAAACTCGTTGCTGCCAGATTTTCCAGAAAACTGGCAAATCCTTCATTGAGCCAAAGATCACTCCACCATTTCATAGTAACATAGTTTCCAAACCACTGATGGGCTAATTCATGGGCACAGACAACTACCACCCACTGCAGACTACTAGGAGATGCTTCAAGTGGATCAACCAATAAACTGTTTTCCCTAAAAGTGATTAAACCCCAATTCTCCATAGCACCTGCTCCAAAATCAGGAATAGCAATTAAATCTAAAAAAACAAAACAAAAGGCACAATATAGCTTTTAAGCAAAGCAATAGTTAAATTCTTAGCACTATTTAAAATTATTAATATTAATAATTATGAGGTATAAAAATGTTATGGATTCCTTTGTTTCATATTGATGTAAGAATCGTAATTGAATGCTTACTTTACAGGTTTCATTCGCAAAACGTTACTTACTAATAATCATACATAAAAATGGATGAATTTTCATTCACTAAACTTCATAAAATAAACTTCCATATATCATATGCTATATTTTTTAACTTATTTTTATATGTTTTAATATAATATAAAAATCAAACAATTTTCAAATGTCATGTATTTCAAACAATAACTGCTCTTATCAAGTCCCTTCCATATATCATATGCTATATTTTTTAACTTATTTTTATATGTTTTAATATAATATAAAAATCAAACAATTTTCAAATGTCATGTATTTCAAACAATAACTGCCCTTATCAAGTCCCTGTGAATGGGTCAAAAATACATAATTACTTAATACTGTGAATATAAACTAATTCGAAATAATGTTAGAACTTCTATGCCACATTTATGCATCACCACATGATGTAAAAATCAACTAATCTCTGCATGCAACATGGTTTAAATATTAGCCATATTTAATAAAAGTGATATGGGGCATTTTTAATACTACAGAGCAACACATTTGATGTAACTTAAAGCAGTATTAAAACTAAACAGGCAAAACTCTCCATACAGTAGTGCCAACCAGAGTAATCAATGGGTGCCAGAAACTAGTCTGGGGATATTGGATGAGTAGGCACTAGATGGGGATTTTATGCACAAGCCCTCTGGCATCCATTGATTACTCTGGTTGGCACAGGGTGGTACTACTGTATGGAGAGTTTTGCCTGTTTAATAACAGTTATGTGCTAGAATAAGAGATGGTGATCATATGATGTTCAATATTAAAACTTTCTATATGTCATTTTATCAAAATTTTAGTCTCATTTTATTTACAGTGCTGAATGCCCTGCAAAGTTTGGCATAGTTGGGAGAGTGTCCAGCTTGGAATCAGGTGGTCCCACCGATTCTGGCACTTGAATCTCTTACGAACTTCCCAGCAATAATGCCATGCCCCTTTTCCCCCACAATGCTGAATAATTACCTATTTTCTGTAATAAGATTTAAAAAAATTATCATGGCAAAAAAGGCTTTATCACCTGAGTTCAAATACAGATAAATCACTAAGATTTTTTTTATATATGTGAGGATTTATAAGGCATATCATCACACAGCTTTTTCTGCTTGTTTTCAACATCTGCATTAGAAATATTAATTCACTTTATTTATTCTACCCCAGAGCCATCTATTGTTGGTTTGAGTAACCAATGGCCAACCAGATAGTAATGCAATATTCAATTCTCATGTTAGTTTTTGACCATTGACCGCCATCAGTGAGACTATAAAAGTTGCATTAACATATCAAAGGGTCAAATATTCCTACAGTTAGCATAAAACTAATGCTAGTAAATTGTACAGATTCATATCACATCTATATAAGAATACAAGCAGATTATCTTGAGTTCAAATCTGGACAGTTTTGAATCTCATATTATTAGAATGAGTAGCATAAAAGAAAGTAAAAAAGGTTTCTGATTATGTATATTTCTGTTTATGTAGAAAAATCCAATCCATCTTATTTTAGAAGACCAATAGTCAGATTCTAGTCCAAGGATTTGAATACAGTCTTAACTATCTGGATTAAAGTAGAACAGTGCTTCCAATGCTGGATTTTTCAATAAAAAGTTTTAGGGAGATCACAATCAAAACAACTGATCATATGAATATTGATCCTTAAATCAGAATTTGGCTATTTTTAACAGGTAAGACAAAAACAAAAGTCCTGTGTTATCTGGACAATCATGAAATGTAACATAATGAAACTTTTGCTGCGGGTAAAGAGGATGATGATAAATGAAAGTATTAAAAATATTAATTTCCTTTACTTTTTTTGTCTCATATCCATATAATTCATAATGGCAATTATTTTGTCATGATTAAACTGCATTTACATAATGAGGTTCGATTTAATTTTATATCTTTCTTAAATAATGCCATTTTTGCCACATCTTTCATGAAGGACTTACTAGCAAATTACTTGTTGCACCTACTATGTCCAGTGTCTGGTTTCAAATCTGGGCTTGGTAAATTATGAAAGTCATTGAGGCTATAAACAGCCATATGGGAAATTTTTCAGGTACCTGGTCAACAGCAAAGTAAAAAGTCCAACAATAATCTAGATTAGTCAGATAAAAGTAAACTATTGAAAAACAAGGGCATGGCCTCAGGACATTGGTAGAAGGAAACATCATATTCTTACAAGTATTGAGTAGATGGTTTACCACTACCTGTCTCATTAACAAGTAAATAATTTATCTCATTTACTATTAAAATTTTTGCAATTTAAAAATGTTAACTTTTTCAAAAAAATTAATGTATAATTGTCAGATTTTTGGCTTTTATTATTGCCTCTCTCTCACTTTGACTCCTCCATAGTGTAGCCACCCAATCATGCTGAGTGGTGGCAATGTCGTGGAGATGAAACAAGAGGGGCAAAGATAAAAAACCAAAATTTTAAAAATATGCATCAACAGTGCAACAATTGTTTCCCTTTTACATTTTATACTCCAAAACCAAATACCCAATTCTCTCCCTGTTACCCCCACCCAAATCACTCAATGGACCACACTTATCTAATTCATGCCTCCTTTTCTTCCAATCTACAGCTCGTTTTTATACCAACACTGAATGCCTTTTGATGATATCAAGTATTCCTTATTTTTGTATTCACTTTTAATAAGTATTCTCCTTTGTATAAAACCAAATTATCTATTTTTGTAAACATACTTGCATTGTCTGCCACCTAGCCGCTGTTATTTTCTATTGCTTATTTTAGAGCATTGAAATTAAAATCATTAGTGAAGTGCTATTATTAAAAATTTACTTTCAAATATGTCTGATTTTATTTAACAATGGATCAATTTTTCATAACAAAATTTTATATAGTCATAATCCTGTTGTATAAATACAGTTTAATTCACAGATATACTCTATATGGTTTATTGAAGTGAGTAAAGTGGTGGATCTGAGTTCAAATTTCCATAAATCACAGTTCAAATTTGTCACTTCTGGGGATGAAAGGTCCTATGATTGGCCAAGTGATACACCAAATAATTGTTTTTAATTTACCAAAATAATATATGAAATATGAATAAAAACCATTTATAATAAACACTTTTACTTACTATTGACTAAAAACTCTGAAAATAATTATTTCTTCAACCACAATTGGAGATTTTATAGTTAATGTGGAAGAAAAGTTGGGAGGGGGTCCAGAAATTGAATTAATTGATTTTTAGACCTCCCACACTTTTCTTCCAAGTTAATTACAAAAATTCCAATTGTGGTTGAAGAAATAATTATTTTTGGACTTTTTAGTTGACAGCAAATGTGTTTATTATAATTATTTTTTACATTTTAAGTTTTTAGCTGTTAGATATATATATTTTTTCCATATGTCATAGCATCAACCAGGACGCAAACCCACAACCATCTGCAACCAATTACTTGCTTGCAAGGTGCCTGTGATGACCTCTCAGCTAACAACGCTTGACAGCTGTTAGATATTTTTTGCAATAATTCCAAATATTGATAATAGTTTTGTTTATTTAAAAGCATTTTGAAAAAATCAATTTTTACAATTAAAAAAATTAAATTTATACACTTTTTCAAAAAAGGAAACTTATATAATCAAGAGAAATCAAATGTTTTTATTTCAGTTTCAAAAGATTGCTGAAAATGCTTTTTAGTATAAGCTTTTTAAAAATATATATATACCATCACTCATAAACTGATATCAGTTTATTTGAAATTTAATGCAACATATTTCAAATTACAAAATTAGGGAAACTACTTCAAATATTTCATAGCCATATTGCATTGTCAGTGATTTATAACAAATGTACACAATTTGTAAAAATTCTATTGGATATAAATATATTAAAGCTGAATTTTAAAATTTTAACCAAATAAACAAATTCAAAATGAAAAGCTTAATAATAATAATAGGTATTATCCAATCAGTGTTCATTCCTAGATAACATATGAAAAATATTACTTCAATATGATATAATATGTTCGATGTTTTAGGTTTCTCAGTGCTACAGTCATTATCATGGTGATAAAGACTATCCATCTTTTTGTTGGTTAACCTCATCTTTCACTTTCAATCTTTTTAAGCATTATAAACATTTATAAATGGAATATTACAAATAATCTGATTAAATATTAATGAAAATTTAAGCTATTATGATTATACCACAATTCCATTCTCACACTCTGATCTTGCAACCTTTCTAGTAAACATTTTCAGATTTTCTCTAATTGTGATTATAAATATGGTTAGCATCCTAGCACATCAAAAGTTTTAATAAAACCACAAAATATAACATGTCTCCAAGCTAAAATAATGCTTTACAAAAGGAACTCTTTATTCTACTCCACTACTGTCACCTATTAAAAACTTGAGTAACAATTTATAATAATGCTTATTAAATCCTATTGAGTGCCAATCTATCCATACTTTATGATTAGTATCTAATTTATGGCCATCACCAGTGAAAAGTATGAATGTGGATCAAGTGCATTTATATTTTTGGATCTAATGCTCTTCCACTGTGCTGCCATATTTTACTCTTTTGTTACTATCAAACTACCTTTATGAAATTCAAAAAATATTTGAATATTTTGGATACAAGCCAAATTGCTTGCATAATTATGGAACTCTTAAGATCAGTTCACTGACAAGAACATAAGTCAAAAAGTAGTCTGAAAATATGAATAAGTAGCTCTAGATGTGGATTTAATAATCACTATCATCTAGAATCTCTTGATTACTCGAGATTACATTAGATGGCAATACCCATGCTGATGATTCTATGT
This sequence comes from Epiperipatus broadwayi, assembly GCA_028023455.1. Lineage (NCBI taxonomy): Eukaryota > Metazoa > Onychophora > Udeonychophora > Euonychophora > Peripatidae > Epiperipatus > Epiperipatus broadwayi. The sequence goes on from JAQFVV010000104.1 coordinate 1,901,066, forward strand.
TATTGGTTGTTGTTATAAAATCTGATGACACTAAAACATGTTATAAAATAACAATGCAACCAAATTAGTTTGAATTCAAAACAATAATATGATTTAAAACTTCAGAATGATAGCTTGACACCAAAATAAAACGTCACATGAATACTATCTTCCGTGCTTGCTCATAACTGTTGTTAAAATAGGCAAATCTCTCTCTATATGGTAATGTCACTCAAAGCAAGAGAGAGTAATAAATGGATGCCAGAAGGCTTGTGCATAAAATCCCTATCTAGTGCCTACTCATCCAATATCCCCAAACTAGTTTCTGGCTTGTGGCCTTCATCAGTAAAGAGCCTTGGATCTGAGAGCACTGCACCTAGATCTCAGGATCTAATGCAACTACTTTGAGTGGCACTACTGTATGGAGAGAGTTTTGTCTATTTCAACAAGTTATGAGCAAGCATGGGAGATAGTGCTCATGTGATGTTTAAAGGTTTAATACCAATCCTGCCTAATAGAAAGGTGGTGGCTATGGTTATAAAAAAACCAAAGATGCCAAAATGTAGGGGTGCTGAACTGAGTTTAGACCCATATGGCTATATAAGCTAGTGAGCTTAAATTGAAAATTTTGTATGTTTTCAATTTTATTCTCATAGTTTTGTAGTCATGTAGAGATAAAAGGTGGCTGCTGGAGGGTTGCATTAGATCCTGAGATCTAGGTGCAGTGTTCTCAGATCAAAGACTCCTCACTGATGAAGGCCACAAGCCAGAAACTAGTTTGGATGAGTGAGCATAGATAGGGATTTTAGGCACAAGCCTTCTGGCATCCATTGATTACTCTGTCTTGCTTTGAATGGCACTACTATATGGAGAGAGTTTTGCCTATTTTAAAAATAAAGAGTACAATAGAGCCATAATATTCATTAAATGTTGTTTCGAGCTCACTTTACATGTATCATGCATTGTGTATAATAGCTTATGTTTTATTCATAAGCTTTGATTACAACCCATATGGTTTACCAAATTGCAAATGAATAATGGATAGGTTATACTTTCCAATAAGAAGATATAATTTACAGGAAATCTATGATATGCACTATAGCAATACAATATACACTACTTTAGTTATATACTACCCAAAAAATGTAAATAAATAAAAGTATTAAAATTTGTAACTAATAAATTTAACCGTATGATAGCAGCAATTTTTTGGTCTCAGAGTGCCATATGCGAACATGTTTATTAATAATATTTTATCTAGTTGTGTTGAAACACTTATATTTTACTAATTTTTTTATCCTTCTGAATTTGATATAGTACAGTATTTCATGTAATAAAATATTTTCTATACATAAAGCTAAATGTTTATAAAATTTAAGAAAATTTATAAAATATCCTTCCTAAGTGATAAAATGAAAGTTATTGATTTAATATAGACAGGAAAAAAAACTGTAAAATATTTTTGTATTATTCCAGAAAGCATAAACACTGAAAAGTTTAACCAAAAATTTGAAATGGCAGTAAGTAGAGATGAATAGATTCAAAAGCTGATACAGATTTAAAAACACCAGAACAACTAAAAAGGCTGTAGTCTATTAATAACAAAACTGCTATATTTCCTAAGAAAAAAAGTTACTGAAGAAAATGATATTATCCAGTACATAATTAATTGTAATGAAAATCTGATACTTTGCTATTCATTTTATTTTTAAAAATACGGATCTGGCATATTAAGGTTTTTATTATTTTTATATTTAGGATGAATTGATAAACAAAAAATATATACGTAAACCTGCTCTTTTAATTTCTTATTAATAATTATATTATTATTATTTTTAATTTTTTATACAATAATATTAATTTATATATGCATACTATACATATATTACTTCTTACATTAATTCTAATATTCTCATGGATAAATGAATTCATAGTATTATTTCCAGGAGTTCTATGTAATAAAAATATAATAGCTGAATAGTTGATGTTTCAGTATAATATCAAGTACTTTCCTCAGAGCTTCTTATGATTTAAGAAAGAAACCCTGAGGAAAGTATTTGTTATTATACTGAAAGGTCCACTATTTAGATATTATATTTTTATTACAAGGAGGCTCCCAGAAATATTATTATGAATACTAGTATGCATACATAAATTAAGATTATTCTAAAATAAAATTAAATAATAATAATGTAGTTATTAACAAATAATTAAAGAAGTAGATTTACATATATATTTTCTGTTTATGTGATCATTTATTCATGTTAGCTCAATAAATAAAAATAATAAAAAACTTACTATGCTGTATCTTTATTTTTTGAAATAAAATGAATAGCAAAGTTTCAGATTTTCATTACAATTAAACATGTTCTGGACAATATCCTTTTTCTTCAATAACTTTTTCCCTTAAGGAAATATAATAACAGTCTTGTTATGAAAAGACTATGGCTTTTCTAGTTATTTTGATGTTTTTAACACTTTATTAACTTTGGAGTTCTCTACTTACTGTTACTAATTTCAAATTTTTGGTTTAAATTCTTCAAGTTTTAAGCCTTCTGGCACAATACAAAAAGATTTTACAGTTCTTTTCCTGTCTGTATTCAATCAATAACTTTCATTTTATCATTTAAGAAGGATATTTTACAAATGTTCTTAAATTTTATAAATATTTAACTTTATGCTTAGCAAACATTTTATTACATGACATACTGTATCATATAAAATTTAGAATGGATAAATAAAATAAATTAATAAAATTTACATAATTCAACATAATCAAATAAAATATTATTAATTAACATGTCCACATATGGCACTCTGAGATCATATAATTGTTACTGTTGTGCAGTAAAATGTATTACATTTACAAATTTTAATATTTTTATTTATTTACATATTTTAAATAGTATATAACTGAAGTAGTCTATATTATATTGCTACAATGCATATCATGGTTTCCCTGTAAATGGTGACATTTTAATGGAATATTAAAATATCCAAAAGATCCAGGAGCACTAAATCCAGATCCAAACCTTCCGTTGATGCAATCCATTACCCAGAAACTAGTCTGATAATATGGATAGGGTAATATTGGAAATGGATTCAATAAGCACTATGATTAATTATTTATTGATTATTTAAGCTAACAATAGGTGGCAGCAGTATAGTAAAATAAATAGAGTTTGCTTTTTAAAAAATTGTTAATACAACTTTTATCAAATGCCAACAATTTTCATACGAGAGCAATGCGGATTGATCAAGTATATTACATCATTAAGGAAAGATGGTTGTGAATTCCAAATCCCAACAATGATATAATAACATATTTGAGACATATGCTTGTATTTATTTTTTCTACATGAAACGACTAACTTCACCAACAATGTCAATGCATGATACTTGGAGCTCTGTGACAATTACCTTGGTAAAAAATTAAGCATGATGTTAAATTGTAGTGTACATTTTTATAAACATAAACAATATACTGCTAAGATAAAGATTCAAGAATCAAGAATCTACTCAGAATCGTAGTACCAGTTTAAAGCTATCAAAATTTATAGCTCAAGGAATAATTCTATAATCTTCTATACAGGGTCAGTGTAAGGGTACCTAGCACCCCTGGGCAAAGAAAGTCATGTGCCCCTTATCAGTATGTACTTACATACTCACATACATAACCAAGCATAATATGGTCAAATATAAACAAATTTTTTTAAAAAAAATATTGACTTTTTAATTAACAAACAATAGACAGGGTATGAGCACAGACTTTCACATGACCTACCACTCTTCACACTATCTCATAACACTGATACACCTGAACACACATATGTCGAAAAGATAAATAATCACCAATATAGGTATTTCATGCTAAACCAGCAATCATCAGTTGGTCCAGATTACCATCTCTACACATATATGCTACAAGTGCTCAGATATATATTAAGATAGACAATATTTTTACTATAATGGACAGTCTTCAATCCACTCCACACTCCAACTCTTCAACCATCCATACAATTGAAAATCTGATGATGGAACGCTCAAAGGCCACCCTTAGGCCGAGATTGTTGTCATCTATTAACAAACAATAGTAAAATTGCAAAAAAAAAAAAACGAAAAATTTTTTTCTTAACTATATTAAACATCAATGATTCATTAAAATACTTAATAATTTTACAATTAGTTAAATGCATATGCAACTTAACTAAATGGATAAAAAATCAAGTCAGATGTCATATGGCTTAATTTTAATAAAGCTCGTATTTACAAACGTTATATATAGAGTTCGCAACAACAAACCGCGGTCTGGGGTTGAGGGTATTTTAAAGCTTGTTAAGGATTTGTTTTTGCGAACTCTATATATAACGCAACTTAACTAATTTTTTATGCTCTTGTGAATGTCTGAATTAATATTTCAATACCAAGATTGATTGCAATTTCATGTTCAATTAATATCAATGCCAAATCATCTCTTTTGAGCCTCGGTCAATTGAGTATATGTTTTTATTAATTGCAATTTTGAAAAACTTTCTGAAATGGCTACTGATACTGACAAAGTTGCAAATATTCGCAATGCAATAAATAAATAGACACATATGGACGTGTTTTCTAATTTATATCACCATATATTATATATATGAAAGAACATCAATTGCCAATCGGCAAACACGCCTAAGCGTCACCTAAGGCCGCCTAATGGGAAAACTCGCCCTATTTCTATATATATACCATATTACTAACCAGTGAAAAATGTTTAAAAAGTTCTTACCTAATTTATGCAATGGATAGTCGATTTCAAAGTAGTTTTCAAAAAAATCCAACAAATGTACAGAAATATTAAGAGCAAATTGAGCCAAATTTATTCGATCTTCTGGTGCAAATACAGAAACCTGAAAAGAAAAAAAGAAAGAATTATATAGGATTCTTTAATTAAACAATATTTTTGAAAGTATAAGTATCAAGTCTAATGATAAATGTCAGTGTTTTCTGATTTTAAAATAATACTGTTTCATTCTTTTATACGGTAATCATTCCATATCCATACCATCCTATATATATATAAGTTTAACACATACACTCATATATGCAAAGTACCACTGATAAACTGAAGGTTTCTTTCCAAGCTGAAGTTTGGCTATTCACCATAAAATTTTTGATGTATGGATCATGATTTATGATGAAATGTGACAATGTTTTTCATACTTTCACCAACTTTCTTCAATGCTCTTCCTACTGTGAGAAATCTTTCAAATCACTTGAAACATTCTTGAAACGCATGGCTTTACTTATAAACACAGATTGAATCATTTTAAACATTTCAGTAACAGTTTTTCCCAATTCAAACCAAAATATAAAGTTAGCATATTATTTCATTGTGTATTAAGATATAAAACAGGGCTATCACATTTCGTGTCCTAACTTGTGATCCAGAACATACTAGAGCCTTAAATTTTTTTGTAGTTGTCATATTTCACCTTGCCTTCATATAATGAACTGTGTGAGCCAAGTACAGACCCAGTGTTTTATCAAATATTTCAAGGAAGTCACTTTTCAATTTGCTTATAGTTGTGAGTTGGTTCACTTTTGTCACTGGAACCCTAAGTGACTGGAACCAGTCACAGCCTAATAAATTGCTATAATCACCTGAAATATATATAGTTTCATTAGGCATTGTACTTTTAATTCTCATCTGTCTCAAGAGTGTTGTGTTATTTGGTTGCCTTGGTAATCAGCGATTGTTTTGCTGCTAGAATGCAGCTGATATTTATTATTCTTACTAATGACAACCCATCTCTTTTTTGACACAATGGACACAGCAGATCCAGTGTTTAGTTCCATTGTTATAAGCATATCATTAATGAGTATTCTGTATTTAAAAGCAGAATTAATGCCCCTCATATTGTTTATACAGGCATTTTGTTTTTTAGACTTTAAATTATTGTTTTGGACTTTTGGAACGGACTCATCCATTCTGTCATTAACTACTTGTTTTCTTTTAAAATAAGCAACTGATATGCTTGCAATATATACACACTGTATATTGGTGTAGACATTCAGTGTGTGTGTGTATTGGTTGCTTACACCCATAGCACTTTTCATTTGTTAATTTATATGAGTGGTGGCTTTTACTGACAGCTGGATGCTTGACCAACCCAGTTTTCTGCTTAACACTTTGAATGCTATAATCCATTTTTTAAATGGATTTGCTTGACTATTTGTTGATCTGCAAGTTGCTTGAGACATAGCAGATTCAAATGGTATGTCAGGATCTATTAGGAGCTTGACCCTGAGACTATGATCACTCATTCCGCAGATAAACCGATCTCACAGAGCTTCCTTAAAAAAATCCTTGAAATTGCACTGTAATGCTAATGTGCTTATTCTAACAGCAAAATGTCTAGCCTTTTCTACTTACCCTTGAATACAAAAATTGAAGTATCTCTGCATTATCGTTAGTGTTTTTGGAGTGAAAAAGTTATTTAGTAGGGACAATGCCTTATCAAAATATAACAGTAGTGAAGACCTAAACTATATTGCTACATAACACATGCATTGGTTGAGATGGCGCTGCATGCAGCTTGAGGGAAAAAACAGTCTCTAGTCTGTTTTTCACCGGGATATACTGTATATTATTTACATATACCTATGATAAATTTTAATTATAAAACTATATATTTAGACATCAATAGAAATAATTAATAAAAAAATTAAATAATGAAGTTTTGAAAAAAAAATTATACTAATAAATCTAGAAAGAAAGAAAAGAATCTCATGACCAATGGCCGACAGAAATATAATTTATGATGGTGCTAATACAGATAGGGAAATACATGCGAAAATTATAAATTCAATTTTATGAATTTCTAATTTTTTTTTCATTAATATTTTTTCAAAGTACGTATAATGATGTTAAAAATTGATTTGAAAACTGATATCTGACAAATTAATTAAAGTATTGTATAATTTAAAAAATACACACATGTGATGTGATATGATGTATTGTGGCTTCTCCTTAAACGAAGTCAAGAATATCTCAGCAATTATGCCCAGATAAACCTGTTAGCCACTTTATTTTCCATTCCCCACTCTAAATTTACCCATATTCTGCTCCATCCCATATCCACAACATAATCTTTGTCAACTCTATAACCTTTATATCTAAATCCCCTTTATCTTTTCCCAAACCCAGCATAAAAACCAATAATTCACTTTCTGTATAATAATTTTTTTCATATTTATTCTTCCATAACTTCATTATATGTACCCTTTCTGTGTTCAAATTGTAAAGTGGTGCCATCTACCTTCAGTCATAGACTTAAATGTACATAATGAAAATACAATAAACATCAGAAAACTATACAAACAACATCTGCAAGATTTTTAATTTTTTAACTAATATCAGTAAAATAAAAGGAATGACTGGCAAAACATTTCAACTAATTATTTGGCTTATAATTATTGTGCTTTGCAGGTTATAGAGCCAAAAGTCTGGGTTCAAATTCTTAGGATGTTAACATTTTTCAATACTGGCACAATAAAAGTAAAAATGCTAATAGTGATGCAATTTCTCTAATAGTCTCAACCAAATGAAATCTAACCGGCAGAAAATGACACCGGAAGTCAAAAATTATGAAATTAAGTTATTCATAATAAGAATGAAGATTTTTAAAAATGTTATAAGAACAATATTAATGGGAAATATATTTCACAAATTGTTACGTATATTTTTTATTCATAGGTATTTATACGTGAGCAGGTTTTACTAGCTCTAGAAACAGAAACATAAAGAATATTAAAGATGAGTTTGACAGTGATAAAGTAGACTGAAGCTGACAAAAACCTCATGTAATGCACACTATAATAAACTTATGTTTTTCCAAATATAAAATGTGTCAAGAAGAGACCTTGTACTGTTTTGATCTAACACACATACTCTGAGCATTCATGGTAAACATGATTAGTGCACAAATAGTTCTGTTCCATTATATATAGTCCATTTGTAACTAATGATAGAACTCTCCAGTAATTTAATACATGTATTGTATTTATTATTTTGGATGTGCCCCTTTGGATAAATATTTCTACACAGCCCTTGGATTCCTTAAAGTAAAAAAATCTGGGAAATATAATTACTACACATATCACATGCTCATAGCAAACTCTGCCTTTCTGACATCTTGCAAGATTATTTTATAATTCTATTGCTGCAACCCTTTCCTAAGATGTCAATTTCTTCATTATAGCTTTCCATGGTATTCCATGAACAACTACAGTTTCCTAATGAAAGCAATTAATATTAAAGCCTATACTGTAACTTTGAGATCATTTTTTATAATGGAAATTGAATTTTTCTCCCCTATAAAAACCATGCTCATTTTAATATTCTTTTAGAAAAACTATTGCAACTTATTCCTTTTACATTCCCAATCCATTAAAGATGTGCTTTTACAATAATAGGTTCAATGTTCTGATAATTTAGTAAGTGCATAGGAAATATGTAATTAAATAGAGAAAGGTTTTAACCATTGTCTTATGTGCCTTCAGTGTTTATAATAGTCAAATAATGTAGTATTTTTTTACTATAGAGAGACCTCTCAAACCTAAAAACAGAATAGCAACTTTATAAAGATAACAAGAGCCATACATCATTAACCTAAATTTCCACTTATATAGGCCAATCTGAAGCATCTTTATTTGAGAGTGTGAAACTGTTACTCTCTTCATTATTTCCTTCACAAATTAACTTACGTGAAATCTTGCAATTTATAGTGAGTTAATATTACAATCTTTTTTATAATAGAAATATAGAAACTGATGTAATGTTCTGATAATAAGTTCACTAACATTACATTTAGATGAATAAATTGCACATTTAATTACGTTATTAAATTTTAAACATCACATGTGACATTTAAATATTTTCCTCTAGAAAATAATTCAAAATAGCTTGGTAATGTTTAAAATTTATATCTGGGCTAGGAATAATTTCTAGTTTAATAAATTATTAATAATAATCATTAATATATTTATCTAAAGTGGGTGATGTCATTGTGCGGAGGGCAGAAACTTTGGCACTTATAAATAAAATTGTAACATTTTAGTATTGATAAATACTGAACAAATGATGAAGACATGTGCCTTGGTTATTTAAACCCACTAAAGAGTGTTAGTTAAGCATAAAATGTAGATTGCGGGTCATTTATCTTTTTCATATATATTTTGTTACATGTTTCAAGAATATATAAAGAAGAATATTTTTTAAATATATCAAAAAAGACTTTATATATAGAAAAAGACAGACAGTTAAATTATTCCACTTGTTGATGCTTAATTAAAAACCAAATATATTAATCTTTACCTGAGCTTTATGATAATTTCTAGCTTAATAAATGATTAATAATAATCATTAATGTAATTATCTGAAGTTGATGGCGTCAAAGTTGTGGGTGCAGAGAGTTTGACACTTGTAAATCAAATTGTGATAATTAAATATATTAGTTATTGTTTACTATTTTTATTTGACTAGAAATAATATAATAATCTCTAGCCTAATAAATGATTAATAGTAATCTTTAATATATTTAACTAAAGTGAATCGTGTCAAAGTTGGGAGTGCAGAAAGTCTGACACTTGTAAATCAAATTGTAAATAAGTTACAAATTAAATATTTTGGTGTCTGAATTAATTGTCATACATTATCAAAAAATTCATTATTTTTGAATTTAAGTCAGTTACAACATAAGCACCAAATAAACTTAAGGTCATATAAATTAACCTGACAGGTATATAAATTAAACTGTCCACCTGTGTTTTAAAGTCTATTCTTAACCACAGAAACAAGATGGTCAGATTCTAACAGTCTAAGATCTTATTCATTTCTAGCCATCCATAACAGAAATTTGAGTAGCGGAAGTGCCAAAGCTCAACTGCAATGCATGGACTTCAGATTCTCAAGCTTGGGTATCAATCTACCATTACACCCAGCTCTTCTGTGCAACAAATAAATGAATACAACAGATTAGCTGTAACCTTTCACTTAAGCTAAAATGATTAAGTCATGATATCTTATTTTGATTATATCTATAAATCAATTTAAAAATAATAAAACCCATGACTTCTGTGCTTATACTTAGCATTCATTATCAGGAAGAATTTTTTTCACTCTACTTGCAGAGTTATCTATTGAAAGCTTTAATAATCAATGGAATTAGATTGTAATATAATCTAGAAGCTATAGTCTGAGGAAGCACTGCCATCTAGTGATTGCTGTTTATTTAAGGTTATAATAGATGGTGCTGGAGTAGACTGAATGGAACCCCTCTTGATAATAATTTAATTCATTATACGGATTTACAGAATAATGCTCAGAAAAAGAGAAGATAAAACAAAAACTAGCAACGAGATTGATGAATAATATCACAAAAATGAATATCACTAAACCAGACACTTTCTTGTAAACAGAAATTGTATTTATATAAAAATAGGTCAATCATTGAGGAATATGAAAATAATTGAAGAAATGATTCATAATCTGGAATAGTGGTGTTCTTATAGTCAACAAGGGTCGATTATCACCTAATCTTTGAAAACAAAGAAATAATATAAGACAATTGTTTTTTAGATTTAAAGATGGCTGCTAGGAGGTTGAAATTCTTATTGGAAAAATAAAATATTGTAAAAAGAGCATTATGAAAAATTTAGTTTTTTTATACGCTTTTATTTAATGTTATCTGGGTTTTTTTGTCCATCTGTCTGTCTGTGAAATTTTGTAACTCAATTTTCATTTACTTCCCAATTTCCAATCTAGTTTAAACTTTATTTACATATGCATTCTATAAAACACTCTTTTTTTAACGTTAACAAAAAAAATTATATAAAAAAAATAGTAAAAAATTTAAATTTTTAATTTTATACGGGATTTATTATTTTTTCTAATACACGACATCTAATTATATTACTATTGGAAGAAAAAATAATAGTAAATAAATTAAAGAAAAAAAATTATGCATTTAGAATACTAGTCACTATTTTATATAACAAAGTTACAATTTCCTAAACAAAATATCTAAAAATAAAAATCTTAAAAAAAAAATTTTTTTATAAAGAGCTTCGAACAAAATCAACTTACATTACAGTTGTCTATGCTTACACTATTACAAAGAATATTTTGCTCTAAAAAAATTACATATCCTACATAATGTACAAAATTCTAAATTTTGTTGGAGCTTCATATTTTTTTAATATTATCTTATTATTAAGTATGGTGTAATATGACTTAGAAAACAGCCAATTAAGTTAGAATAAGATAGATGCCATCTTAAGTTTATGGTAAGATTTTAGATCTTTTAAATTACATCAATTTTTAAATGCTTATATTGAAGTTGAAAAATTTGTTTGTTTATTTATTTGTTAACTTACTAGAGGGTGCTATATAAATTTTATTTTAATTTTTAAAATTGATATTTAATATATTCAAGTTTTAATATAACTTGTTGAAATTTTGTATATTTGTTTAAAATGTCTATGAAAGTGGTAGGACACATTATTTTTTAAATAGGTGAGTTAGTTTCTTACTGCAGAAATATCTAATGACATATATACAGTACATGTGTGAAATTAATTTAAAGTAAAATTATATGTATAAAGTGAAGCTTATAAATAATGTTTTGATAACTTTTTTTTAAAAAAAAAAATTCCAAAGAAAGTAAAAATGTTAAACACTTTTCATTTAAAAGAATATTTCATATTTTTAATAATAAATATCTGCCATATATTATGTACACATACTAAATATAATATATATAAGAGGTATACATTTTAATTTATAGCAGAAATATCCAGTGATATATATATATCAACTATAAGTATTCAGTCAATTTAATGTATGGTATATTTTTACATTTTCATTTACTGTGCCAATAATAAAAACTTAAAAATAATAGAGATATAAATTTTTTACATATTAAATGCGTATATTAACTGTGCATTAAAAATAGTTTCTTCAACCACAATTGGAGTTTTTAGATTTAACTTGAAATAAAAACATGGAGGGTCCAGAAATTAATTAAATCAATCCTTATTTTTTATAATAAGGGTTGACTTAATTAATTTCTGGACATTTATGCTTTATTTCAAGTTAAATCTAAAAACTCCAATTATGGTAGAAAAAACATTTTTTTTAGTTCACAATAAATAAAAGCATTTAATACAAAAAAAAATTTATCTCTATTATTAATAATTTTGTTTAGTAAACAAAAGGAGTTTTGTTTAAAAAATAAATGCATTAAAAAAATTATTTTAGTATTTAAAAAAGATTTTATTCACATAAAATATATTGAAAGTAAAAAAATGCATTTTCTTCAGATTTTACAGTATTTTTGATATCTTACAACCAAACTAAAAGCATGCAACATTTATTTATGTTCACAAACAGTTTGAAAATATTTCTAAACATGAGTGTCACACATTTTTATTTTGATCACATAATATCAAATAAACTGTAAAAACTAAAGAATAGTTTATTTTTTAATTTTTAGTACATTTAGAGATAATTCATTATATATATATTACACATGTAATATGTACATAGATATAAAATGAAGTTTATTCCCTAACACCTCACTGATGACGCTAGATGCAGAAACCATGGTCTGGGGTTGAGGGTATTTTTGAAGCTTGTTAAGAGTTTGTTTTTTACTTACTCTATATATAACATTTGTAAATATGAGCTTTATTAAAATTAGGTCATCTGACTTGATTTTTTATCAATTTAATTTTAGTTTTTTGCTATTAAGGCTTTGGCGATTTTATATTAATTTATATATTATCTAATTTATTCATCCCATCTATTTTAATAGTGGATTTTTGACATTTAAATGTCTAAAATTTCAGATTTTCTTCCAATAGTTCATTGATAAAATTACTGTTCTGTATTTTTATTCCCTCACCTCACTGATACTGAACCTCTGAGTGGGGTATTTTATTCATAAGATTGTTTTTCTTTCTATATATACATTTGAAATACATTTATTAAAATTAGTCATCTACTTGATTGTTATCAATTTAAAATGAAGTTATTGTATGTCTATGTAAAAAATAATTATTACAGTTATGTAAATCTGTAAAGACAGCTAGATAACTGAAACTGTTATAAGGATGATAAATAAAACATTATTTATCTTTAAAACACATTAGAAATAATATAATTATTTTTTAAATTTCTTTACAGTAATTTTCAACATTTTTAATTGTTTATAATGGAAATTTGTTGAATGTTATCTGCTGACAATCAATCCCTATTTTGAAATTACTGGCTTTTATTTTTTTTAAAAAGAAATTAGATTAAATGCAAACTAAGTCAAGAAATAATTGCTGATGCTAGAAAAAGTAATTAAGCAGTTACAAAATTATTTTACAACACGATAAATTACATATCACAAACATTAGTGTTTTGACAATAGGATAAACATAGTACCCAGTTCAAAATAATGTTTGGAGCCATAAAACAATGGAATACCTTCATCACAACCAGTCTGTCAATTTTTGATGCCAATGAGAACTTATAATTTTTATTTCATGAAGAACATTAAAATATTTTAACTCATGATAACTACCGAATAGGCAAAAAAATCTTTCATTGATATATGTCTGAGCAGTTTGTCTTAGCATAAGAGCAAAAATCTGTCCCTAACTTAAGAAATCTCAGTGTTGTCAAGATAATAGATCTGTAAAAAAAAAAAAATTATTGGTCAGGAGTTAACCAAACATTTAATCACTAGAAATGGTGGTGTAAGCCCTGTCCCATAGTCTGCAAACTTTATTTTTCTACCACTGTATCAAACTATGCATGGTTACAGTAAATTTGCTCGGAAGTTCAGAAGTTTAAGTGCTGAAAGTGGCAGCATTAGGTTATGATCAACAGACTATAATCTCCACAGTCCCCACTGCACCTAACCATACAGGCCAATAGCTCAAATATTGCATAACTATCTGAGTAACTGACAACCAATGAATAAATACATATGTAATAAAACAATATGTACACCATATTTGTTAAATGATGATTAAATGATTGAGAAAAAAAGACTAAAGACTTTAGAAATATAAATACATAAAAGAGAGCAAAAATAACTCAAAAGATAAAGATGGTATTAAAAAATAACGAAAAGAGATTACTTGCTGAGAAATTCAAGAAGGAGAAGAGGAGTGAATTGCACTAGACATAAACTTAGAAGTAAAGAAATTAAACCGCTAAATATCACATGATCACAATTCCCTATACATATGCAAGCTGTTATAACAGAGGCAAATCTCCATTGATTACTCTGGCTTGCTCTGAGTAGCACTACTCTATGGAGTTTTGCCCCTGATATAAAGGAATTGTTAAAAAAAACAGATCAAATATATTGTAAAAGGCATAAGAAATACAGATGAGAAAAAGATAACTTGAAGATCTTAAACAAGGGTCAGATATGAATGTTTGGAAAAGTAGATCATGGGACAGAAAGACTTATAAAAGATAATTTGGAATGATATGATAATTAATTATGCTAAACAGATTAATAATGAATATGCACTTGTTACATTTTTTTCATTTTTCAAACTAAAGACAATTACTTAATTAGCATATGAATTTTTTTTAGACAGTTTGTCTATTAATAAATTATCATAAAGGAACTTCTGAGATTCTAACTAGGAGATAGATTTACTAACCACTTTATTAAAACATTGAGTCTAACACTATATACTAGATTTTAAAGTCATCTATGTGAGTCATGATTTGTACTCAACCACATCTACAAGAATTAGTGGCTGTTAAATTCCCATTTGTGAAACAAATTAATACAATGATCATGGTTGTTTTGAATCTTGGTGAGATTCCAATAACTACTAGACCGATCGAATGCATCTGATTTTATGATTGAATCTGGAAAAAATTTAATTCCATTCATTAATAGTTTTAACAAGGCTGTAAACCTTAGCAATGAGCGTCTGAAAAAATCGTCACTAGGGACCTCTGTAATAAATGCAACAGTCCTGAATATATTGATAAGATTCTATTGACATCTAGGAAAGTCAAATTAATTTGGCTTTATGGTTGATATAGAAAAAGAAATTTGTTTAGAACATATAAAAAGTCCATTTTTAAATGCCACAACTCTTTAAATACTTTTTTTTTTAATGTGTCAAAGCGTCGGCAGGAAAGCAAATCCCCCCTCCCGGGGGGGGGGGGCAACTGCTGTGCTAACCACTTGACCACCAACGCTTGACGACTCTTTAATTACTTGAAAAGATTCTTGGTTGAACATTCAGAAAAGAAATATTGATTTGAAAAAAATCTTAGACCTGAAATTATATCTACTAAACAGCTTTTTATAAATATCTGGCAGAGTTATGTAAAAAAAATAGAAAGCTACTACCCAAGGATAGACATGAATGTTCTACTAATACTTTTCTTTAACCACATCATATACTTTATATTAAAGATGTAATTTAGTGCAACGATGGATTGTTAAATTCTGGAGAGTACGTTCTTGGATCAATTCCAATAGCTGAGACTTCGGTAATCATACTTCTTATAAAATCTCGAGCATTTAAATCATTCAATTATTATGATAAAGTAAAAGAGGCTGAGAAAAATTAATAATAATATACTCAATTTTTATTAACGATTTATATGTAATTAATTATATGATTGGAAACCAAAATATTCAACCATGTCTGAATGTTTTGATTTTCTCCCAAATAATATAATCATAAAAAAAAATAGCAATAAATAATCTAGTGATTAGTATATTAAATGTAAGAGATAATATCATTTCAAATATGATAAATAGACAAGCTAATTCGTGTGTGTGCGTGCGCACGTTTGAGTCATTTCTCTAGAAAAAATCAAAAAGCTACGAGAAAGTATAAAAAAGCTTTTAAGTGATTCTCTAAAATTTAATTAGACTTGTAAAGTTTTTATGGGGATATTTCTTTTTTTTTTTTTTTTAGAAAAAGGTCGAGTTTTTTATTTCGACATTTTTATTCTTTAGCTCTCAGGAAGCCGGGGGGGGGTGGGGGTGGGGGGGTATTTTATTTGACTGTAAATTCTTTTTTATGAAAATCTTACAATTTTTTAAATAACTTTTCTAAATAATTTTGAAATTATGACTATTTTTATTTTTTGTTTGATAGCTTAATTCCTTGTGTTTACTTTTATATTTCCCCGTATGTTCGCATTTGTATTTACATATAAAATTACATTATATTTACTCTGTTTGCCAATGACCTTCGGTGACTAATCAAAAACTGTGAACAGAAGTATCCTCTCTCATGTTAGCAGGGTACTGAGTCCAATATTTATATTGCCCCCCTCATTGCTTTTTTCTATCCTATTTTACTTTACTCTATCAATTATATTGGTATATAATCTACTCATCATAAGCCTTCCATGAAATTGGATAGGGATTATAATGTATAATCTTCTAGCAGCTGTGGATTAATATAGCTTGAACTAGGTGGGACTACTGTATAGAAAAATTTGCTATTGGAGAATAAATATGAACAAAGTGATTATACAGAAAGTGGGTTACTGGTTTTTATGCTGAGTTTAGGGAAAAATAAGGGGGATTTAGATATAAAGGTCATAGAGTTGACAAACATTGTTGTGGAAATGGGATGGAGCAGATAATGGGAAAGCTTATGGTGGGGAATGGAAGGGAAAAGTAAAGTGGCTAACAGGTTTCTTTGGGCATAGTTGTTGAGAGATTCCTGACTCCGTTCAAGGAGAAGTCACGGTACATCACATCACAGCTACTGTTTTAACAGCTTGTATAAGCATAAAAAAAGGTGATCACTTGATGATTAAATGAGGAGAAACATTTAGCATCCATTGATTACTAAATCTTACACTAGATGGCAGAAGAGTAGGAAAAATAAAAATATTTGCTGATGAATAGCAATGGGTGTAAGCTAAAGTCATGTGATGTTGAGTAAGTCATATGAAGTAATTTGGATTCCACCATTTTCTTTTTTTGTTTGTAGATCAGTATGGGAATGTACAGGGGCAGTTATATAATAATGATAATATTTTTTTGGACAGGAGGCAGTATTTTGAACTTTAGAATAATGATACAATCATTTAGACAAGCTGTTTTTAATTATATATCCATTCAATCCATTTAAATTTGGAAAGTATCCAGTTTGATAAATTAAAACACCTTTTTACAATCTTAAAAATAAAAAAGCTGCAGGCTTTAACTGGAGAGATGAAACTACAATAATTACCATGGAATATTACTGTTATTCATCACAGCCAATGTAATTTTTTTGATTACCCTTACTAGAAGGTTTATAATCATGTCATAGTGATTGCCAAACAATATGATCTTAGAGAATTAAGAAGACATACAGATGAGGTTTTGATGACAGCCAAATGTAAAAAACATATTATAAGAAAAGGTGTGATTTATATATTGATTTTACAAATTTTGCCAAATCATTTATTTAAACCAATTAAAATTTGCTCCATAACTAACTCTGAAAGGAATTTAATACTAAGAAAGCTTTCACATATATCATGCCAAAGGAAACATTGCTACTGGTGATAAAATTTGAAACCTTCAAAATGGAAACTGATATTGGGCAGAAATGTATATAAAAATACACAACTTTGACAATATAGCATAAAGTGCACCAAAATTAATTTTATAATGTACATTGGGTCCTCCCCCCATATGCTTTATTTTAATTTAACTAATCACTGTTTTAGTATTAATAATATGCTTAGTAAAATGTTTATTCATTAATGTCTCCCTTTTTTCAATATCAAACTTGATTTTTTTTAATCGGACTTTTATATATTTTGAATTTAAGACAATAAATTATTTTTTCCCCCATAGGGTTTTGTTATATTGCTTATTTTTTATATTATATTTCCCATTTATGAGGCACTTTTAGGAACTAATTGAGCTTACTGTTCAGAGTAAAGATGTAGCTAATCTCCATATCAATGCAAGGAGAAAACCAACAACCATTTTATTATTCTGATGGGGAATTCACCAGGGGATCTAGAAATTAATACCTGTACCATTCATGCATCACAATGTAATGCTTAAATTAAAAGTGCATGATTCTAAGAGAGAGAGAGAGAGCAGGAGCAAGAGTGAGAGGGAGAGAGAGGGAGAGAGTGAGAGAGAAAACAATAAAAACGTCTTGAAAAATGAATATTTATATATATAACAATAATATGGCAAAGACTATAATTAGGTTTGAAGGATATAGTCTACTCCATGAAAATGTGTTTTTGAGGAATTTTATTTTTTTTCTCTTTCGTTCTTTTAAATAGAATCATGCCTATTTAATTTAAATATTCAACATGTTAATTATAACTATAAGATAACTGTATTGAGAAAAGCTTTCATACAGTTTGTTATATTTTGTGCTTAGTCATTGTGACTCCTATGAGTCATAGATGTAGCATAAATTGTAAATTGCAACTGGGTGTATATATGTTGTTATTACTCATTTACATAAAATTTAAATATGAGATTTAATTTTAAAAAAGTGGCTTGAGATTGTTTCTCTAACTAAAGCTGTTTAAGATATTCCTTTTCATAACAAATGTGAGATTGTTGTGTTTAGTCTGAGATTACTCATATAAACACAAATGAGTATGCATACGTTTTAAGAATATATTTATTGGTAATATATAGTATATACAAACATACACTCAATTTTTAATATATTTACAATATTTACAGAAGTAATCATAACTATATCCACCTGCTAAAGGTCTAGCAGGGTATGGCTACTAGTTCTCATGTGAACTGTTGGAAAAAAGATTATTATTGAGTCCTTATTGATTTCTCTACCCCTTTCCAGCTGTATTTGACAGCTTGCCTTGTGAGCAGGTACCATGACTCTTCCTGATGTATTTACAGCTTGCCTGAAATCGGCTTTGGTTCTGGAAGCTTCCAATCCTGAATATGGACTTGCCTCACTACATTAACCATTACCTGAATAGCTATAGTCTGGAGAATTATCACTAGTGTTCAGGTTAGGAGTTTCCTTTGACCATATATGAAGAACAAGGCTATGGTTATACAAATTTAACAGTTGTTCTCTGGAGAAAGCATACCGTCTTTCAGGTTTGATTCATTCCCTGCCTTATCCTCAAAAAGGTTGACTATTTATTATCAGATCTCCAACCTTAATGGAAACATTTGGATTCAGTGTGCATCACTGCCTATTGGACAGTTCTTACCATTGGCTGTGGATTCTCTTTAAATATATACATTGCTTAATGCAATGAATGCTCAATCCGATCATGCGATCACAATAAGAAAGGAATCTGGACTAGTCCATTATTTAAAGGCAAGGTGAGATATGACAGAGATGCTATCATTCTTTTATTACAAGACTTATCTAAAATCTGTGACTACAGGAC
The DNA here is from genome assembly GCA_028023455.1 of Epiperipatus broadwayi. Lineage (NCBI taxonomy): Eukaryota > Metazoa > Onychophora > Udeonychophora > Euonychophora > Peripatidae > Epiperipatus > Epiperipatus broadwayi. The sequence goes on from JAQFVV010000104.1 coordinate 1,920,480, forward strand.
AGGTCAATCAAAGCTCCAGGGAATTTAATCTTGAGTGTTATACGATATAACATTTTTATTACTTTTTTGTTATTATTTCTAAAGATATGTGAAATAAAAACATAGAAAATATATGATTTTTAAACAAATACACTAAGAAAATATAAATGTACACGAAAATGACACACATAAAATAAATACATAAAAGTTTAGTGGGAAATAAACAAGAGAGTGGTTATGACCTTTGAGAACATTTGTGACCTGAATCTAGACTGCTGGTTCAGCTTAAATGTATCTTGAATGTCACTTCTTTTTTCCTCCAAAGTTTTTATTTACTTGTATGTGAAAATTAAATAATAGTTTTCTAATATATTTAGAAGTGTATCTGCCATATCTGACCTTGCCTTCAGGAGTGGACTAGTCCAGACTCCTGCCTTACCTGATCGGATTGAGCATTGTTTGCTGCTGGCCAATAAGCTGATGTACAGACAAACACATAGCCAATGATAAGTACAGGCCAATAGGCAAGCATGATTGCTGAATCTGATTGTTTCCAGTAAGATAGGGGATCTACCATTATATAGTCAGCCTTTCTGGATGCAAGGCAGATAGTCAGACAGATAGTGAGAGAGCGAGAGCGTTAATGTCAGTTAACCTGAATGACTGAATGTGCTCTCCAGTGAAACCTATGCCATCAGCAACAGTATCTTCACTAGCCAATATTGTGACATCTCAGTAATGAGGCAAGTCCACCTAGGACTGGAAACTGCTTATGTCTGCAGTCGACTCGAGGAAAGCTGTCTAAGTGCATCTGGAAGAGTCCGAACTAGAGTCGACTCGAGGCAAGCTGTCCAGTGCAGCCAGAAGAATCTCTCTTGAACTCGTGAAGCAGGTTAATCATATAGCTGGAAGGGAGTTCCATTACTCATCATGACTATCTTAGAATTAACTTGTACTTGTATAAACTATATGTATATTATTGTTAATTAACATGTGTATATATTTTGTGATTAATAAATTTGTACATATTAATTGTTGAGTAGTTTTGTTCTCATTTGTCGTTGGCTTGAGAAGGAACCCGTGAATCAAGCCAAACACAACAGTATCCATTTTAAGTAAAATATGAATTTAGTTTTTATTGCAAATAAACTTACTTTAAAGAAAAGATATAACTAATTATGTAATTATTGCTTACCAATATTTTGTTTTTAAGTGACTTCATAGAGATAGAGTGAAAATCGCTAATTACGAAGGCTACAATATAAGTACTCATCTCCACACTTTCTTCAAACTCGTCTACTACTAGGGAGTGCTCAAATGGTTTAGTTGAATTTTTTCTAGTGTTAAACAATGAGATATGTTTTTCAGGATCTCGGACAATTGATATTTTAAACTTTGCCTTCATCGCAGGTTCATCAAAACAGGGAAATGCTGATCGGGCATGAGTTGGTTCAAAATGAGTTGTTGCCAGGTACCTGAAAATATAAATAAGTTATTAAACAACCATTCACCTTTCTTAAGTTAATAAAAAAAAAAGTTGGAAAAGAATATTTAATAACTGAATTTTCACTTAGGCCATATCCGTACCCTATATGATCAATATTATTCCAGAGAAATTAACTGCTATGCTTTTAGAAACAATTTTCTTTACTTAGCTATCTGCTAAGTTTGAGTAATCAATGAATACCAGCTGGCAATATTATTATATGCATAATTAATACTATTATGTAAATATCCTCCAATCACATTTCTGGTTTATGCTTTTGAAATTTGGACTTAACAAACTTTCCTCTATCAGTTACTTTTTACTCTTTCTCTTACTATTAAACTAACAACTTAAAATTCAAAACATTTTAATGTTTTGAATCTAAGCCAATTTTCTAATTTGAAGTTGTGAATATGATTGAATTATTATCTAACATTCATTAATTATTCTAGCTTTTACTAGATGGCTCTGAAGTAGAGTAAAAAGAAATATTCCTAATAACATATGTTATAACAGTCACAAACTCTCCGTACAGCAATACCACCTAATGTGAGTCTTAGTAATCAATGGATGCAAAAAGGTTTGTGCATAAAATCCCTATCTAATGACTACTCTTTCAATATCGCCAGACTAGCATCAATAAGGAGTTTAGATCTGAGAGTTCGGTACCTTGATCTTAGGCTCTAATGCAACTATCCAACAGCCACCATTTATTTATTTAGTTAACTATAAAGCTATGAAACAAAGATGAAAACATAATATTTTGGATTAAAGCTGTTGTATAGTCATACGGATCTGAACCCAGTTCAGTATCTATGCATTTTGGTATCTTTGGTTTTTAAAAACCACAATCACCACCAATATACATTAAGGATTATAAAACCACTGAAACATCACATGATTCATTGATTACTAAAGCTTTCACTGGGTAGCATTACTGTATGGAGAGTTTGCAACTATTTCAACAGTTTGTGCGAACATAAATGGTAATCATGTGATCTCCAAACAATTCTAGTCCAAACTCTCTTTATTCTATTATACAGCTGTTATTGTAAACTCAAGTAATCAAGAGATATAGATAATAGTGCTTATTAAATGTATACCCAATGCCACTCTTACATATTCTTATACAAGGTTTTGGTTTAAGGCCTTCATGAGTAGAGAACTTGAATCTGGATCTACTACAGTTAAATCTTTTGATCCAAATTATTCAGATGCACTAGACCCAGGTCTGACATCCTCAGTGACAAAGATTGTAAGCCAGAAATTAGTCTGTGGATATGTATAGGGAAATAGTAGATTAAATAAACAAATCAAATGGCATTATTGCTTAAGAGTTCATATAAAGTTCGAACACTAGAAATGCCAGAAATGGAATCAGTCTGAGAGTCTTGCATTCCAGAATTGGACACTCTACCCCTACAGAAGTAACAAAGTATGAGAAAAAGAACAACTTTTTTGCTAAGCTAATTTCAATGGAAAAGGTTGGTTTGAGTAAATTTTTATGACAAAAATATCTTTGTTCATTAAATTTTTTAAAAAATGTAGAAAATCAATTTATTATTATTATATCAACTGTGATAGGAGGTTATGTGATATTTAAGCACCTAAATGTTAGGTCTAGGCTGACAATTCCATTTGTTCAACTAAATCAGTTTTGTTTTGTGGGTGTGATCTCAGAATCGCCTGAGTAATCCTTTAGTCCTCAAGACTTCCTTTTTATCCTTGGGTTGAATTTATGTGACCATACATGTGGAAAAGGCTAATATTTCATATTTTGACAAAAACTTTGCAAATTTTAGCCCACTTTGAAACAAATATTTTTAAAATAATTTCATTTCTTGAGATGAAATTATTTTTCATGTTTTATTCCAACTTGTTCAATCATTAAAAAAAAAAAAAACTTGATTAACCTGTTGCTGTAATAATATGTTACAAACACAAAATTAATCGAGTAAGGCACAATATTCAAGATTCTGGATGATTATTGGAATTACTCTTCATTAAAATTCATAACTTGATACAGTATTCCACATCTTGTAAGAAAAGTTCTACATTATAAACATATTTATGAGATCTTGCCATTTCATGCATATTTAAAATCTTTTCTGAACAATTATCAGATGGAATCATATAGTGTATAGTTAAAAACCTCATTTTACTCCCACTTCAGCAACAAATGATGAATCTTTTTTTATTTTATCTTTCAAATCATATTTCTTTTTTATTTAATGAATCCGTTCGATTATTTTCTTTTTTGCAATCGATTGAACTTATTTTTGATTTTCTTTCTTTTTATATATCATTGTAAAGACATTGCAATTTGCATTTGCTACCATAAAATTGTATAGAGTTTATATATATATTGTAACTAATTAAACTAGCTCAAAAGGTCCATTGTAACATATTAAAGAGAAATTCAATTGTATATTAAATATCATTGGATTGTCAAAATCCAAATATTATTAAAATCTCAAAAATTCAAATATTATATTCATGGTAACTTAATAAAGATGATGAAACGATCCAAATGTATTAAATAATTAAGAAACGATTCAAATATGAATATTTGGCTTAATAAACGAAAAGCAATTGTAGCTTTTATTTTATATCAAAGAGCAAAGAATTAAGTATCAACTTGCTGAGCATAAGCCACTAAACAAATAAACGAAATCAACATTGTAAGTAAATAAACGTGTTCAATAAGTAGTCTTTAGAAATATTAATTCAAACAAGTTGTAAATAAACTTAATGAAACTGATCAGAATTTATTTAAACTTATATTAACATGAGCATAAGCTATATAATAAAAGATCAGACTGAGTTATCAATCATATTAAGGGTCATTGGATTAAATGAAACATACTTCTATAATTAGATTTCTCAAGATATCACAATATCAATAATTATAAACAAATTATTAGGAACGTAACTTAGGTATATGGAAATCAAGTGAGTGAGTACACTGGTAACTCAATCAAATACCTTCTCAGGTATACAGACAGTAGATTTTATCCACTTTCATTTCTTGGTTTGATGTTAAGTGCATATCCAAACAAATACCAAGTGAATATGGTCTAGCAGGGCGCCACTAGATTATTTGAATCTATACACAGTTATATCTAATAACCTTTCACATATACCGGGTTTGAATCCCTTTTGGTACCTTATTTCTTACAAAATGTATGATTTTGATTTTAGACCCATAGCACTGTATGCACTAATATTTAAGTAAACACCTAGGTAACATAAAACATCTTTAAACTGAAGTGGAATTCATTAGGCATAAATCATTTCTTAGATCTTAGCATAACAAATGTGTTTCAATATTTTTTTATAAGTTTTACTAGCTCAGATTACTATTAATCTAGGATGGCAATTCACTCATCCTTGCATGAAATAGATGATGGGATGGTGGTTATAATAATACTAAGAAATCACTAAATACTATGAAATCAATATTTATTTATGGCCTTTAAACATTTAAACAGCTCATTAATTAAAACGTTGATGATGATGATGATAATGATAACGATAATGACAATGATTTTAACCACAGCTTTAGGACTAAGCCTAAACATAAAACCTAATTTTTATAAAGAAATTCATAATTATTGTTAATCTTAGCATATTTAATCATATCTTAAATAACTAATATTCAACCATTGATGATGAATGATCACACTTGATAAAGACTACTTTTAATGAAATATATACGCCTCGTTTAATAACATAAACTAATATTTATTACTGCATTTCTAACATATACATAAAAATTTCTATATTTACATGAAAATTTATATTAACAATAACAACAATAATCATAATCGACTGTTTTAAAATCATAACATTAAATTTTAAATTCTTCCCCCTTTCCCGTAAATGTATTTCAAAAGTATATTGTATTAAATTGGGCAACCGATTTGTTAAAAATGTTCCATCCACAAGAAAAGTATTTCATATAAAAAAAAATATTCACTCATTGGCACACATACCTTATAATCTAACATGTAAGCAGAATGTTAAAAAAAAATGTTAGTAGAATTGAAAGATACGAAGGTAGGGACCTCTATAGGTCTTAAAAACACAAGCTTACGCTATGAAGAAAAGAGAGAATCCTTCTTTACTTCAACCTACTTTTATATATAAGAATTGTGGACTTAATTAGTGAAGTATTGAATAGCTTCACACTCTTAGATCAAAACACTTCAGCTTCACCTATTTATATATAAAAGTAGGTTGAAGTAAAGAAGGATTCTCTCTTTTCTTCATAGCGGTCCTTACCTTTGTATTTTTCAGACACTTATTTCTAAGGTTACAGCCTTAGTAAATTATTACTTAATATAATAATGGGCATTTAATAAAATTTATAATTAGAATTGAAAGAGCAAGTTTTACCGAACAAGTTTTAAATCATTTTCTCCCCCTCCCTTCTACCTCTGAAATGCTATACTTTCTTAAAACAAAATAATTTAATATTTTAACACTGCTTATTACTTCACATTCGCACACAATTATACACATGTAAAAATATTATTATGTAGTGCGTGTTTTATCCCATAATAGCAAAATATTATTTAAAACCAAAATAATAGTACAAAAAATTATTTTACACATTAATATTTCATAACTGTAAATCAATAAACAAATAATTTTGATACATTCAAAACCACTTATGAAGCTCAAGGTTATTGGTAAGAAATTATTGGTTTTAATCGATATGAATTGTCTTTAAAAGTTCTTTAAATAAAATATACCACTTTATTGCTAAAATTTTATTAAGACTCTGATTTCATAAAGAAAATAGATATAAAAAGTCATATTACCGATCTTTTGTTTTGTGGTGAATTTCCAATGGCTCAAACTTATCTTGTATAATATCAATGGCTCAAACTTATCTTGTATAATGTCTATATTTCTGCAGCTACCATTTCTGTTTTACTTTGGAACAATCTCTTTCTTGAGGTATATAACTATTTGATGATGATGATTCAAATACGGTTATTTGCTTTAGTGGACCATTTGGAAATCTTTATATTAATTTTTCTTCTCTTCCTGTCAAGCATGATTCTTTTAGTGGATGAAATACAGCAGTTGTTTTCACGTTTATAAATTTCCTGGATTTTAAACTCAGTTGCTGGAACAATTGATGATTAATATTTATCAGTAGATTAATTCATCTTTCTGATCTCCTTCGAAGGCAGGTGAATGTTTTCTTCTTTCCAGCTAAAAACATCTTATTTCTCTGGTCAGTTGAAAGGTGTAGAATATTATTTTTCAGACAAGACATCTTTTCTTTCCGATATGATCTGCAGCTCTACGATGGTCAGGTCTTGATGGGACACATATCTAATTTTTCTACCCCATCAATTCTTATATTTTCAACATTCAAAACTTAAAAAAAAATGATTTAAAAAAAAAAAACTATCTAGCAGAACTAAAAATGTTTGTCTGCTTTAGTTTCAATAAATTTTAAAAAGTCTCTCTCACAATATATTATAATAACAATAATCTAATAGCTCAACTGATTTTCCAGACTGCTTTTATATCCGATTTTTAAGTCAACTCACCCAATTAGAGTGATAGTGTGAATTGTTATTTTTGACCAACCCAAAAAATCACATACCTGGTTTTCAGACACTTTTGTCTTAAAAAAAATAGACTTAATCCTTTTTCCTTTTTCACGTATATCTGTAATATCTAAAATTGGAGTTTCTTTTCTTTAATCTTAAGATGAGACAATTTCAAAATTAGAGTTTCCACCAAGCTTAAGCTCCCAAAATGACAAACAATCATTTACAAAAACAAAATTGCTAAAAAAATAGATATCTGATTCAACAGATTTGTAAAAAATAATTTGACAGATTTAATCCTTCTTTTTCTTTCAATATTTAATAAATGTAATTTTCTGTATATAATGTACACACACATACTTTATCATTTCAAATCATTCATAAATTGTCATTACAATAATCTAATTGCCAGCTTAGTAATTATAACCCCAATATTTAAAATTAAATCTGTAACTTTTAAATCCCAATTACAACCATAGAAAAGCAAAATAGAAGTACAGAATAAGATATTAGAATTGATTAAGCATAGGTTAGTCTTAAAGAAAGTTAAATATCTGAAATATAAAACAATTCAATAGCTTACACATACACTGCCTATATGTATGCGTTATAACTTTGCTTTTTAAAGAAAAATTAAAAATTGAATAGTTTAAATGTGTGTATTACCTTTCTATCAACACACAAACAAATAGAGAATATAATTGCTGATCCACTCTCTTTCTATCTAAAGCTTTTAGAACTGGATCTTGTAGGGTTTGAACTTGGCTGCCCTACAGCTTCCTTTTTATATAAAAAAATGTGATGATGATTTTTGTTCATTTTCTCTCATGCACATTACTATCAATTTAGCTAATGACTAAATTGTAATGGCACAATATATGTATTGTATTTGTGATGGTTTCAATAGTTTATGTTCAAAGCCCACATTTCACAACTATATATTAAAGTGTATTGATCAAACTTTTTTAGGTGCGGATCTGTATTTTCCTTTAATACACAAAAAATCTTGACCCAAATATATATTAAACTGCATTAGAACTTATAAATTATAATGTTTGGCATATATATATAGTGTCTATATAAATATATTAGACCATATATACAGGTAGATTCCCATTTATATTGTTTAATGGAGGTTGCCTTGGCAACATATTGAGATTGATTGTTATTAATATTAAGTTTGACAGCTTTTATGTATTTATATATCTAAAATTCAAATGGCAGTAAAGTAATTTCCCTGTAAGCCATAGATAAATAATATATGTCACTAGATAATACAAAAGTGAAAGGGTGAAAATTATATATTAGCTTGGTTTAAATACAGTACAATTCATTTCTAAATTGCTTATTATGCAAATAGAGGATAGCAATATATAAATTAATAAAAGCTTACAAAGATTAAAAGGATGACTGGATTCTCTCTACTCTTTATCACTAGTTGATGTATAGGTTTTTGTAGCTTATTGGAGAATTAGTTTGTTTCTGTTGAAGTTATACTTATTTAATATTTACAGTTACAAACTGATATTTAATTAAGGTTATATGAATTTCTATTCTTTATTTCCCATAATGTTTACAAATAACAATGTGGAAAAATCAAAAGTGTAAAGGATAGATGGATTCACTTTATTCTTTATAATTTATTGATGTATGAGGATTATTTATTCATAGCATAAAGCGGAGTTTTACTTCCTTTGAATATGATATACTTTAAAATATGCCTATTATATATATATAATTAATCCTAGGAGGGATAATTGCTTTTGAAGCTTTGCAAAAAAGCTACTTTATATCATGTTTATAGCTTTGCATAAACATAAAATGATCTTTGTAATAAGCAGCCTATTGCAGTGTAAAGGCCTCTTAAACAATCTTTCCCAGGAAAACAGTGAATGAGACGACAATATTTATCATGCTTGCCAAAGTAGTTAGGTTTTGAGTGTTTTCCATGCTTGCTTTACCATTAGATAAGGTTATCTAGATACCCATTTACTAACCAATGTTGGAACTTGAGATAAGTATGGGCCGGCTACTTGTAAAAAAATCTTAAGCATCCTTAAAAGTTAGAACTTTATTAAAATGGGTTTTATTGTGCATAAAGATGTTTTCCATATGTGCCTTGTTAATAAATTCTCCACTAGAGGGGGGAACACTTCAACAATCATAGTAGGTGAGTAGAACAATAATCAACAAATATGCCAGTTGATTGGTGATGAAAATGGGCAGTATGTCATTCTTGTTTTGCTGGCTAACTAAGAATATCTGATATCCATTTACTGACCAATATTAGATAAATAGCTGAACAATGAAAAGAATTTCACTTCACTTGTGTTTGAATCCCAGATTATAGGCATGATATATTAATGCATTATCTCTGTTCCACAAAGCCTTTTCTAGCCCAACATAGTACCTATTATAAACCATAAGTGCACATACTTAATTGTATATCATATAGAAATCACATGATTCCAGCCAATACTTAATACATAACAATAGAATACTATCAATCTGTTGTCATGGCAATCTTCATATTTTTATTTATTATCTGAGTGTTGCCTTGGCAACGAATTGATAAAGCACTCCAATTATAACTCATCTAAAATATAGAAGAACGAATGCATTACTAAAAAATAGAGAGTGGGAGAGATGGAGAATTAGTATGAAGAGTAAAAATAGTTTAAATACATATAGAAGTAAACAGAATATTAAGTGTGAGTTAATTTATGATAATAGCAAGGAAAGTAGTTTACTGATTAAGGTTCAAACAGGATTGTTAGCATCAAGGGAATATACACATAAGTGGAGAAATGTGGGTAATTTAGTCTACATGTTATGTAAGGAAGGCTTAGGCATCTGTTAATTGAATGTAAATGCTTACAAGCAGAAAGGGTACAGATAATGAAGATGTGGGAGAACAAACATAGACAAAGTGATTATATAGCAAGTGGGTTTTTGATTTTTATACTGGGTTGGGGAAAAGATAAGGGAGATCTAGACATAAAGGCCATTGAGTGGACAAAAATAAAGGTGTAGAAAAGGGATGGAGCAGGATAGAGAATATGGGGAAAACTTAGGGTGGTGAACGGAAAGGGAAGGGAAAGTAGCTAACAGGTTTCTCTGGGCATAGTAGCTGAGAGACTACTGACTTAATAAAGAAGCCACAGCGCATTGCATTGCATCGCAAAATAAATCTTTGAACTAAAACCATCCAAAAGAATAAAGGGTTATTTGATATGAGTTATCATTATGCTTTGGATTTGTAAATTAAAAAGACATTTATTTAACTCTATAAGTATTTCCACCACAGTTAAAGCATTGGATCATCCAGCTTTAAACCTGTGACATTGTCATATTCCAAGACTATTCGTCAAAATGCACTATCAGCGATTACATTGCATGACGTCACTAAGAAGATAAATGTTGAGAAGTGTGTATGTACTTCAGGATGATTCTAAATCTTTAAAACCTTTTATAGCAGTTTTGCAATAAGTATTTTGCAGATTAAAATGAGAAGTTAAGGGAGTAGAAATTATTTAAGTTATCCAGATTCTGAAGATGAAGAGGTTGTTTTTGCAAATAACGTTTCAGAGCGTCGTGAGGAGTTATCAGATAAAAGCAAGAAAGTAGGCCTAAGGATAAACGCTAAAAAGATTTAAATAATTTTCAATGGATTTTTCAGAAAAATAAATAAATAAAGATTGATAATGATAAATTAGAAGAAATATATCGCCTACTACCTTTGTCAGATTATTAATACCTAATGGACCGAAATTAATCATAGAAATAAACTTGGAAGAACTTTTAGTAGGAATAACAATATAAGAAAATATTCCTGTATTTGAAAAGAATGGATTTTAAGAGTGTTTTATCAATTCTTATTTTTTTGGATCTGAGATGAGAGGATTTAACAGAAAAGCAGTTCAGAGACTTGATGCCATTCGACTAAGTATGGGGAGAACAAACATGTATAACTGATGTAATTGAAAGAATTATGAGATAAAAATACATCTGGGGTGGCCATATTGCTAAAAGAGATAATGACAGATGAACAGTTGAACTATTAAACTGATTCCCAAGAAATTATGAAACCAAAAAAGAGACCATGTATAAAATGGATATATATAATAAGAAAGTTTACAGTTATAAAGAGAGATTAGGAATTGGAAAAACTGGATGAAATTTGTAAAGCGGAAGTGGATTGATGATGTTTGAAAATGATGATGATGATGTAAACACACATCACATCCATTCATGCTTGTATAAATGCTAATCATTTTTTAATTATGTAAATAATAAATTTATTTTACTAGCAAATGGGATTAGAACTCAGACTTTCACATGACCACAACTATCAGTGCCGTCTTATATTGCTAACCCACCTGATCATACGAATGTTGAAAAGATAAATAATCACAAATATAAGTATTTCGTGCTAAACCAGCACTCATCAGTTGGTCCAGATTACCATCTCCACACATATATACAATCAGTGCTCAGCATGTGTGGAGATGGTAATCTGAACCAACTGATGAGTGCTGATTTAGCACGAAATACGTATGTTGGTGATTATCTTTTCAACGTGCATGTGATCAGGTGGGACAGCAATATAAGATGGCACTGAGAGTTGTGGGTCGTGCTGATGAGTGCTGGTTTAGCACGAAATCTCTTCAACATGCGTGTGATCAGGTGAGTCAGCAATATAAGATGGCACTGAGAGCTGTCGGTCGTGTGAAAGTCTGAGTTCGAATCCCGCATACATTACATATATAAATGCAGGTGTAAGCCTGTACAATGTATTAATTTACTATCAAACGAAATTATAATTTTGTAATTTTCATTTTGGACGTTGCTATTATATTTTATTGGTGTATTTTTGTAACATTTTTTTCGACGGGGGGGGAGCTGGGGAGCATCTTTATTTACATTAGACAAATTCGAATTTTTTACTTTCCTCTCTATTTTTAATTGGTTTTAAGATCACTAGGTGGAGCTTTCATAAATATTTTCCATTAAACAGCAGCAATTCCCCGCATTTCATTCAATTAATAATAAAACAACCTAATTCGTATAAATAGACTTAATGGCTACAAACTTGTGAGTTTTATCAGGCTTCTACTTCAGCACAGCTGTGACTCTGAAGTGTCTAAGATTAGACTGTTTATCTTTACTGCTTTCAGCTAAATATTAATTGAAAATGTTAAAACCAAACAATAAGTTAAAAGTATTATTGTGTTTGGGTAATTGCATTAGTAAATAACCAGTATTGTCGCGGTTTATTTCATCTAAATTTTAATAAACAATCGCTTTTGATAATAAAAAAAAGTGTATAAGTTCAGGCATTTTGCTTTCGAAATTTCAGAGAATTTTGCATACAAATAGTTAAGCTTAGATTTACTTGATTACTAAATGGTACTATTCCTATGTTTAGATTGATAAATCTAAAAATAAATGCAATTTGCAAAATCATTTCAAACTTCAAAAAGATTTTGTTCGGCAACAGGAAAACTCTTTATTACGACTTTTTGAGGCAATCAACATGTTTTCTAACAAATCACTCGAATATAAACAATAATTTAATACATTTTTTTAAAGCTTTCTAAGGTAGTTAATTTATCGTGGACACTAGGTGGCAGTGCTATAATTCATACCATTAGGGTAATGCCCTTCATCAGTGGGAAATTTCGGATCTCTTGTACCAAGCAGCTTCCTTTAATCTTTTTTACTTAACCTAAGGATGTGGATTATAATACCACTTTCTAGTATTAATTAATTACTCAAGCTCACTATAGATGGCTCTGAGGTAAAATAATGAAATGCTGCAAAAAATCTTAACTATATGTGTATCTTAATGGTGACAGAGCAATGGAAATTAAGCTGTATCATGTGTCTCTAAATAGGAAGCCTGAATAAATTATATTTCTTAATAATAAATTGCTTGAGTACATTGTTTGTGATTGCTACTGCTAGCTATCTCAATCAGCCTTTAGGCTGAGATCTAAATACTGTTAATATTACTATGCTTAAAAGAGGGTTAAGTATCTTCCAGTACAATCATCATTGTTATGTATGTGCTCTCACAAAACAGCCAAATGTAGCAATTACTGCAGCCAGAAAAGTATTTTACTTAGAGCTTAATGCATGCTTTTATGCACACACACCAGGATACAAGTATACATAGAAACTATATTTATGCTACTGCGACTATGAGAATTAAAACAAAGCAGTTAGCAGCAAATTTTTAAATATAATTTCTTTTTATTGAATGATATTTGATAAATCAATAAATTAAGATGAGTATAACTATGGATATAATCAAGATATTCATATTTATGGTAACCTGTGGAACTCAAAGTCCGTAGATTGTGGCTCCATTCAATCACTTCTGATATTCTTTTTTTTTTAAAATGAATTCCCAAGCAATAAACCATTTTATTATTTTACATCTTCCTATGAGGGGTGCAATGGTGGACCTTGCAGTTCAAGATTCCTGATATAGATAATACGCTACAATTTGGTGCAATGATGCAGAAGCAGCTTCTAGCATTTAAAATCCATGGATTGCAATTAGTTCTGTCACTACCAGTGTTCAAACTCCTTTTGATTTCCAGAGCAATAAACTGTTTATTTCTTTATTTATTAAATACAATAATGAATTCATTCCCCATGCCTATGCCCTGGATTCAAATCTGAGCTGATTAATCTTAAAAAATGCTTTTGACAATCTTGGGAGTTTACTTTCAAGTATCCTGCTCATAGCTGACAAAAATAATAATCATCTATTATTGGTCAGGAAATGGGTATCTAGCTATTCCTAATTAGCTGATAAAGCCAGAGTGGAAAATCACTGAAGTTTTCACAACCCAGTGGTTGTTGAATCTGGTAAATGCTGTCCTTTTCTTTACTATTCCTTTATTGTGGCCATCAGAGATGTCTTTGCTTTGCAATGGCCTACTTAAAGGTCACTCAATTTTTTACCTTTATAATCCATCAGAGCAAACATGAATTACAAGTCTATCATTTAATATGCATTCTTAAAAGTTGAAGCATTATTTAAAATAGTTTTGAGTAGTTTGATAATTAATAAACCATTAGAAAAAAGGATAAAACAATAAGATTAAGTATATACAATTTAAAATAGGTTAATGGACATTAAATCTAAATAAATTTCTGAAGAGATAGACATCAGCTCCAATCAATGTGTTAAAGATATTTTTGTTATGCCACCTTACCACAAATTGCTCTGCTGTGTACATGTGTTTCAAGAAAACTTTTCCCTCATCAGCTGCTTGCAGCTATGAATATTTATCATTATCATTTCTTATTATAAATTAGCCTATGTCAATATATAAATAAGGGTTATGCATAGATAATATATATATATTTAAAATATTATAGATAATATATTAGTACTTTGTTTTAATCATTCATTAGACTAGAGATTATCCACTTAATGAATTTCTGCAGTGTATTTTTCGCTACAACATTCTCATGTAAGGTAGGCTCTGGTTTCTATCTGATTTTATCACCTTGTGGAGAAGTGTAATCATATACATATGACCGAAGACATGTAAAAAGGATGTATGATCCCAAGATGCACATTTCATGCAGAACCAGTACATATCAGTTGGTCCAGATCACAATCTCTTGTAAATATTTTTATCATTGTTCATAAATAGGTAGCCAGTTACTACAATTTAATTGTGTAAATATTTGAAAACCAGGCACTCTTCACAAACCTGAAGCTTAATTGTAAGTATAGGGGATTTGAACTCAGATTTTCAAGCACCCTTCAACTATTCATACTATCTCATATAATACATGACCACACACATGTAGAAAAAATAAATAATCACCAATATGTGTAATTCATGCTAACCCCAGCACTCATCAGTTGGTCCAGATTATCATCTACCACACATATATATAATCAGTGCTCAGTTTACGTTAAGATGGCTGATTTAGCATGAAATATGTATATTAGTGATTATTTATCTTTTCTACATGTGTGTGGTCATGTGTATCGGTTGAATGAGATAGTGTGAATAGTTGAAGGGTGCTTGAAAATCTGAATTCAAATTCCCTACACAATTTAATTGATAAATGTCAAACCTACTACCCTCACAACTTTAATACAAACCACTTAATTGAAATATATTAATAATTTTTATTACTCATTCATTAGAGTAGAGATTATCCACTTAATAAATATTTCTGTAGCATAATTTTCACTATATCACTCTCCCGCAAGGTAGGGACTGTGGAAACCCTAGTGAACTATATATGAACTAATGCAGACCCATCAACAAATGAAAAAGTACAGAGTAAGCCTGTATTTTAGCTCTGAATATATTTAAGCATTCTATTTATTGACATGTTACAACACAGAGCCTGAATTCTAATATATTAACATGATTTCAGAAATCATGCTTCGTATGTAACATATTCATAAATTGAATGTTTAAACAAAACGCAAACTAAAGAATGGATGAGTCCACTGTAACTTTTCTGTCTATTGAAGGGTTTGTATTAGTTTACATATAGCTCGCTAGGTTTTTACAGCAGTTTCCACTTTAATAAATATAATTATCAGCAACTTTACCTTAAATATTAATATGGACTACTTTAGTATCACTTTTCTTTAATTTTTTCACAATGTGAAGTTTTGAAAGTAGTGGGGAAAAAATTTCAGGTCATTCATTATTGAACTAAAATTTTAATTAAGAAACAATTTCTTCTTTTAGCATTTAAATATTGAATTCTACTCCTGAAATTACAATGTTTCAAATAGCTTAGATAGTTAACTTAAATTTACTAAAAATTTACCAAAAGGCAATCTTATATGAATTTATCAAGAAAAATATAATGATGTCCCCCTCCCCGATGTGTTTGGATTGCATTAGTCTCCTCAGATGGTCCACACATTAATTATATCCCAAATATTCTTAGTCTTATACTCTCAAATATTAAAACAGATTACAAATTATATGCACCATATTTCAAATGGCCTGCCTTTAAAAAGAGTTATAACTTAGCTAATAATTTTTATTAGTCATTCATTAGACTAGAGATTATCCACTAGAGATTATCCACTTAATAATATTTCTGCAGTGTATTATATATTGAAAAGTGATAAAGATATGAATAAGGGATTGTGATCTGGCCCAACTGAGGAGTACTGAAGCACAAAATGTGCATCTTGGGGATCATATATAATTTTCACATGTCATTGGTCACATGTTTATGATTATATCAATCCACAAAGTGTTAAAAGTGGATAGAAATCAGTCCCTCCCTTGTGTGAGAGTGGTATATTGAAAAGCACACTACAGAAATATTATTCTTTAAATGGATAATCTCCAGTCTAATGAATGACTAAGAAAAATTACTAAATATACTTTCATTAAGTGATTTGTGCCAAAGTTGTGAGGGCAATTGGGTTATATATATATAGTGAGCAATGATAAAGATATGTGTAAGAGATTGTGATTTGAGCCAACTGATCAGTTCTGGATCCACATGAAATATGCAACTTGGGTGTTATATCTCTTTATCACATCTTTGGTTATATGTTAACAAATACTTTTATTGCAAATCTGGTTATTCAAATAAATATCTTTTAAATTCAAGATTATTAATAATAAAAAATGCAATTTTTAATTTAATAAGGGGATTTTGTGGATGTGAAAAACATAATAATTTTAAGAATAATTTATCCTAAGTGTTTTTATGTACCTATATATAAATAACCATTAGACACAATCAACCCTTAGACAATCCCAATATAGATGACAATCAACAATCCCAAACTGTTGTCAAGGCAACCTTTCAACAATATAGATAACAATCAACAATCTCAAACTGTTGTCAAGGCAACCTCCTTTTAACAATAAAGATGGAATCTCTTAATATATGAAACTCACTGTCAACAAATAGTTAAGTTAGAACTAACAAAAAAAAAACTAAATCTGAATTAGTAAAATAAGTATGTCATATTTGAACATGCACCCATTAATACACATGCATATATCAGAACATAAATCCATGCATAATAAACTCACATTCACATGCAATAACATTAATCTGCATAATCATAAAATAGAGTCCAGTTGTCTCACTGTATCTACTGCATTATATTTAAAACACTGGATAATAACAAACCCTATATTATATACCTGTTCAATGTATACACACACACTTGTGATAACCTTTAGTTTTTAAAATGACTATATTAAATATCAGCAAAATTAATTAACAAAAAAGTTAAAAAAAACAGAAAAAAGATGGGCAATACAATGACAAATTGAAAGAGAGAGAAAATAAAAATACTTGATTAAATGCAGCCAGAGTGCATGAGATGAGGAAAAAGCTAAAAGATTAGAATATGTACGTAAGTAAGCTTACATATAAAATTTCATGAATATACTTTTATAAATTTCTCACTTTTTTTGTTCATATTTTTGTTTTTTTATTTAACCCTGTAGTGATCACAGCTGATCTGAGAAATAGAAACAAACCCTTTTCTTAAACATTCTTATATATTGTTTGCCTGAAGGTTTGAGATGATAGTGTTCTAGTTGTATTTTTCTAAAGACATTCAATACGCATATTAGACGATGGAAATAGTCCAATATAAAAATACAATTGTTATATATTACAACTGCATAGATTCATGGTCATGTTTAATTGCATATATTCACATGATTAGTGTTAAGGCATAATGTTTAAACCTTTAATTTGATTATAACATGTGTTTTCTAAAGGTGGATGACATTCAATAGTAAATTGTATCTGAGAGATACTGAGAACTCTGAAGTCAATATCAAAACAGTTGTGAAAAGTATTTATGCTTTGAACATAATATTGTTTATAATGACTTACAAATGCTTTGGACATTCAACTATTGAAGATTCTGATTAATTAGATTGAAGACACTTTTTTTTGTTGAAGTTGTGTTTTTGGTACTTGTGCGTTTTACTGTCTACTAAGCTTGACAGCCATTTTTTGAAATAAGTATGCAGTTTTAGGAGCATACAAAAAGTTTATAAAAAATGGCTGATAAGAATCAAATGTTTCAATATTTTTTTAGTGTTATTTAAAAAAAAAATCCTGCAAAAATTAATTATAATATTTATATTTTATTTATTATTTTTTTTGTATTAAGTAAAGTTATTAATAAAAAAATTTAAAAAACATATGAATGTCTCTACTTGCATTATTTTTCATTTGCACTTTAAATTGTTTATTTAACATTTATATTTAAACTTTAGAATATACATTAAAAATATTAATTCTTATTAAACGCGATGTCAGCACGTAATACTTAAATAAGGCTATAACCTTAGTCCGTGCGCCTTGAGTGTTAATTTATTACAAGAGAAACTTCTTCAAATCTGAACACAATATTTGACTTTATAAAGATAAGAGTGGCCCACTCTTATCTTCAACCTATTTTTCTAATTATATATGCAAATCTAAAGCATTTTATTTGGGAGTGTGAAACTAATAAATTCTTCACTGATTAAGTCCACTATTTCTGCCAAACATTAACGATTGTGAAATCTTTTGATTTACAATGAGTTAATAGTCAGATCTTAAATTTAGAAATATTTTGAATCAATTTAAAGTTGTAAATATTAACTCTTATTATAATGTTTAACAGAAATAGTGGACTTAATCAGTAAAGAATTTATTAGCTTCATGCTCCCAAATCAAAATTGCTTTAGATTTGCCTATGTAATTAGAAAAATAGGTTGAAGTTAAGGGTGGGCAGCTCTTATCTTTATAAAGTTGAATCTTGCATTTAGATTTGTAGAGGTCTCTCTTGTAATAAATTAAGCACTCAAGGCGCATGTACTAAGGTTATAGCCTTATTTAAGTAATATACATTGAAATAAAGCTGCATGGAATTTATAAAAGATTTATTAATTTTTTAAAATTTAACAAGTAACACATATTCGGTAATACAAAATTGCGAGGAAAAAAGACTTCTGTACCCTGAAACTGTATATTTATAAAAAAAATGGCTATCAAGCTTGATTGACAGTAAAAAGCACAAGTAACAAAAAAGATTTTTTAAAAATGTTTATTTGCATTTCTAGCTTGTAAATAAAAAAAAATTATATACTTTATTATATACATATAATCAAACCAAATTTGTAATACTTAATTTTTTTCTTCCCATGTTAACACATACTAATAATAAATATATATTTTGGATTCACATAAATTCTCAAACAATGTTTTAACCATGATCTCTGCAGGATTACAGAGTGAATGATGAGTTTGATGATAGGAAGTACTAGTGCATAAGTAAAACAAATGTGAAATGTAGCCCATTCAATCTGGCCTTGGAGGGAACTCACGATGAGAAGCTCCCATGTCTGCAACCTGATGCTAATATCTGGGTCAACTGAAGTTCTTTAGAAGACATTTACAACCTTTCTCTTAGGTAACTGGTCCATAGCCAAACCTGCTAACCATCCAACATTGATCAGTAAATGGATATCTAATTACTTGTAGACCAATACAAAGCAAAGACTGAAATCAATTCAAACCTTTAATCCTGGCAATTCATTCCTTTACCTATACAATGTTAGAGTGTATAAAAAGTCCAATGTAGGGTGATGATTCCTTCAACTGCCTCTTACAGAAAATCAGTGAAAGAGAAAGCAATACTCAACAGGTTTTCCAATTTCCATGTAGTGACGATTTGACCCATTTTCCATCAATCACCCTCCATGATTTAATACAATGGTAGAGTAGTGGATTTGAGAATAAAGATTCACAGATCATGGCTCAACGATGTTTTATGATCTTCCAAATAACAAACCAATTACTTTATGAGCTTTCAATCTGCCCAGCATGACATTGGAGCTCAAGATCCATGAACTGCAACTTATCTATGTCACTTCCTGCTCCCAAGCAAAAGACCATTCCATTCATCATTTTCAACCATTATTGATCCACTGCAGGATGAAGATCTCCCCAAATTGCATCTTCTCTGATCTCTAGCCTCTCTTCTCCATATCATCCCAGAACACTTCCTTATTTCATCCCTCTATATCACATGTGGTCTCTTTCTAAATCTTTTACAATCTTTTGAAATCCAGTTTAAAATTTCAACTGTCCATCTATTACTATCTTTCTAACAAGATGTCCAGCCCAACTCTACTTCAGTCTCTTAATTCTTATTAATAATTAAATAGCTATTTCTAGTTGTGTACATTTGAAATATTCCAACTTCATCTAGCTGAACCATTTATGGTCATCCACCTGGAAAAAACTTATAAGTTTATTATAAAAGCTTCAACACTATGTTTAAACACTAAATTCAAACTCAAGTTACAAACATGGAAGATAAATGTGGTAATTGTCGTATCATGAGACTTTTCTTTTAAATCAACTATCACTAAAATAAATACGAGTTCATAAAAAGTTCAAGGACGAGGTACATAAAACTGGAAGGGATCCAAAAGTCCTTAGCTTCAGGTTCAGCACTAAACCACACAGGGTTTTGATAGTAATAAAGCTAGCTACGTATCTCGAAAATCATTCAGTGTGCACATATAAGCTAAAGAAATGCATGCAAAAATTCTAATATCTTAAAATATAGAACCTCTTGTTGCGACAAATCAATAAGATTTCTACCCTCACCCAACTAAATTTCCTTTTTATTTTGGAGTTATCTGATTAAAAATGGGCACTGCTGAGAGAAAAGTAGCAATGAATTATGAATAACAGAACAATTATTAAATAATTAGCCGAAACGGTTAGAAGAACTTCTCATAAATTATGATATTAGAAACAAAAACATCAAATCAACTGACGGTTTAATTTTATTTGGTTATAATAAACGTTTATAACAGGAAGTAATAATTATAGGAAATGAAAACATTTTTTTTCTACCTTCTGATTTATTTTCACTCTTTGTATATTTTAATCACGGTTTATTATCAGCCTAATAATCTGCATAATATTTTACGTAAAATATATACAGTCATTTTATCAATCATCACTATTTTTAATAACCATTTTTAAATCAAGGCTGATCATTAAATTATTTTTATTAGTCATTCATTAAACTACAGATTATCCATTTAATGAATAATATTTCTATAGTGTAATTTTCCCTATACCACTCTCGTGCATGGCAGGGATTGGTTTCTATCAGGTTTTAACACTTTGTGGAGAGATATAATCGCAAACATATGGCCAAACACGTGAAAGAAATGTTTGAGTCCTAAGATGGGCATTTCATGCTGAACCAGCACTCATCAGTTGGTACAGATAACAATCTCTTAGTTAGCCAATTACTACATCTGGGCCAACTGATGAGTACTGGTTCAGAATGAAATAGATGGAGATCATATCTCTTTTACAGCTTTGGTCATATGTTTATGATTACATGCCTCCACAAGGTATCAAAAGTGGATAGAATCCAGTCCCTATCTTGCATGAGAGTGGTGTAATGACAATTACAATTATTATTCATTAAGTAGATTATCTATAGTCTAGTGAATGACCGATAAAAAATATTCATATATTTCCATCAAGTGGTTTGTGTCACAGTTGTGAGGGTGGTTTGATACATATCAATTAATCTGTAGTAATTGGCTATCTATATTTACTGAACAATGATAAAGATATGTGTAAGAGATTGTGGTCTGGGCTAGCTGATGAGTATTGATTTAGCATAAAATGAACATCTTGAGGAGCAAACATCTTTTTTACACATCTTTGATCATATGTTTATGATCATACCCCTCCACAAGATGTTAAAAGTGGATAGAAACTAGTTCCTATTTTGGGTAAGAGTGGTATAGTGAAGATTATATTACAGAAACATTATCCATTAAATGGTCATTAAATAAATTCAAAGAGATGCCAGTTCCAACCATTGGTGTTTATGGAAGGTCATAGAAAGTTGAAGTATCAAATGTGCTAGAACTGGAATTGATCTGAGGACCTTAGATTTCAGAGTCAAACACTCTGCATGGCTTCACATATAAGACATTTTGTATTATGGTTTTCATTGTATTGAATGTAAAAGAAAACAACCCACTCTGCAATATACATGCATTTAAGGAATAGCCTTCTTTAATCAACTGCCTTGAAGCATATCCAACAATCCATACAAATATAGCAGCCGTAAGATTTATATTAATACTGTAATGGTGACTGACCTGCTGTCAAAACACGAATATTTAGTTCTATGATTATTTATTATAGATTAGCCTATTCTGACATGGATATATATACTAATCAATGCAGAATCAGAGATTCATATTATTAAAAACTTTAATTAAAAAATCCAATATTGGAATATGTAATAAATTAATTCACTTTGAATTAGATAAATGTAAAGAGATGCTAGCTACAATGATCATGCATAATATAGAAATCAACCTAGTCCCAAATCTATATAACCATCCTATATAATTGGCTTGGGTTTAAACCTTAGTTTGTTTGTTGATGCTTTTTAATTTCAGACTTATAAAGAAATTAAAAGTAGCTGCTAGTTTCAGCTTTGAATTATAGTCCTCACTGTTCAAGGCAGAAGAAGCCAGAAACTGATTTGAGGATATCATAAGGCAACATTATTTAGCACCCATTCATTACTTAAAAATTACAATAGATGGCTCTAAAGTGAGGTAAAATAGAACTTTTGAAAACAAAGGAGTAAGTGCATGGAAACAAAGAAGTGCATGAGAAAGTCATGCATTGTTCACATTCACAATTAAGAATTTAAGATGCATAAAGAGAAACTATTTTTGATAAAACTTTGCATTCTTAGCATACTTACGTTAATGTACAATGGAGAGATATAATTAAAAAAATCATTATTTCTTTTTCTAATTGTATAAAGGGCATACTAGTGGTTAGATTAAGGCTTTCCAATCTTAAATAATCCAAGGACTATATTAAAAAACATATTTATCCAAGGGTCACATTCCAAAATAATATAAAAATAATTGTGAATTAATCACACACCCATTCACTGCGATTGGTCAGAGCTTGTTTAAACAGAGCAAGACTGCCTTTTTTGATACATCTTATATTTAAAAGAATATGTGGATATATATTGATGTAAAAACATCAGATTATCAAGATTATCGATTAGCGATAGATATAAAATATCTATAAAAAAAATTGATTCATTTTACTTTCTCACTTCAGAAAACCAACTCCTCTAGGCAGGCCACACAAACCCTTATCATGGATCACATGCAGCCTATAGGCCATACTTTGGACAGCTCTGAATAGATGGAAAAGGACTCTGTTGACCTGGGTTGGTGCTGATGCCCTAATTATAAAGTAAAAGTATGATTGTGATGTAATACAGCCTTTATAAATCATCACATCACAAGCTATAAACTAATCTGAGAATATTGGATGAGTAGGCACTATAGGGATTTTGTGCAAAAATCTTCCAGCATCCATTGATTACTTTGGCTTGCACATAGTGATGTTACTGTATGGAGAGTTATGCATTAATAAATGATAGGGGAGATATCCTCCTCTAGAAGCATTGAGCCCATGGTTAGCTTTATCTTTTTCAAATCTTAGAGCTAATAGATATTTTAAATTTAAAGGCTTTAGTGTTTTGTTTTATTTTTTTAAATAATTTTTGTATACAATTTGTGCACTCAGTAATTTTAGAAAATCAACACAAATAATTGCTCTGGACAATAATTGCTCAGTGGCAAAAGTTTAGACTGGAGAGCAAATAATTTTGCTTGAGAAGCAGTAATTCACTCCTTTTCTGTATTCCAAAGCCATCAATGGATGCAACTGTTTTACACTTGACCTTTTTTGAATGAAAATATGTTGTGCCCCATTATTTGTTTTTACCATACCTATATTTAAGTACAAGTATGTAAGGATGTTCGTAATAAAAATAATAGTAGTTTTAATTAACCTATTCATTCAGTATACTGAATGTTTACTATAGTAAATAGAGGGATTTGAACTTAGAATTTTCAATTTATATTGATCCTTCATTCCATCTCAAAGAACTGATACACGTGACCACATATATGTGAAAAAGATAAATGATTCCCAAAATACACATTTCATGCAGAAACATCGCTCATCAGTTAGGCCAGATCATAATCTTTCACAAACTCCAAGCACTGATTGTATACGTGTGGGGGAGATTATGATCTGACCTAACCAAAGAATGCTGGTTCTGCACGAAATATGTATATTGGGGATCATTTATCTTTTTCCCATGTATGTGGTCATGTGTAGCGGTTGTTTGAGAGGGGATGAATATAGACTGAAAATCTTAAGTTCCAATCTCTATTTACAATAGTAGTTTTATTTAACATACAGATTTATGTGATTTAAAATAAAAATTTTGAAATAAATCGTATACTTATAAAAAAAATATGATACATACAAAAACAATTTATTTTCATGGGATTTTTATTTATTTCTTTAAAATAAATTTTAAAAAAATTTATCATTATCCAAAAGTGAACTTATTTCTACATCCACACAAATCTACATGTTGCAACTCAATGTATTTTTCTAACCTTATCAGGTGCTGGTACGAAGTAGTATAAATAAAGTTATAGTAAGACGATAAAAATATTATATAATATATAAATACGCTAATCCAAGGCTAAGTACAACAGTTCATTTATTAGAGAATTAAGATTAATATTTTTTACTTTTTT
The DNA here is from genome assembly GCA_028023455.1 of Epiperipatus broadwayi. NCBI lineage: Eukaryota > Metazoa > Onychophora > Udeonychophora > Euonychophora > Peripatidae > Epiperipatus > Epiperipatus broadwayi. The sequence continues at coordinate 1,945,199 of JAQFVV010000104.1, forward strand.
CTACCCATGAATCTTCCTCTCTGCGCAACTCTGTTACTTTAATTACATCATGAAGACTAATAGCCACATTAATTTCATTTGTTGGCAATTTTGCAATTCCAGTAGATGGCAGTGCAAAAAAAAAAACTTTCAGACAAAAAGAGGAACTGCCATTTTTCTTGTGAAAAAGGTAAGTTTGTAAGTAACATACTTTTAAAGCTATATGAATAACATGAATAATAATAGTAAATTATATTTTTTAGTTTTTACATCACATAGCAACGTGATGTGAAATATGGATCATGTAAATCCAATGTAAAAAGAGAACTGACATTATCATAAGAAAAAACAAACCACATGAAATTATAATTGACAAGTGATTGTTTTTTTAAATATATTTCCTTATTTTGTAGAAATAATGAATCAAATCACATTAATTAATATTCATAACTTAACAAAAATGCATTCTTAATATTGCAATTTTAACATCCTCTTGTATAAGTGCACTCATGCCTTGCTTACCGCTTTCTATCCCTCATGCCTTGTTTACCACTTTCCACCCTCATGCCTTTAACGCTTTCCATCCCTCATGCCTTGCTTACTGCCTTCCACCAGCCCTGACTCTAGGCATCCCTATATTTTGGTCAGGATTTAGCAAACACTATAATTGATATATTAAAAGAAGCAGGTGAAGAAATAGAATTTTTTTTAGCAAAGTTATATTCCAAATGTCTAAATGATAAAGATGTACCAGATGATTGGAAGAACGCAGTAGTAATAGTAATATTGAAAAAAGGTGATAGGGCAGACTTCCTACATTTGAACAATTGTGTAATTGATTTCTGTAATAAAACAGTTAAAATTAATGATGAAGTCTTGGAGATGACATTGCTTCCAAGATATGATCAAATTGAAGTTGACTGTATAACATCTAGTATTCCAGAAACACTTTTAGAGAGTAAACTCGCAGAATCCAACTTGCTTGGAAGTGATGATATATTAAAATTACGATTTGTTATAAGAGAATTTAATTCTATTTTCTCAGATATACCAGGTGTGATAAAGGGATTCCAACAGAGAATTAGATTAATTCATGATCAACCATTTCAATCTAAATCGATCCTATTCCATATCAATATCAAGATATATCTAAGCAAATTAATAAAATGCTGGATTGGGAAATATTTCCAAATCTCTTCACCTTACTGTAATCCAGTAGTAACTGTGAAGAAGAAAGATGGGTCATGAGATTTTGTATAGATGCTAGACAACTAAATAAAATTACTGTCCCAGACAGAAATATACCACCACCCATACATGAATTATTCATGAAATTTGGAAACAAGAAGGTATTTTCCACTTTCGATTTAACCTCCAGCTATTGGCAGATTGAACTTCATCCAGAAGATCGCCAATATACTGCTTTTCGTTATGAGGGTTTTACATACCAATTTAATAGGATGCCATTTGGATTGATAAATAGTGGTGCAGGTCTAATCAGGTGTTTGGATAAGACTTTATCTCCTGAGGTAAAACAAATCATAATTATTTATGTGGATGATGTAATTATTGCATCCACCACAGTTGAAGAACACCTTCAACAGTTATCAATATTTTTTAAAGAGTGTTTTCTGAAAGGTATAAAAATTAACTTCAAGAAGATTACTTTAGTTTCCAACCAAGTTGTTTTCTTAGGTCATATTGTTGGTTGCAATGGGATAAGACCTCATCCAGAGAGACTTGCATTCAAAACTTTCCTAAACCATCTACTCGAAAACAAATTTAATTTTTAGGCTTGTAATTTTCAATTTCTATCAGAAGTTCTCAGACCACATGGAAGTTGAAAATTGATTAGAAAAAAACTTGAAATGGACTGAAGAACAAAGATTTGAGAATATTAAAACAGTTTTAAATTAATAGTTAGCTTTCGCGATTTAATAACCATTCATTACAAACAGATAGTAGGGTTTTGGATTAGGGGTAATGTCAAATCCAAGAGGATGGCAAGCCCACTTATAGGCTCTTGAAAGTCAGAAATAAATAAAAGTTACAGAGAAGGAAGAAATAGGGCTTTCCAAAAATTGAAAGTATGATCAGAGGTGATAGGACACTGACACAAAACATAATTCCTGAATCACAGTATCTGACTAATAGCGTGTTAGATGGGTTTACTACTACAGGAATTTAATTAATGTGCATTATTGCAAAGGATCCGAGAATATGTTGTGATGTGTGTCAAAATGTAGGTCGACAAAATTGAGGTAGACAAGCCTCTCAAAGTCAAGGATGGCTGATAGTAATGTAGAGAACGGAAAACTACCAGAATACAATTTAATGACCCAGAATTAAACCCAATATAAAAGTTTATTAGGGGAGGAAGTTTGGAGACTAAAACTTAACATTTTAAATTAGAACAACAGGTCTTACTATATAAAGTGAATGAAATTGATGAGTGGAGGACAATAATACCAAATCTTTACGACCCACTCTAAAATAATTTATAGGTTTGGTGCTCTAAGACAGAAATACCCTTAAGAATGTTTTATGGCCAAAAGTATAAAAACTTGAAATCACTCCAGGATTGTCTAATTTGCTTAGAGCTAAGTCAGTAAACCAAAATATATTAATTCAATTAATTCTATCATTCCAGAAAGACCAAACGAGACTTAGCAATTGACTATTATGGGCTTTGCCTCCATTCAACAAACAAAAATATTTATTAGTCACTTATGACTCTTTTCCAAATATTTGCGCTGATACCCAACCAACTAAACTACAATCAAAGTATTGAGTACTCTCCATTTCCAATGATAGAACTAAAACCATACTAACTGATCATGTACACCTTTCTATCTGGAAGGAAAGGGTAGATATATCAAAAATAAAAAGGCTAATCCTATTAGACCACAATCAAACAGGAATATGGGAGCTGGATTTGTTTAGGACCTTTTAGAAGGACAAAGGGTGGGTAAAAGACAGGTAGTAGACTATATCAATGGAGTTTAAATGAATCTACTGGTCCACCCATGACTACCTTTCACAAATTATACCTATATTATTTAGAAAATATAAACCTTTATTAATGAACCCAATAAATGGAGAAAATGATATTTTACAAGCTCATAAACAACTTGTTAAAATGGCAAATAATAGAACAATAAAAAAATATTTATGAATTTAAAGTTGGAGATAAAGTTTTGATAAAACTTCCATCCAGTAAACCATGGAGAATAAATACCATAAATTCTATAATAATATGAAGGACCTTATACTATCGTTAAAAGGCAGTCCAAAGCATTTGGATTAACAAGAGGAGAGATGGAAGTACAATAAATTTTAAAACCTTATTTTGGGCATAAGTTTTATAAAGAAAGAGGTGAAGATCAAGATAAGTGGGGTGTAAACATAGGTATAAAAAAATAATAATGGATCAATGTAAAGAGAGTATAGTTAAAAATTAGCTTTGGGAGGGACTTTATGCCTAAAATAAGTAAAACAATAGAGCAATTCATATTAATAAATGGATACTTAGTATTTACATAGTCCTTTCAAACATGCTTAAAGAAGCAGGAATAGGCTAGTAAATATATTTGTGTTGTCCAAGAGAAACTATTTTTTTATATAAAAAAATATTAACCATCAAATCCTTAATTTTATTTTGATCATTATCAAAAGAATAGGATAGCCCAAGTATTAAGAAGATATAACAGTAAAAAAAATTCAACCCTTCATAAAACCAACTATAAATGCAATAAACTATAAAATATACTAAAATAGTTTTTTAAAATTTTAACTTATTAAATTTTAAATTTCCCAGAAGGAAATATAATAGTAACTTAAGTTATTATTATTGGTCTAATTTTACTCTTAGGATATTTATAAATATAATTTTTTTGCTTTTATGTAGCATATATATATATATATTTATATATACATTTATTTTAAATAATACATACTTGCTTTTGAGTAAAAGCGATTTGAAGTTAAGAATAAAACTTATATATTTTTTTTTATTATTAAATCTTAAGTCAACGGAACAATTGATAGTTGAGTTAAGCGAACTTGTAATAACACACGAGATTGATTCTTTTTTTTAAGGAGAAGAAAAGAAAACATTTCCTTAAATAACTTTCTTTATAATAAAGATGAAATCCAGAAGTGCACAACTGAAGAATAACAACTATCTATTAAACATAATAATGAGGTAGAATCCAGAATAATGTATTAGAGACTATTGATCATCAACTTAAAACTTGGAAAATAAAAGAATTCAATAGAATTAATACAATATAGATAAAAAGTATTGGAAAATTAAGGGAAGATACTACTGAAACTTGAATAGAGTAAAAAAAAAAAGAATCCACTGATAGTAGATTTTTAGTTATTGAAACACAAATATGTAAAAGAACACCAACTATAGAAATGCATCAGGTTGAAAATAATGTAAATACTTATAGTTGTAATCAAGAACAAAATCATGGTGAAAAACTTTGGAGGTCATCAAAAACCACAACAAGTAATTGACTCTGGTGATAGATCAATTTTCAGTATCATATAATGCCTGAAGTTGAAAATTATCCTAGTAATTTTGAATTAAAAGGGTTAAACTTAAATACTTGTAGGATTAATCATGAAAATCAAACATCAACTTCTCAGTTGAATGTTTGAAAACAAAAGGTATACAACCATCAATACCAAGTAGTACAATTAACCAATTTGTTAGGTTAAAAAATTCAAGGGACTCATAATGAACCCTATAGAACATATTAGAGCCTTAATCTTTATTTTTCCATTAACCGTAATTTATCAGAAGGAGAAAAAGTGATCATTGCATATAGTCACTTACAAGGAGAGCATAATGGGTGGGAGTCTTTATCACAAACTCCATCTACTTATATGGAATACCAAGAGTTATTAATTAAAAATTTTTGGAATAGAGATAGACAAGAGGCTTTATTGTACCAAATATTCCAAGATAAGTATAAGCGACACCTGGAAAACCTTGACCAATCTTTGCCGCAAATAACAAATTAGAATTTAATACTTATCATTTAAGTGAAGGCAAATGATTAGAATAATAAAATTTACCACTTAAAATAGAACAACATTATTGTGTACCAATATAACAAAAATAAAACAAATAGTAGAACTTTTATAGTATTGATATGAATCAAACTATTTATCAATTAGATTACCTGATAAAAAAAAAGGAAGCTCAATCAATACAATATTTTATAATAGAAGGAAAAATAATATAGATACCAGTTATTGGAAGGGAAAAACATCTCAAAGGAATATACCTTATGACCCCTCTCCCAAAATAAATCGTGATAATTTAAATAAAGTAAAAATAACTTCTAATAATCCAAGAATTCCCACGAGGGATGTAGAAAGATATACTATAGTTTCACATAAAACAAACTAAAAGGGACTGAGGAAAGTTCCTCACCCAAGAAACCAAAACCCAATGAGGAACTTGAATCAACTACAGAGAAACACTAACATGATGTGTTCATGGGAAGAAAAACACAATTTGTTTCAAAGGCCTAGATAAAGTTTTGTTTGGAGCTGCTGGAAAGCATTATTAGACCGGAGCCAAAGAAGATTTTACAAATTACAGACCTATCAGTCTTTTATCAGTTTTATACAAAATTTTTACCAAGATAATTACAACTTGTCTACAGAGAACACTGGACTTTCACCAATCAAGAGAACAAGCTGGATTTAAAAATGGTTTTAGTACAGTAGATCATATCCAGGTATTGAGAGAAGTTATAGAAAGGACAAATGAATATGAATTGCCATTATGCTTAGGATTTGTAGATTATGAAAAGGCATTTGATTCTATAAACATTGTTTCAGTGATTAAAGCATTGGATCATCAAGGTATAGAGCCAGGATATTGTCATAATTTAAAGAATATTTATAAAAATGCAACAGCAACAATTAGATTACATAATGATAGTAGGAAAGTCAACATTGAGAAGGGTGTAAGACAAGGTGACTCCATATCTCCAAAACTTTTTACAGCAGTGCTGCAACAAGTATTTTGTGGATTAAAATGGGAAACTAAAGGAGTGAAAGTAAATGGAGATTATTTAAGTCATTTAGATTTTAGTCGTTTTTGCAAATAATGCTTTAGAGTTACAGGAAATGTTGCAGGAGTTATTAGATGAAAGTAGGAAAGTAGGACTAAAGATAGATCTTAAAAAGACTAAAATAATGTTTAATAGATTTTCTCAAAATATAAAAATAAAGATTGATTATGATGAATTAGAAGAAGTTAACAGTTACAAATACCTTGGTTAGATTATTAATACAGATGAAAACATAATGGATGAAATTAATCATAGAATTAAACTTGGTTGGAGTGCTTTTGGTAGAAATAACTTGATACTAAAAGGAAATATGCCTATGTGTTTGAAAAGGAAGGTTTTTAACAAATGTGTTTTACCAGTTCTTACTTATGGATCTGAGACTTGGACACTTAATAGAAGAGCAATACAGAGACTCCAGACCACTCAAAGAAGTATGGAGAGATGCATGCTGGGAGTAACAAGAAGAGATCGAAAATGCAATGTATGGGTAAGAAAACAAACAGGTGTTACTGACCTCATTGAAAAAATTAAAAGACTGAAGTGGAGTTGGGCTGGACATATTGCTAGAAGAGATGATAATAGATGGACAATTGAAATTTTAAACTGGATTCCAAGATATTGTAAAAGACCCAGAAAGAGACCACATGTGAGATGGATGGATGAAATAAGAAAGTGTGCAGGGGTGATGTGGAGAAGAGAAGCTAAAGATCGGAAAAGATGGATTGAACTTGGAGAGACTTTCATCCTGCAGTGGATTGATAATGGTTGATGATGATGATGATCATCATCATCACCATCTAGCATCTATTAGTTACTAAAGCTTATAATAGGTGGCATAGAGATGGTGAAAGAAAAATATATGCTGCTAAAACAGCAATATGTAAGATGGTGATGTAGTAATCCAATAACTATACAAATAATTTGACTTAGGTTTAAACCCTTTGGTATGTTAAACCAGACTGAGTATTTAACACTTATTGATTATTTAAGCTTACGCTCGATATTTCTGGAAAAGAGTAAGTTACTGTTCCTATTTTAGAGAATATCACGTGATTTCTTTTTTCCCTAATCATAAGAGTTTCTGTATTTATTTTCAATTTAAAAAAAAACAACAGAAAAAAATCGGTTTTACCAAAATATCTAAATGTGTTAATACTTATCTTGCCATGTGGACGTCACATGACTTTAAACACATGACCTAAATAACTAATAAACGAACGTGTGAATGATTGAATTTTTTTGATAGCTATATGCATAAATTAATTAGCATTCTGCAATTTATTAAATATAACAAAAATGTTAAAAATTATTTTAATCAAACTCGTAAATTTATTATTAACATATAAATATAACCTACTAATTAAAAGCGAAATCATTAGCATTTAAAAATGCAGATATTTACAAGTGAATGAATTTACATAATTAACTAATTAACATCATACACGTAAAGGAGTTTTTTTGTTAGAAATGAATTATAATGAAATTAATTAGAAAATAAAATTCATATCTTGCTTTGACAAATAATATTTTTTTAAAAAAAAAGATTTATATATTTATATCAAAGAAAAATTAGTGACGGGGGGGGGGGGGCTGCAATTTTTGTTAGTCATAAAATTGTCAATGAGAATAATGCTTTTTTGTTGTTGTTAAATACACGTATATCTAAATGATATGAAACTAATTAAAACTTAAAATATTGCTTTAAATATTGAAATGCTAAAATAAGACTTATAAGAATAGCGAATAATGGAAAACAACAGCAGGTGATACTCGGGTGTTATGATTTATGTGGTAGTGAACAATGGAATTCGAATCTACGTATCGCAACATTGCTTTATCATACTATTGCTTGAATTTCTTATGAATTATAGAGCAATAAACCATTTGATTACTTGATATCTACATCTTATTTTCCTAATGCTTCACCAACCCCAATCTTTAGGCATATTTTTTGAAGGTGCTTTGAAATAAATTATAAAGATGTTTAAAACTTAAGAAATTCAAAAAGTATCATGCCTTTTGTATGAATTATTATCGATTCCTAATTTGCAAGCTATAGAAACAGATTGTGTGAGAAATTGTCTAAAATATGGTCCGCAGTGAGAGTTTGTGCAGCACACCTAAAGATTTTGATTACTTTCGAGTGAAATAATGAAATAACAGATTGAATTGAATGCTTATAAGTATTTTAATTCCATTATTAATCAATAATCTTGATGTTGATGCTATTATCTGGTGTTTTTACATTACTGTGTAAACACATATTTTTTAAACGTAAGATGTGTCAAAAAGCAACCTTGCACGGTTTAAAAAATGAAGCCTAATTATCACAAAGACCTTGCTAAAATGATATATGAATTATTATATCCTGTCTACTATTTCAATAAAAATTTAGGGTTTTTTACGATTTTTGAAATGTCTGTTAAATCTAACAAATGGAAAGAGTAGCCAATAATTCAATATATATATTGTACTTATTATTTAGTATGTGGCTTTCAGATAAATATTTTTTTGATGTGACCTTGAATTATTTAAGGAGGAATAACATCGGTTTTCTTATGTTATTTTTGAAATACCTACTAAGTCTAACAAACATCACATGATCACTATCTCATACTAGCACAATAATTGTTATTAAACAATTCAAAACAAAACAACACTATATGGAGAGTGTTGTTTTGTTTTGAATTGTTTAATAAGTCTAACAAACTGAAAGACTTTCCAATAATTTAATGTATGCATTGTATTTATTATTTTTACATGTGACTCTCTGATAAATATTTTTTATTGTGACCCTTGAATTATTTAAGATTGGACAGAATTGGTATAGACACTGAAGACAACTGAAACAGATATGGAATATAGACTACTAATAAAATATTAAAAATTAAAAGATTGAAGTGGAGTTGGGCTGGACATATTGCTAGAAGAGATGATAATAGATGGACAATTGAAATCTTAAACTGGATTCCAAGAGATTGTAAAAGACCCAGAAAGAGACCACGTGTTAGATGGACGGATGAAATAAGAAAGTGTGCAAGAGTGATGTGGAGAAGAGAAGCTAAAGATCGGGAAAAAATGGATTGAACTTGTAGAGACCTTCATCCTGCAGTGGACTGATAATGGTTGATGGTGATGATGATGAATAAAAGATACAAGATAACATAAATACGAGTTGATTATTTATTGGAAGTTTTTTTTATCAATTTTATCTTACTATATTTATAATTTCAAATTAAATTTAAAATATTTTCCCCTCTCAATTTAAGTAATTAAAAAAGCTCCCTATTTATAAGCCTATAATAATTAAAAATACTGGACAGGACTTTTTGAAGAAAAATAAGTTAGGCACTAATATTTAATCTATTCAAATTTTTTATCAATTTCACTTCGAAATTATTCAAACAGAAGTCAATCTCCAATAATGCGCTATTTTTTAAATATTATATAGTGATATTCTCTTAAGTTTTTTAAATTCTTACTGGTGGGAGAGTGCCCAGAGATTTATAATATTTAAAAAATAGCGCATTATTGAAGATTGACTTCTGTTTGAATAATTTCAAAGTTTTCAGCTCATTATAATAATAGGTTTACAATTTCACTTCATTAAATATTTATAATTTTGAATTCAACTTCAAACATTTTTTCTTCTCATAAATATTAAATAATTAATTTTTTTAAAACTAAGTAAAGAAATAAATGCAAAGATGTTTAAAACTGAAGAAATTCAAGATATACTGTACTTTGACCTTTTACGACTTGTTACCACTTCCTAATTTGCATGTTATAGAAGTAGAATACGAAGATAATTTGAAGTGGATTGTATTATATGCTAATTCAAAACTTTATTTAATTGACAAAAAGGTTAGATTGTAGACTGCTAATGAAGGACATTACCATTATTACTGTGAATGAATACAATTTTTGTTTATGAAAATGCTTTATATAAGGTAGTCCAAGTTATAATGATCTTTAAATTAAATTAAATAATTAATTTTTTTAAAAGTTTAGTAAAGGAATTTCGCTATTTGAAAGTCTATAACGTAACAATACAAAGTGAAAGGGGGGAAATATAGGGCGAACTATCTTCATCAGTGATCACAAATAAAATAGATGAATAAGCATGTTAGATCAGCAAAGAATAAAACTAACAATAAGTTCGCCCTGCATTAAACAAAAGAAATCAAATCAACAACAAAATTCAAGAGTTCAACCTTGTGACTGGATGTGAAAGGAATTCACTATAAACAGACTAATTATCTAACTACTGCCAAACTTAGAGCAGATCATAGAAATAGTAGTTTGCATGCACAGACTTAATTGCAAATCCATATTTAAAAAAATCAAATAATGCTAAGATACTGAAACATACTGGTCATCATGAATGCTCTAGCCAACTATAAACTTAATTTCTAATAATAAAGAAATATAAAATGTGGTACATGGATTTTAAATGATATACCTTTGCATTATCCAGGATTATCATCTGGATATCCACTTAATCTTCTAATCTCTATATGTAACCATTCTTCTCTAATCTAGTTCAGGAAGCAAAAACACTAGACTATTACTGGGAGCAAGAGATAAATGTAACGGTTTATTTTAAACAATTTTAAATTATTTATAGGTTTAATCTACTATAATTAGATAGTTTTCCCTTCATTAGAATCAACTGCATATTATTTACCATAGAAATCAAGCCTGGACAGTATATTTATCCTGTTACCTGCCAGGTATGATAAAATACACCTGCATTCTATTCTATTTTATTGATAGCCTATTTACTAATAGCAATGGAACTAACCAATTTTATGGTTTCATTTTTCTCTTCTAAATTAGATGACTTCTGATCAGCTTTAAGACTCTATCAGGTATACTGCTAATTCCTAAGTCCTCATGATATTGGAACACAGAAATTACATTCTTAAGTATAATATGTACCTTTCACAATATGAAATTGATCCCCTGAATCAAATGTTCGATTCTATCCTTAGTTGACTGAATCAAAATGTGATTCTAGAAGATTCAAAACTCTATTTACATAATATCTAACTAAAAGCTTTGACATCAGTAATTTCTTATTTCTCAAAATTAAGGTAGCAAACATCACTTTATTCACATTAAAACAGCCTTAACTCTTCATACAGTAGGGTCACTCAGTACAAGTCAGAGTAATCAATGAATGCCTGAAGGCTTGTGCAAAAATCCTTATCTAGTGCCTATTCATCCAATATCCCCAGACTAGTTTCTAGCTTGTGGCTTTCATCAGTGAGGAGCCTTGGATCTGAGAGCATTGCACCTAGATCTTAGGATCTAATGCAACCCTCCAGCAACCATCCTTTACCTCTATTTAACTACAAAACTATGATTCAAATTGGAAAAACACAATATTTTCAATCCAAGCTCATTAGGTTATATAGGCATAAGGTCTGAACTCAATGGCTGCTGGAGGGTTTCAGTAGATCCTAAGATCTAAGTGCAGTGCTCTCAGATCCAAAGCTCCTCACTGATAAAAGCCACAAGCTAGAAACTAGTCTGAGAATATTGGATGAGTACGCACTAGATAGGACTTTTAATGACAAGCCTTCTGATATCCATTGATTACTCTGGCTTGCATTGAGGGTGTGTAGAGTTTTTCCTGTTTTAATAAGTTATGAAAAAGCATAAGAAATGGTGATCATGTGATGTTTAGTGGTTTTGCACATCATTCATATTTTATTATTCAAGTTGATGGCATAAAATTTTCAAAAAGTCTGAAGTATTGAATTGGCTATGGAGGGTTGCATTAGATCCTAATATCTAGGTGCAATGCTCTCAGATACAAAACTCCTCACTGACAAAAGCCACAAGCTAGAAACTAGTTTGAGGATATTGGATGAGTACGCCCTAGATAGGAATTTTATGCACAAGCCTTCTGACATCCATTGATTACTCTGGCTTGCATTGAGTGTATGGAGAGTTTTGCCTGCTTTAATAAGTTATAAAAAAGCATAAAAAATGGTGATCATGTGATGTTTAGTGGTTTAGCACATTATTTATATTTTACTATTCAAGTTGATGGCATAAAATTTTCAAAAAGTTTGAAGTATTGAATCTAAATATGCTTTATTGTCTATAGCCAAACATTTTAACAACAATTATATTTTTAAGTCATTTCAGTCATCAACATAATTTCATGCATATTTTGATGTTTTCAGTGAAATATACCTAAACAGAGTAACACATGGCTCTTTTAACTTACATTACATCTGCATTTGTTAGGAGCTCCTTGTCATTCCAAAAAACATTTCTTGTAACTTATTAAGTAGAATGACTTTGTTTCTACTCTAGTTCTGGCATCTGGTGGATGCTTGACTAATTAACCAATGATACATGATAAGTGAGATGATAATAGATGGACAATTGAAATCTTAAACGGGATTCCAGGAGATTGTAAAAGACCCAGAAAGAGACTACATGTGAGATGGATGAAATAAGAAAGTGTGCAGGGGTAATGTGGAGAAGAGATGCTAAAGATCGGAGATTGATTAAACTTGGAGAGATCTTCATCCTGCAGTGGATTGATAATGGTTGATAATGATGATGACATGATAAGTGTTTAATGAGTTCCTATACAGTCATTGTTCAATCCATATTACCAGGGTTGTGTCTAGTTTATGATTTTCAACAATGTAGTGGTTTAAATATGGATATGATGTCCAGAAGAAAAACATAAGTTAGAAATTAGTCCAGAGAAGTTGAATAGGGCATTTATTAAGTACTATCATCTGACAGTTTGAACCATCTTCAAAATCTGTTTTAAAATATAAACAGATTTTGAAAAAGGTTCAAATAGTCAGATGATAGTACTTGGCATAACAATAAGACATCATATTTGTCTTAGCTTATATACTGCTATTTAGTAGTAAAATCTATTTTCTACTTTTATGCCATCTAGTGAAAGCTTTAGTAATCAATAGATGAAAGATGGTTGGGTTTAACAAATCCTTATCCAAGGTGTCCTATTAAAATATCTCCAGATTAGTTTCTGATTTACGGTCTTGTTAATGTTCAAAAAATCCAAAAACTACTCATTGATGAAAGTCATAATCCAGAAAATAATCTGTGAACATTTGGATAGTAGCACTTGGTAAAAAATTATTAAGTATTACCATCTGCCATTTATCAATTACTGAACCTTACACTAGATGGTATGATAGTATTTAATAAGTCTATTCCATGCAGTCCTACCTATATCTCCCGAATAGTTTCTAGTTTATAGCTTTATAAGAAAATACAAATGTGAATTAGCAAGGAAACTATTGAAGACAATAAAAGTCTCAAAAACAAAGAATAAACATATTGGTATTGGAAAGAAAATTAATTATGCAATAGAAAGAAAAGAAGAAACTATTACTAAAAAAAAAGGAAGAATTCTATAAATAATGGTATAATAATAAAGAACAAGAAAGCAAAGTATCTCCTACAGTTATGAAATCTTCTAAGTTGCCCAACATTTTAAATGAAGAAGTGAGACATGCAATTAAGTCTATAAAGAAGGAACTAGTTTTAGGGAATGATGAACCTATATCTTAAAAGAAGCAGATGAAAACCCAGAAAAACTGTTAACAAAGTTGTATATCAAATATGTAAATGATAAATTTATGTACCAAATGATTAGATGAATACAGTTATAATATTAATATTTAAAAAAGTTGTTGAGGAAGATATTAGAAATTACAGACATATTAGTCTTGTAACAATTTTATATAAAGAATTTTATCAAGATAATTACATCTCATCTAATGAATTTAAGATTCTACCAATCAAAAGATCAAGCTTGATTTAAAAGTAGTTTTAGAATAGTTAATCACATCCAAACATTGAGAGAAGTTTATCGAATCAATCAATGCATATGAGGTGCCATTACGCTTTGGATATATAGATTATTAAACGGCATTTGATTTTATAAACATTTCTATAGTGATTAAAGCATTGGTTCACTAAGATATAACTCTCCGAATATTATCATATTCTGAAGAATTTTTATCAAAGGGAAGCAATAATGATTAAATTACATGATAATACTAAGAAGATTAACACTGAAAAGGATTTAAGACCGAGTAATTCTATATCTCCAAAAGTTTTTATAGCAGTTTTATAAGAAGTATTTTGTGGATTAAAATGAAAGATTAAAAGAGTAAAAGTGAAAAGAGATTTTATAGATGATGTTGTTTTTGCAAACCTTTGGGAAATATTACAAGAGTCCCCCCCCCCATGTGTCATAGCATCAGCCGGGAAGTGAACTCTCTAACCCAGGACAACTGCTTGTAAAGCAGCTATCGCTGACCTCTCAACCACCAATGCTTGACAATATTACAAGAATTATCTGATAAAACTAAGAAAATAGACAGAAGATAAATGCTTAAAAGATTAAATAATATTCAATGAATTTTTTCAGAAGACAAAAATAAAAATTGAAAATAATAAATTAGAAGCTATCAGCTTAAAATACAGACAGAAACATAACAGATTAAATTAATCTTAGAATTAAACTTAGGTGAAATGCTTTTGATAGCAATAACTTGATATTAAAAGAAAATATGGCTATGCATTGTTTTATCAGTTCTTACTTATGGATATGATACGTGGACACTTAGCAAAAGAGCAATTCAGAGATTTCAGACTCTTTCGCGCGAAGAATGGGAGTAATAAGAAAAAATCGAAAATGAAATACAGGGATAAGGGAATAAATAAATATCACTGACAATATTAAAAGAATTAAGGAATTGAAGGGCTGGACATATTTCTAGAGGAGATAACAGTTGATGCTTGTAGTCAAATTGAATTCCAAGAAATTTTAAAAGACCTAAAAAGAAACCACGTGTAGGTGGATAGATGAAATAAGGAAATTGTTTGGAGCGTTGGTGAGAAGAGAATCGGGCTGGAAAAAATGAATTAAACTTGGAAAGACCCACAGTGGATAATGGTTGAAAATGATGATGATCATCTGATGTCTACTGATTACTCAAGTTTGCACAAAGTAGGTGAACTGAAGTTTGAAAAATAATTTTCTATTTAAATATAAAGTGCCGCTAGAGGTCAGGTAATGTTTATTGGCGTTAGAATAAGAAACTTTTTTAATAACTGCAATGTAAATAAATCTTTCCGTCTGTTTTCATATTTAAATTACAGATTTACAGACACTTATTTATAACAATCATTTTTTTAACTATCACCTTCATTGAATAAAAAAATAAAATCCAGTTTTTCTACTCTTAACAAGCTATAAATATAGTTGTCGGCATTTTTATGAATGAAAATAGTTGTTTTCAAGTAATATAATAAAGGTCATAAATGTTTTTACCGCATTAAAAACATAGAATTACTAAACTGTACTTTTATTAAATATAGTTCCAAAATGAGGAATAAAAGAATTAAAGCAACAGTTTTATAAATTGACCAAGACGTTAGTATGATTTCTATATATTTATATATTTAAACTCATATTTACCGAGTTGGAAAATGGTACATAGTTAAACTCATATTTACTGAGTTGGAAATGACTGTATTTCAAATATTACACATTAAGGCCGCATCCTGCTCATCCCTCTTCTATGTATTTAAATGGATAATGACCTATACATGAGGGTCAGAGTGATGAGGTCAACATGTGAATAAAAATAATATTGGCATCAGGATGGGATTTGGGCATTCCATCATCAGATTTTCAATGGTATGGATGGCTGAAGAGTTGGAGGTTGGAGTAGATTGAAGCCTTTCCATTAAAATATAAGGATTTGATATCTTAATATAAACTGAGCACTGATTATATATGTGTGTGGGAGATGATGATCTGGACAAACTGATGAGTGCTGGTTCAGCACGAAATACGTATATTGGTGATTATTTATCTTTTCTGCATGTATGTGATTATGTGTATCAGTGATATGAGATAGCGTGAATAGTTGAAGGGTGCAGTCTGTGTTCAAATCTCGATATTTAAACTCACGTTAAAAACTGAGTGGAAAAAAATGTTTTGGTTCATTTGTCAATATATATGTATGTTGTGAAAATATAGGGATAGTCTTATGTCAGGCAAAGAGGCACATGGTTAAATTCATATTTGTCCAGTTGATAAATGGTGTATACTCATGTTTATTAACTCATTTTGGCTCATTTCTCAATATGTGTTACGCAAATAGATGTTTAGACGTACATTGTGCGCGTTAGAAAATGGAATATATAGTTAAACTCGTATTGACCAAGTTGATAAATGATGCATAGCCCATGTTTATGGACTCATTGTTGAAAACTGAATGGATAAATATTTTGTCTAATTGGATAATGTGTGTTATGCAAATATATAGTTAGACTTATGTTAAATAAATCAGAAAATGGGCATCCTTTTATAAAAATTTAGTAATGATGTACTTTAAATTACATAAATAAAATACATTATTAAATATTCTATTAAATGGTGTTTAAATAGAAAAAGAACCCTGTGTTATTTCGTGTAGGGGTACACTATGGAGTCAAGTCATATAGACTGTGGCCCAGCTATGTCACTTCCGGGACTTGAACCCCTAGGCAGTAAACTATTCAAGTACTTTAACAGGAAAACAGGATAAAAATTATAGACTTGTTGACTGTCTTTCAACATTTTGATAATAAAAAAATATTTTATCTGCCTTCTTGTAAAATGTTACAAAATATTGATTAAATAATAACTATGCTTGCACAAAATATATTTTCATTGACTTCAGAAGACTGCATGCATTGCAAATTATTTTAGCTGCCAGAATTTTAAGAAAACAGTGCAGGGTATTAATAAAGATAAATTAGAGGTACACATAAATCACTTAGATGTACATACAAACAATGGGCTCATCACTATAATTTACAATCTTTTTTTATGACAGTCCATTGACACTAATCTGACCAACCTAGATTAATCCGAGACTTAAATAGGCCGCTTTTGACCACATTATTTTTTCCTCTCTGATAGTACTTTTTTTTAATTAATACTTTAAATAAGATAATTTTTAATTAAGTAAAAAATGCTTTTATATTTTTAATTTTTTTAATATATTTATATATACAAAATATTTAGCTTAAAATGAGTACCCATGGAAATTAAAATTTCTCCAATGAATTGTAAATTGATAAAGATATGGTAATATTTTTTCAATTAAGTGGCCCCTGATAGAGATATGGTTACAAAAATGGTGAAATTCATCACACTTTCTAATTGTCAGATAGTGAAAATTTATATGTTTTTTTTTCAATCCTTATTTTATTAACATTAAAGATATTTAGATACCCACTGACCAACCAATGTTGGATGGTTAGCTTGGTTGTCAGCTATCTCATAAAAAAAACATAAGCCTATTGAAAAAAAATATGCTCAGCTCAGATTAGATATGTTGGTAGGAGTAGATGATGTAACATGATGAAAAATGGCTTACGTTTAGACAACCAGAAGACTGGGCATATGGGTATGTTAAACATTCCTTCTACATGGTTTGATGTAAAGTGACTAACTCTGTAACCTTAGTCCATAGATTGCAGTCATGCTTTATCATTTCTGGTGTTCATCCTCTTATAAATTCTTAAGCAATAAGCCATTTGATATTTTTCACTATGATATTATATACAAGTCTACTCTGACACCTTATTATGAACTACATTTACACACAAACATATATTATAAAAGTGTATATTAGACTATAATCAAATATTAACTAATACAACACACCAACCCCATTTTATTTTCTATTTTTAATATAATATATTTTTGTTATTTATTTTTTTTATTTTCTACCTTGGACGGATGTTTTTTATAAATTTTAAATTTAAAGGGAATAGAACTCCCCCCCACCTCCCTCTTCTCTTCTTTTATATTTTGTGGTGTTATTATGTAATGTTAAAAAAAATTGATAAATAGATTATAAATTCGATTTAGAATTTTTATTTTAATTTTTTTTTGATAATTATATTCTAACATTTAAAAACAAAAAAATGTGAAGATGCCTGGACTTTGTTTTATTTTTGTGTGTATCCCCCACCACCCCCTTATAGAAAAAAAGGGGGTGTGTTATTTTTTTTATTATATTAATTATTTAAAAAAAAAAAAAAGAAATAGAGAAAAAATTTGGGGGGGGGGGGAGGGCCGGCACCGGAGGGGGGGGTCCCCCCCGCGGGTGGGAAGGACACAAGAGAAAAAAAAACACAAAGAAAAGAGAATTGAATTATTCAAGAGGTTTTTTTCTCACCTCTTTTTTTTAAAAAAAAAAAATTTGTATGCCACTGAAACTGTATATTTATCATAAAAAAACATGACTGCCAAGCTTGATAGACAGTAAAACACATAAATATCAAATATTTGTAAACCACACAAATATCAAATATTTGTAAGTAACCAAGTTAGTTTCTTTAAATTAAAGAAAAAACAATTTTATATTAATAATAAATTTAATAAGTTAATACTAATAAAATAATTCAAAAGGTTTAGTATTTAATAAATTTCTAATTAAGAAAGCAAAAATTCCAATACTAATTTATAAAATTTTTCATTTTCCAACACTTTATATTAGAGGTGGGCAAACTTTTTCAGTGAAGGGCTAGCCCAAACTTATCTAACACAAAGAAGGGCCATAATTTTTAGGGGTTCAAAATTAAAAAATGTAAAAATGATATAAAATTATTTATTTTGATATTTACTATTTCAGTATTTATTGATCACATTAAGATCACAAGGTACTTATGTATTAATTCAACACTACTATGTCACATGCGTATTAGTCTGGCAATAATTTTTTAATTTTGCAATTTTGGAAAATAACGTCTAGACAAGACTTGGTGATAACTTAATCAATTTGGAAAAATGATGACCTCTACATTTATTTACTGTAAAATGCGACTTATAACTTCATTTAGTGGAAATAAAACAATGGCAAAAAATCCCATAAGCTAACTTAGTGTGGTTATACATAATGTGTGGAAACCACTAATCAACTTTGCTTTTAGGAAAATGTGGAGAAATCAGGAGGAACCTCATAGATAAGTATATGAAATTTCTATTGACTGTTGTGTTTGGCAGGATGGCTCAGTTGGTTAGAGTGTTACATTAAAATTCAATAATCAATAATCTAAGGACCCGGGTTAGAATCCCATGCTAGTACTGTCACTAGTCAGGCCGGCAACACCTGAAGAAGAGGGAATAATAATACCTCTTGAAACATTGTGCATATACTAATCTGTTTGATAAGCTATTACTAACAGTTGAATGTATTTGGAATATTTAAATAAAGTTAAATTTTTCTAAAGACATTCAATACGCATACGCATATTAGATGATGGAAATAGGCTAATATAAAAATACAACTAGAACACCATCATCACAAACCTTCAGAATAACATAATACACATTGTTTTATGTGAGAAATGATCTTCCAATAAATCAAGCATTGGGGGCCGAGTGGTCAGCACAGCTGTCTTACAAGCAGTTGTCCTGAGTTTGTGGGTTTACTCTCCAGCCGATGCTTTGACGCATGAAAAAAAATGCAAACTTTTAACAATATAAATTTATTTCAAGTGATAGCCAAACAAATATATATATATGCAATTCTGTCAATTTACAAAATGTTTCTTAATATCACTATGTCAGTTAGAAGATTTTTATTTTGAACCATATTCCATTATCAACAATCCTGAATGAAACAGTGTTATTGTTCATCTAAACTGTGGTCATTAACTGCTCAATTTTAATCATGTTTTTTTTTAAAAAAAATACTATGCAGGATTACTTAACAAGAATTAAAGATGGGCAGTAAATCCTGTATACATGTTCCTTTCATCAGATGATTGATTACACTTGCCAGCATTCTTTTATGACATCACAGCATAGTTTAAATCAGAAATTGGTGAGCAAAACCAACATTTTGATTAATTACTTTCTCCTCATAAAATATTATCTAATATTCACTTACAAAATTAATTAGTTTCCTTTTTAAAAGATTGTAAAAGTGTTTAATTCGATCTTTATATCCACATTTGTTTACGCCGGTCATTTTCATCAGTGTTGGAATAATACATAAGTACCGATCATAATTATTATCATTATATATTTATTATAACATTTTCATATAATTACATAAATAACAAAAATACAATGTTAATAAAACATTGAGGGAACATGATTATCTGTGTATTTGAGTGTTCCAACGTAAAAATCCCCAGAAATGTAGAATGGTCCAGTTCTAGCTGCAAATGGTAAATAAATAAGTGAAATAGTTTATCAAAGATATGCATGCGCCACCATATTTTGAATGATGTCATCATAAATAGAGGTTTTTATCCATAAGAATTATAAGAATGCATATTTTTTATGACAAGACATTTTTAAAAATAAAAACAAATAAATACATTCTTTCAAAGATTGTTTTACTATATATATCTCTCAAAAATAATTCCAACTGCATTATGGGCTTTCAAGGGCAACTGTAGAGTGCTGGTTTAGCATGAAATGTTAATCTTGGGAATCATACATCTTTTTCACACATCTTTGGTCACCTGTTTATGATTGCACCCCTCCACAAGGTTTTGAAAGTAAATAGAAACCAGTCTTTCTATCTTGCATAAGAGTGGTGTAGTGAAAATTTTAATACAAAAATATTTTTCAATTAAAAATATTTTTTTCTATGTGTAAACTTTATTGCGAACATTATTTCAAAGTATTATATATCTTAGATTTCAAAATTTACTTTTAGTAAGTTAAGTGTCTGCTAATTGAATATTAATGCTGTAAATGCTTGCAAGCAGAAAGGGTACAAATAGTGAAGTTGTGGGAGAATAAATATAAACAAAGTGAGTAAGCAAAAAGTGGGTTCTTGGTTTTTATTCTGGGCTTGGAAAAAGATGAGGGATTTAGATATAAAGGCCATAGAATGAAAGATGATGTTATGGAAATGAGATGAAACTAGATAGAGGAGAATACGGGAAAAACTTAGGGAGAGGAATGAGAAAAACTTAGAATGGGGAAGGGAAAGGAAAGTTAAGGTGGAACAGGTTTCTCTGGGTATGGTGGCTGAGAGATTCCTGACTTCGATAAAGAGAAGCTATAGCACATCGCATTGCACACCGTTCTTTATATAGGTATTATAAAGTAAAGAATAAGTAAATTAAACTTTTTAAGAGAATGGGTGTACAGATGTGAAAAGTAATAAAAAATTACTTAGTTTAAAATTTTCGTTCTAATGTGAATGCGAAATGCGATTTTAAACAATCGATTTAAAAACTGAATTCCTTCTAAAAGTAAAAAATAATTTAATGGTTTTCATTGTGTTGAATAAAAACAAAGACAATTTATCACATAGCCAAAATCTGTACTCAGTTTGAATAAATTAGGATGAGTTTACAGAATGCATTATAAACTGTAATTACTACATATAGAAATTGTAATCATTATTAACAAGTATAGGTAACTACCATTAATCTACAATCCCTGGTTCCAATGTATTTTTGGATTCGTGAATTTGTTAAATTTTAATAATTAACTCTCACCTATACTCCAGACATTCGGACGACAAAACCAGCTGAAATTTTTACTATCAATAGTATGTGTTCGAACCCTGCAACCCCAAAATAGTGTGCTCCGAAGCCAACGATTGTAAAAGAAAGAACAAGGAGGCGTATTTTATTATCAATGATAACAACGCGATTAATAGACGCGACACGTGTTTTGCTATTTGAAGAAAATGGACAAATTAATTTACATATGCATTTGCATACATTATTATTTAGTAATATTACAGCAATGGTTTATAATCTATTTTGGCCATGAATATGAGGGAAAACCTCGAAAGTATTAGGCCTAGATTAATTTAATTTAATTGTTTTTGTGTTCTTCAGCGTGTTAAAGCGCTTATATATACTATATGTGGTATTGAAATAATACTTTTTGTATATATAAACATTTAAATAACAATACAGTGTAATACTTTAAATACAAAAATAAACATATCTATACTATCCAATAAGATACCACTTGGCCAACAATATATCATATGATCTTAGCTTACTCCCTGATATTCATTCACAAATTCTTCTATTCTCACTACTTCCATGCCATCTAGTGTACACTTTAATAATCAGTAGATGCCAGATAATAATGCTTAATAAATCCTTATTCAGTACTGTCCTTCAAAAGAGCATAAGTTTTTTTAAAAACTAAGAACCCCAAAATAGATGGAAAGTGAACCGGTTTTAAATCTATATAATATAGCTATGCAGACAAATAAGCTTGGATTGAAAAAAAAAAGTTTTTCAATTTTGGTTATTGGCATTATGGTAGAATAAAAACTTTTTAAAAAATGGTTGTTATAAAAGAAAGATGTATTCAATCTAAAAGGTCAAAAGACACTGTTCAAAAAATTCCAAAAAGCGCCTTCCTTAATGAAACCCATAAACTGGAAATTAGTCTGGGGACATTTGAATAGTGCAGCACTGGATTCAATAAGCACTACCATTTAACTATCTACTAATTAGTAAAGCTTACACTAGATGGCATGAGAGTAGGGAATAGAAGACTCAGCTAATATTTATATTAGCCCAAAATTTTTATGTAACAATAATAGAAGGTTAATATATGTTTTGAGTCGTATTACTCTCTTCTCTTCATATCTGGCCCTAACAGTACTAGTATGGTGATCAAATCTGGGAATTTAGAAGTGGATGCTGGATTTAAAATGACACCCTAATCAACTACAGTACCCTGTCAAAGGCAACAGTCATAGTGGAAATTGTATATACAGTGCATATTTAAGAAGGTCCTCCTGATTTCTTCACTTTTTGTAAAGGCAAGATTAATAAGTGGTTTCAGACAGCAAGAATTATTACACTCAACTGACCAATGGGGTTATTTGCCATTATCATATTTGAGAAGCTTCCTCAACTTTTCGTTTTATTTTCCCCTCTCTATCCAATACCCCTTGGCTTATCTCAATCACTTATATGTTCATTGATATATGCATGGTCTCTTACTTTAGATATATCTATTTCTTCCTCTTTAAACATTATTTTGTGCCATTTTAATCATTTTTCAATGAGACAGCTGGTTTCAGCAATACAAATTCTTCCATATTCTTATGGTGTTTTAAAGAAGCAGTTTTTGTTTTGTAGAGGTTAGAAATTCTTTCTAGTGTACTATAGTTTTGGAAAGCTCAACTTATTACAGATTTTTTTTTTGTTATTCTGCTCAAGGTCTGTATGGATACAATATAGTGCCTATAATTGTTTTTTTGTGTGTGTTTCTTTTGATGTTTATTTAATGTTTTCATAACGATAGCTGATCAATAACTATTCACTATGAGAGTTTGTTTTATGTAAGACTTCTTTTTTCCAGGTCACTGGTTTTTGAACAATTTTTTTTGATAGTGATAGTATAACTTAATTGATGTCTCTGTCATAATTGGGTAAGTATGTTAAGTAATTTCTAGGGGTAAGGGTGTTCTGTAGATCGTAGTTTTAATTTTAACATGAGGGAATCTTGTCACAAAATCATCTAAGCATACCAATTTCTGTTCTTGCTCTAATTTTACTGTGAATGTAATTGAAAAGGGTATGCTATTGGTGTGTCCAGAATGTTTGTAATAGTGTTTCACTACATTGGTTTAATCCGGACCTTAGATGGAGCCGTATTTATGGCTATGGTTTCAAGTTCTTCCATGTAAATATTGATAATAAAGAATGTCAGTGGTGAGTTAGACATTCCTTGACTTAGTTGGATGAATCCTTTAATGTACTGAAAGTATGTTGATATTATGGAGAATGTTACATTATACGTTATACTATAAAGAGGAAGGGTTGTTCTGGTTTGTAAGCTATTTCCATTTTACCTTTGTCTTAGACCCCGATTGATCACAGGGTACTCTTGTTATTCAAAGATTACCAAAATGCCAACTTTTTCAATTTTCATGTTCTTGATTAATTCCACATAATTGCTTAAAGTCCCTCACAAAAAACTATGTTTGTGTGTCAAAGAACTAAGGGCCTTAAGAATAAATCTTGACAAGTTTGACATAATGAATTTCTAGAATTAACAATAAATCTTTAATGGAACATACTCCTTATGAATTTTATGCAGCTTAAAGATGTGAATTTTACTGAAATAGGATATTGATTCACTTTTTTCTGAATCAGTAAAGTACCTGCAATGCTTTCTGAGCAATGTGTGTAGCTTTATTTTTGTAGCTGGAATAATATTTTTTACTTCCTTTACCTATTGGATAACTGTGAGGAACTCTTATTTTGTTGTTATAATTAATAATATTCTTTGCAAATATGGCATTCCCTTTATAAATAATGTTTATAGGACTGTTGCTATTTTAAGTGTTCTATTTATCCTCTGGCATAGTTATAATGTTTCTTCTAAAGGTAATTTTTGAGAGACTCCCATAGCATCTGTTATTACATCAAATAACTCTTATTTTTGTGAGGACCTATATCTGCCATCAGTTTGAATTATTACAAATTTGAAAACATTTAAAGTATATTTATATGTTTTCAAATATAGCATTTAGGTGTTACTAATACTGCGCAGGTTAGTATAAAAACATTTCATAGTATAAAAACATTTCAAATGATGGATTCTCACTTGTTCAGGTGATGCTGACCTGACTAGAGGCATTATCAGTATAGGGGATTGAACTAATGACCTACTGATTCATGAACACTGAATCTAAGATGATGCACTAACTGAGTAGGTTATAATTAAATTCAATTTTTAAGAAAAAAAAAACAAATAAATAATTGTGTGGTTTATTGCTTCGAAGTTCATAAGAAGTTCCTCACCGGAAGTGAAAGCTGGGCCGCGATCCATGAACCTTGAGGGCCGGAAATTCCACTCTAACATCAACCAAATCACGCAAAGTTTTTTTTTTTAAAAAAAAACAAATCACGCAAATGATAGAAATAGTTCATCCTATAATTATAAATATTTAATACAATTACGTTTATCAAAAAAAAAAAAAAATACAATGATATTAAACTGATAACCCAGTATTTATCAACAAAAAATAATGTATTAATACGCGAGAAAAATTTAAACTTTACAATTTAAACTCGTTCTTATTTTTTCATTTTATTTATATCATATTTTATAAAAATGTTTATTGTTTATAAACAATAGATTTCCAGCAGCAAATTACTTTTTCCTCTTTCAATATATGAAAAACAATAAGCTATTATGTAAATATCCTACTGCGCAGTCGCCTTTATGTATTTACTACTTTAAAAAGGAAAAAAAACATCTAAAATTATTTCAGTTAGCTAAAAATTATTCTATCCTGTTGCTAATGGCTGCACATTCAGATCACCTTCGCTACTGAAGTGGATCTTTACAGTGATTTGAATTTCCTAAACAAACATTTTCTATTAATACTTCGACCAAGTAGAATTGATATTTGTATGTTGTAAATCACATTCACCATCGATCCCTCTTTCATTATTAGAACGTCATTGCGAAACGCAATCAGTTAATCAGATTTTGCATGATTATAAAATAAACAAATTATTACAACTGTATCTACAAGTGCCAATTTTTTTTTCACTTCTATTTTTGATACCATCCACTTAAGATAAATATCTCAATCATTATTACTAATCATTTATTATGTTAGGTATTATCTTATCATTATTAGTTTAGATGTATACTTCAAATAACGATAAATCATTGAATTCCAACTTAAATAAATATAAGACAAGCAATACTCAAGAGCCACCTAGTGCAAACTTGAACAATCAGTGGTTACCAGATACACCTAAAGTTTCTATCCTAGTATTTAAATTCCCATGCCGACATTAGATTTTTACTTTTTGTCAATTTTTCTTTAAAAAATTATATTTAATCAAAGTGCAATATATATCCATTTTTATTTAAAATTTTAGAAAATTCTCTTTCAGTAAAAAATTCTTGAACCTTTCACTTTGGTATTTATCGATCACATGACCTTCTGAACAATTAATTATTTGAATATTTATTTTTTATAACAATTACAATGATTTAACAAATGAGTTAGTTTTGATATTTAAAAAACTTTTCCTGAATTAAGATGTTATGTTGATGATAAGCTTTAGACTCATTAATGATTGAAAAGAAAAAGTTTTAAGGGGGGGGGGGGGACTTTTTTGAATTATAAAGTATTGTGAATGCAATATGTCCCAGGCAAAAAGAGACTGATGCTCTATAAAAGATGGCTCCAGTAACATCACTAAATCAAACCATATTTATATAATAACATAGTTTAGCTATTTACCACAAATTTTGTAAAATACCATGTGTAGATCAAGACATATGTTTTGTAACATCTTAGTTTAAACTAATTACCACAAATGTCTTAAGGCAATACCATGTGTAGATCATGTTGTAAGGTAATACCATGTGTAGATCAAGACATGTTTTGTAACATCTTAGTTTAAACTAATTACCACAAATGTCTTAAGGCAATACCATGTGTAGATCAAGTTACAACGTGTTTTATAACACCATAGTTTAGCTAATTATGATAAAGGGTTTAAAGCAATGCCATATGTAGATTAAGAGTTACATGTTTTGTAATATTATAATTTACTACTTTGACCCATAATAAAACAACATGTTAATGCTAACATTTAAATTTTGTTGAAGATTGGGTAAAACTTCTACTACTGCATTTGAAATGATCCAAATTGTATATGACAGTGAAGTCTGAGTTGTAAGAACATTTACAAAAGTGGTTCACAAGATTTCAGGATGGCAGGAGAGGATTGGAGATGATCAATGAAGATAGAAAACACAGTTTACATTTCACATTGTAATGCATGATCCAGATATTCTTGCATCTTAGAACATGCTAGCACCTTAAAATTTTTGTGAATACCTAAACATTATGCAGGAATCTTGGAGATAAAAGCAGTTACCTGAGACATTTTGTATATTTCAGTTTGATCCAGATTCCGCACTTGGGATAGTTAGATTAATATATGCCCTGAGAGACTAGCTACTTCTGGAACTCAAGATTGGTGAATTACATCACTTCTATTGCTCAAACTTTATAGAAAATCCCAAACAATAAACCGCTTGATTATGGGGAGGGGGTGTTATAAATTGTACTATGTCAACTATCATAGAAACAAAGACTATGCTATTGGTTATATTATTTTACAGGGTTGGACAATGCAATAACTGCTTAATTATCAAATATACTTTAATGTAATTACAAATGAGTTAAAAACTACTTTCTGAAGATGGTTTTGAAGTTTTCTTTGAAATTGCATCCATGTATACCACATTGATCTTAATTTCCTTTCTATTGCTATTACATAAGGTAATAATAATAAATAATTGAACCTAGCAATTCTCTACATACATTAGTGTCACCCAGCGCAAGCCATAAGTAATAAATGGATACTAAAAGGTTTGTGCATAAAAATCCCTATCTAGTGCATATTCATCCAATATCCCCCAAACTAGTTTATAGCTTGTGGTCTTTATCAACAAAGAGCCTTATATCTGAGAGTACTGCATCTAGATCTTTGAATTTAATGCAATCCTCCAGCAGCCATCTTTTACTTTTTTAGTTAACTGTAAAGATAGGAGTCCAAAATGAAAGCACAATAAGGTTTTCAATCCAAGTTCATTTGCTTGTAGAGTCACTCAGATCTGAACCCAATTCAATATTTATACATACTGGTATCTTTAGTTGTTTAATAACCATAGTTACCATCATCCTTTGGCCAGGTTTAGTGTTAACTAAAACATCACATGATCACTATTTATTATGCATACTTAAACTGTTAAAATAGTAGCATCTATCTCCATACAGTGGTGCTATCCAGTGCAAGCTATAATAATTAGTGAATGCTGGAAAGTTTGTGCATCACAACCCCTATGGAGAGAGTTGTTACTGTTTTAACTGATTGTGTAAGAATAAAAAATGGTGATCATGTGAATAAACAATTGAATGGATAATCAGAAGGTCAATGATATTCAAATATTCAAATACTGAACTAAGTTAAGTTTTGATCTGAAATTTTAGCTCTTGAGTCCAATATTCTACTGTTATTTTTACATTCTAATTTTAGTACTGTAAAATGGTGTAGCTATTGATGGTTTATATAGTTGCACTGCAATCTGGTTTCAAGTCCTAAGCAAAAACAAACATTAAAGATACATCCAAAATTTTCAAGTGACTAAGATTTTTTCCCCAAGACAACTGGGTCACAAACAATCCAATTATCCATACCAGTTTGATTGTAAATCAGCACCTAGGTATTTTATCACATCAATCCATCTTATAACATTTTATTATATTCATTTGTTTTGATGTCTAAATATTCTTAACTTAAATATACATCACTGTCTAATTCTATATGCACAGGTATGTCCTTTGGAGATAAGAGATAACGTATATTGAGCTGGCTCAGAGCAGCATAAATAAGATACTACATCCATATTCAGACTGAAGAGAAGTAACAAGTCACAAAAAATATCAATTTATAGAAAATACTAAGGCAAGAACCATGCAAGTAAGATATATATATGTATATGTATTTTCTGATGAAAACCAGTCCTCTGGTTGAAACATTAAAAAAGTTATGTAGAAAAGTAATTGTATTTTGTTCTTTATTTATATATTTCCTTTAGAGATTAAACTCTCCATACAGTAGCACTACTCAGTGCAAGCCAGCTAAACTCAATATAATAGTACCACTCAATGCAAGCCAGAGGAATCAATGGATGCAAGAACATTTGTATATAAAATTTCTATCTAGTGCATAGTCACCCAATATCCCCAGACTAGTTTTAAGCTTGTGGCTTTTATCAGTGAGAAACATTGGATCTGAGAGCATTATGCCTAGATCTCAGGATTTAATGCTACCCTCCAGTAGTCACCTTTCATCTTATTAGCTAATTATAAAGCTTTGAGTCCAAGGTGAAGAATCCATACTTTTTAGTGTCTTTGGTTCTTTAATAACAATCATCATAATCCTATTGGGAAGGATTGGTACTAAACCACTAAATATCATGTGGCCACTATTGTTTATGCTTACACAAGCTGTTTACATAAAATCTAAACTCTCCATACAGAATGGATGGAAGAAGTTTGAATTGAAAACACTATTGTGTTTTCATTTTTGACTCAAAGCTTTATATCACATGATCACATCTCCTATACTAGCACATTAACTGTTGATAAACAAAGCAAAACTCTCCATACAGATCTAGATGCAGTGCTCTCAGATCCAAAGCTTTTCACTGACGAAGGCCACAAGCCAGAAACTAGTCTGGGGATATTGGATGAGTAGGCATTAGATAGGGATTTTATGCACAAGCCTTCTGGCATCCATTGATTGCTCTGTTTGGCACAGGTGGCAATTCTGTATGGAGAGTTTTGCTTTGTTTATCAAAGCTTTATAGTTAGCTAATAAGATAAAAGGTGGCTTCTGGAGGGTTGCATTAGATCCTAAGATCTAGGTGCAGCACTCTCAGATCCAAGACTCCTCACTGATGAAAGCCATAAGATAGAAACTAGTCTTGGGATATTGGAGGAGTAGGCACTAGATAAGGATTTTGGGCACAAACCTTCTTGCATCCATTGATTACTCTGGCTGGCACTGAGTGGCGCTACTATATGGAGAGATTTAGTTTCTGTGTAGCAACTTGTGCAAGCATAAATATTAGTGATCATATGATGTTTAGTGATTATATTTCCTTTAGTTTATACATTTTTTATGTTTCCATATATATATTTAGAATTACAAAAAAAAACCAAGTCAGATGTCACATGACCTAATTTAATGATATATTTAATATATAATTAATATTTACTGAGGCTATAACCTCATGTGCGTTTAATAAATTTATAATTAATATATAATTATATATTTAATTTAATATATATTTAGATATACTTAGAATGTTTAATCCATCACCCCCTCTTTGTATTAATTATTCATGTGTTTGTGGTAAATTAAGACAAATATATTAAATATTAACTGGGTATAAAGTTTATATCTGGGCTAGGGATGGTATGATAATCTCTAATTTAATAAATGAATTATAATAATTGTTAATGTATTTATCTGAAATGAATGGTGTCAAACTTGGGAATGCCAAAAATTTGACACTCCTGCATCAAAGTATAATAATTTGTATAATTAAAATGTTAATTATGCAAATTACTTTATTTCAATACATTAATAACATTACTTTATTCCTTCATTGTATATATATAATACATTTGATTATCTTATTCTTACTCTAACTTTACATATTAATAACATTACTTTATTCCTTCATTGTATATATATATATAATACATTTGATTATCTTATTTTTACTCTAACTTTACATAAAACAAATGCTTTAGTTGTAGAACATGAAGTGCATATTGTCATCAAGCAAAATATAGCCATCTAGTGAAAGGGAACTTTCACATGCATAGCCTTATGCAGGGCCTTTCAGAGAAAATGTGAGGCCCAAGGCAAGTAATATTTTAGAGGCCCTTCAAAATTTAAAATAAGAACATAGGGGGGAAAGAGAAAAGAAGCAAGAGTTTTTACTTACAGGGCCGAAAACATGACTGCAGGAGCAGTTAGTTATGAGTCACAGAAACAAGTAAGCAGATCAGATCCAGATAGCACGTGGATAGGTTTGATTCATTCTAGCACAGTTAGTATTGTAAAATACAGTTTGCATAGGACTGACTGACAGGGGACTGAGACTATTAGTTCTGCCAGTTGCTGAGGGATGCAGTTGCTTTTGTCACAAAGTCATCATATTGGGCAATTCATCCCTAAACTGGCTTACGTTTACGACTTGTGGTAGGCCTGCTTGGAAAAGTTTTTCTTGAATATTTTTTGGGGGGAATTTAATTGTAAAATTAAGGCTGTTCTACAAGCTATGACATTGCTTTGCCTTCTCCTATATTTTTGTTTTACATATTGAGTTGCCAAGTTGAGACCCCTAATATTGTGAGACCCAGGGAAGCTGCCCCTCCCCCCCCTTTGATTGGCCCTGGTTTATGCACATCACATTAAACTGGAGATTATAATTACTCAATAAAAGACTGAAAATCAAATTGTGAGATTTATTCTTCTAAAGCAGAATATGTTTTGCAAATTTTTTTTTCTGGATCAAACAAAAAAGGAAGCTGGATTTGATCTTCCTGGATAAAACTGGAGTTTCCTCAACTTATTCAGAAAAACTCATGATCCTACTGCTTATCTTCTTCATAAATGGAATTTAACAGCCAAAGATCTATGTAATTGTAACCAAATAAAACATGATCTGCATATTTAAGGATTGGCAAAAATTTATAATCTGAATTGAAAGATTTAATAAGCCACCAATGAATCTATGTCCTGATTAGAATCTCTACAAGTTTGTTTATGATATTTCACTAATAGTTAAATTCTCTTAAAAAAATGTCTACACTAAAAAAATTAATAAAACACTTATTAAAGTCTATTTATTGGATTGATAATTTATAAAAAAAAAATCAATGTCAAAATTTGAAAAAATATTTTTTTAGATTTAAATATAATGTTTTTAGATTCCATCCATGTGAATATAAAGTCTCAAACTAACATTGGTACTTCATACTTGCACGAATATATGTTAAACTCTCATATATAAGCAAAGACATCTGGATGGTGTTACCAAATGATAATAACATTTAAGCATTATTGGAGTTTCCCATGATAACATTTGATCTTCCCTGGTTGTAGTTTTTTTTTTTTTCATATGTCATGGCATCGACCGGGATGCGAACCCACAACCGTCTGCAACCAACTACTTGCTTGCATGGCGGCTGCGATACCTCTTGGCTAACAACGCAGTTTTCCATTTCTTGATACCATTTTAACACAATTGATTTATGATGTCAATAATAGAGCTAGTTGCGTCATAAATTTTGATGAACTTTTACATTATTAAACCACGTAAGCGCTTTCATTAAACAAAAGAAAGATAATTGTTACTAATGCGTGTATACATATGTACCACACATCTAAAATTCATATATATATTGGCAACCGTTGTTTTATTGTTAGATATTGCAATCAATGTCAATCTTTCAAATCATAAAAAATATAATTTTTGAACAATAGTATTTTTCATATAATTTTTATTTAATAAACATACATTTGCCAATTTATTGAAAATATTTTATTTTTTATAAATAAAAAACGTATTTGTTACATTTAACAATTTAGTATTGATAAATGCTGTACATATGATAAAGATGTGCTGTATATGAGAGATGGTGACCTGGGCCAAATTATGAGTGCTGGTTTGGGGCTCATTTGTCTTTTATTGTATCTTTATTTATATGGTTTTAAAAGAATGTGTGGAAGTATGGATATATTTATAAAGATATTATACATGGGAAAAAGAAGTGTGAATAAATCTATGGGTGTGTGTGTGTTTAATTAAAAAATCCGATATATTAATCTTTAATTGAAGCTTAAAGTTTATATCTGTGCTAGAGATCATCTCTAGTTTAGTAAATGATTAGTGATAATCATTACAGTATTTATCTGAAATGAGTGGTGTTAAACTTGGGGGGTGGAGTGAGTTTTACACTTGAACATCAAAATGTAGCAATTACTATTGATAAATCTCTCTGTATAATATATATGAGATATAGTGATCTCGGCCAAATGATGGGTGCTAGCTCAGTATAACATGCATCTTGGGGGTCATTTGTCTTCTATTGTATCTTTCTTCTTATGTTTTCAAAGGAATGTTTTGGTGATGTGGAGGTTATTTTAATTAAAACATATATATATATAAAACAGTATTTATTTCAAATATATGTATATACATAACACAAGTCTTTCACTAATCCATACCAGATCATGTAATCTATCCATTGTTTAAAATCATGTCATTATTGATTAATGACAACTGTATCAATCAGAAACTCAGTATTTGAGTAGTAAAATGCTGAATAGAATGCTATGAATTTATTATTAACAAATGAAGAGTAGTACTAATATTTCTGTATATGGTGAAAATATTATAATCATTAAATATAACTTTAAATCATTTTTGGTGTTTACACTTTTGTCAAACACCCATTATATTCAAAATAAAATCAGAAGTATGCAATTAAACATTTAAGCCCGTATTTTCCAAAAACACATTCAACTGAATATTTTTCTATTCATTACAGAGTTTATGTTAATAATAAATCATAACTTTTTAATTTTATACACACAAACTATTTTTACTTCTTTAGGTTTAAACACAAGAACAAATATCCTTCAGGGTCTAAAAATACTGACGATAGTGTAGGATCTATTTTAGCTTTGTTATAAAAGTATATACGATAATTGAAACACATGCTTAATATATACCATGTGTCTATATATGTAATATAGGGTATATGAGCACAGACTTTCACATGACCCACCACTCTCCACTCTATCTAATAACACTGATACACTCAAGCACATATATGCTGAAAAGATAAATAATCACCAATATACGTATTTCATGCTAAACCAGCAATCATCAGTTGGTCCAGATTATCATCTCCCACACATATATACCAGAAGTGCTCAGATATATATTAAGATAGACAATCTTCATACTTTAATGGACTGGCTCCAATCTACTACACACTCCAACTCTTCAACCGTCCATCCAATTGAAAATCTGATGATGAAATGCTCAAAGGCCACCCTGAGGCCGAGATTCTTGTCACACTCATG
Organism: Epiperipatus broadwayi; assembly: GCA_028023455.1. NCBI lineage: Eukaryota > Metazoa > Onychophora > Udeonychophora > Euonychophora > Peripatidae > Epiperipatus > Epiperipatus broadwayi. The sequence continues at coordinate 1,979,014 of JAQFVV010000104.1, forward strand.
TTGACCTAAAGTCAATCTGAACCCCACATGTACAGGACAAAATCCATTTAATACATATGCAAGAATGGGCAGACATCTCTATAATGTAATAACTGAAATACAGGCTTATTATATACCTGTATCTATATATATGTAATATAGGGTATATGAGCACAGACTTTCACACGGCCCACCACTCTCCACTCTATCTAATAACACTGATACACTCAAGCACATATATGCTGAAAAGATAAATAATCACCAATATACGTATTCCATGCTAAACCAGCAATCATCAGTTGGTCCAGATTATCATCTCCCACACATATATACCAGAAGTGCTCAGATATATATTAAGATAGACAATCTTCATACTTTAATGGACTGGCTCCAATCTACTACACACTCCAACTCTTCAACCGTCCATCCAATTGAAAATCTGATGATGGAGTAAAATGTTACTTTTTCATTTACCATTGTCAACCTTCCTCCACTCACAACTTTGATGCCATCCATTTTAAAGTTGTGAATGGAGGAAGTTTGACAATGGTAAATGAAAAAGTAAGAATTTACTCTAGATAAATACTTTGCATATAATAAAGATTCATATGAGAGTTAGTGATCTGGGCCAACTGATGAGTGTTGGTTCAGCACGAAATGCATCTTGGGGGTCATTTGTCTTTTATTGTATCTTTATTTATATGAATTTAAAAAGAATGGGGAAGTATGGAGGTGTTTATTATTTCTATAAAAGTATATATGCTGTTTTAACTTAATGTTTGTTCTCAAATCACTATAGATTTAATAATGAACAGAAAATGTAATAATGTTTAGTAGAATGCATTTTAGGACATGTACACTTAAAATGTATAATTTTGTGTTAAATCACTAAACATCACATGATCATCATTTCTTACAATTGCTCAAGCTGTTAAAAACAGGCAAAAACTCCCCACACAATAATGCCACTCAGAGCAAGCCAGAGTAATCAATTGATGCCAGAAGGGCATAAAATCCTTATCTAGTGCCTACTCATCCAATATCCCTAGACTAGTTTCTAGCTTGTGGCTTTCATCAGTGAGGAGATTTGGATCAGAGAGCTCTGAACTTAGATTGAAAATATTGTTTTCAGTTTTAGACTCATAGTTTTGTAGTTAAGTCAAGATAAAAGGTGGCTGCTGGAGGGTTGCATTAGATCCTAAGATCTAGGTGCAGTGCTCTCAGATCCAAGGTTGCTCACTGATGAAAGTCCAAGCTAGAAACTAGTCTGGGGATATTGGGTGAGTAGGCCCTAGATAGGTGTTATATGCACAAGCCTTCTGGCATCCCTTGATTACTCTGGCTTGCACTGAGTGGCACTACTGTATGGAGAGTTTTGCCTATTTTATAATTTTATGCCTCCATTTTCATTTTGGATATAACAGTCGCCTTTGACAAGAGTGTTCAGTACTAAAAATGTGTTACAGTTATAAATAAAAAATCAAATGACTTTCTTGCTCTGGAGGTCATATGAAATTTAGACACCAGAAGTTGTAGAACTGGAATGGATTCAAGAAATCTTATGTTCCAGAATCCCTGCACTAAACTGTGTATGATCATTGAAATTATATTTAAAGTTTTTAATATTTTTTTCATGCATACAGCAGAACTACTAATATCTTTAATTCATTTCATGACTTAAAATAATGTAGATGTCACTATTGATCTAAGAAAATGAGTGTTAAACCACTAAATATCACATGATTACCATGCTTTATGCTTATTCAAGCTGGTTATGCAGACACAAAACTATCCATACAGTAGAACCACTCAGTGCAAGCCAAAGTAATCCATAGTAATCAATAAATCTATACAACCATGCAAGCTAATGAGTTTAAATTGAAAACATTATTGTGTTTTTAATTTTGGATACAAACCTTTATAGTTAGTTAATAAGGTAATAGGTGGCTGCTGGAGTGTTGGCTCTCAGATCCAAGGCTCCTCACAGATAAAAGCCACAAGCTAAAAACTAGTCTGGGGATATATGATGAGTAGGTACTAGATAGCGATTTTATGCACAAACCTTCTTGCATCCATTGATTATTCTGGTTTGCACTAAATGGCATTACTATATTGAGAGTTTTGCCTCTGTGTAAAGTGAGTGCTGTTTGCAAGTTTGTTAAAAAAATGATTCTTTTGGAAGTTGTGATAACTGATTAAGATTTACTACAGTGCTATCTAGTGGAAGCCTTAGTAATCAATGAATGCCTATCTAGTGCATACTTATCCAATATTCCTGCTACTTTATGTAGAATTTGCTACTGCATTAACAGCTTGTGAAAGTGTAGAAATGGTGATCATGTGAGATTAAGATTTAGTTATCCAGAAAATAAGCTTATATTTTCAATGTAACATATTTAATAGCAATAATTTATTTTCAGGCTTATTAAAATTTAATAGAATCTTTTATATTTGCAGCAACCCAAATGCCCAGCTTCTACCAATCATAAAACTCTAGCCTCTTTATGAAACTAACAGTGCACACAATATGGCAAATATGTATAATAATTCCAGATATTATTGACCTGGAAAGTTTTAGTGAAAGTGGCTTTGACTGCATCTGAAGATAGTATATTCATTGGTTACTGTATGTGTGCAGTCATTTTGATAAGAACATAGTGCTTTGCGATTGACAGTGGGTGAAGATTTCAACACTTCAATACATATATGTTAAGAGGCTCTTGACATAATGGTAGTACATTCATCTATCTAGGTCATCATGAAAGGAAGAACTTTTTCTTTCAGGTTCCAATAAAGACCAGGATGTTTTCTTCTTTCATATAGTCAGGCCATAACTAACCATATTGAATGCCTAATATCACTTTGATAATGGTTAGTCTTAGAATTAGAGTATACAGCAATGATAGAAAACTGACTGAATATTTTCTCCATCTGTTGATTAAAAAGGTTGGACCTATAATGCTTCCTCCTTCATTGTTCCTCTAGAAGTTTTGTGATGTGGTATTTAAAGGTATAAAGTAATTACACTGCAAAACAGTGTCACATAATCCCCTCCATTTACATTCAACATGACATTCGAAACAATAACTCACTAGTACCCTATATCAAAGCTGATCAACTGCAACACTGACTAATCAATAGAAACAGATCATAGTACCACTATCAACCAAATCCCAAATTATCCAATCATTTGATTAATGTAAAGAAAATAATATAGCTATTAGATGTGTGAGTTTAAATTTAATGATTCTATCTAATGAAAGCTAATAGCCAAAAACTCAGCTGCCAATTTGATCAACCCTGTCAAATGGTGTCTGCTGATTATTCAAAGTTGTGACAGATGATTCTGGAGTAAGCTGCTGAATGACTTAATGTTTTTAATACAACTTCTAGTACAGGGGAGTTGTAATATCCACTAGATATTGTTCCATGCCCCATCACATACATTGTACATCATGTCTAGTAGTTCACATTTTGTTGATAAGCTTTAATTACAATAAAATACACATTATTTACAGAACAGTGAATGTATAGTACTTCACAATACACATGTAATATTACAAACATTTTTTATATGTATAACATGCATATATAAGTTAAAATTATAATATAAACAAAATTCAAAAATATTAGCAAAATATTAGAAAGTATATTTATTATGTATGCATGTTTACTCATTTACATTCACTTAAAAATAAAAATAATAACAGCTTACTGAAACATATCTTTACTTTCATCATAATTAAACACACCCTATTTTTCCTATGGAAATATAATAGGGAGTTCATTATCAGCAAGCTATGTCCTTACTAATTGTTTTGATGTTTGGAAGTTCATATCAGCTTTGGAATCTATACATTCATTTTTGCTTGTCATTATTCATTTCAGATTCTCTGCTAAACTCTTCAGACTTTTGAGTTTTCTGACACAATATAAGAACATTTTACAGTTCTGTTGTTATTTTGTCACTAGTAAATCGATACATTTTTTTATTAAGAAATATACTTTACAAATTTTCTTAAATTTTGTAATGTTTAACTTTATGCTTATAAAATATTTTATTATGCATCACATCAAAATGCTAAAGAAGACAGGTATAAAATTATGTGTTTTCAATGAAACTCAAAGAAATGTTATTAATAAATGTGAGATTCAAGACAGAAAAATGGCCACAACCGTATTGTAAAATTTATTAAATTTATGAAAGTTTTTTATTTTTTATGTATTTACATTTTTTATTTATTTATTTATATTTAATAATGTATAAGTAAAAATATTATACTGCTATAGTCCACATTGTGGCTTCATTATAGGCTTTATCTTCATAACATACTTTATTTACAACATAGCAATGCTTGAAAAATGTAGTATTTGAGAGGTATTATTGCCACTTTAGTAAGATATATAAATAGGCAATAGTTTACCAACCATTTTCCATAGCCACAATATCCAGATCTGTGGTTTCAGTTATTTATAATTTTAAAAAATATTACATAAAATATTTAAAAAAAATAAAAATAAATTTTATTTTTTAGTTCAGTGCACATACAATGTAAATTTATACTTACCTATAAATATGTTTTATGAGCTTTCAACATGTATACTGAAGCAATGGATCTGAAGTCCAATCCATGCTTCACATCTTCCTATAAACTTGATTAATATTGGAAACCTAAATTAAGGTTATAGTCCAATATCAGCAGGGTTTTGCATTACAGCTAAAATTAATTACGTTTATTAAATTTGTATTTGCTTGTTCTTTTAAATAAATTCCATTGTAACATTAAAATGCTGTTAAAAATATTACTTGTGAAAACCGTTTAGTCAAACACATATATACGTCAAGCATATATATATGAGTTAATGCAAAATTCTGCTGAAATAAAACGCTTATTGTGTTAAAAGAAATAAGAATGTATTTTACTTTTAAATCTTGTTCAAATATTTAGTATGATTTGATTTTGAGATAAGCCCACCAACATTTTCTAAAAGAATGTATATTTTTAATTAATTAGCCCATTCAAGTCAAATTAAAGATGGCCTTCTCTTTCTTTTTTTAATTAATAAAATCCCAAAGTTTAAAGAAAGAAATTTAGAGTAAAAAAGTAAAAGTTATTTTTAGAAGGTGTTACTTTGAAACAAAGGAGCATGGGGAGGCTTATCAAGATCTCAGGTCATACAAACAATAGAAGGTAGCTGACAGAGAGGGTATAAATAAAAGGGAGAGGGTATAAATAAAAGGGAGAACAAAAGATCAGGCATTCAGATTTTCCTTTTTGGAAAAGAGCAGTCATTCAGATTTTCCTTTTGGAAAAGATCAGTCATTCAGATTTTCCTTTTTGGAAAAGATTATTCATTCAGAGTATTCTTGCGGGCTGTCAGATTGCTCTGTGGAGAACTTTAGAAATTTTGCTGTTGCCTGTTGTGATTTTATTATATGAATTCGATGGAGTCTACCATGCTGGGCTAGGCAAATAAATAACTTTGTCTACCGCTGAGGGTTCCTCAATACCAGAAAAATGCCATAGTATTTACTCAATCATCATCTGAATTCTGTGCCATGTCTGGAGGACTTTTTGTGAAACCATGCTACCGATTTCCACTTTCCTTGTCCGGACAAACACATCTCATCAGATGGATCAAGCTACGCCCGTCGATGGAACATGACCAAGGAATAAGGACGGTAATCATATCTCTCCTCATGAACTATTTATTATGCTACCCTTTTTGTCCATACGTTTTATAATTGCTTTCTTGAATATTTATGAAATGTGTGCTTAATGATATTTATAATGTAACTATTTTTATTAAACTAGTTAGATATATGTATATGTGATCATCTATCTAGATATTTAACCCCTTTTCCTTCGCTATTCTTCATTACTCCCATGTGTAAATATTTTAATTCTATTGCGGTTAAGTTTATTAGTTAATTGTTCATATAAAAATCCCTTTCCAGTTTTATTCATACTTGTAAAATTTAGTACGAGTAAGTTTCCTTTTTTTTTGTTTGCCAACTTGATCTCCTCGATAACGCTTCTTTTGTCCGCCATTAGCTTCTTACGTATGTCAGATTTAGCGATATACATCTTAAATGATTTTAAACTCTGTTTTAGTGCAAAGCAATTAGAAACTGCTTTGCGAAAGATTTTTATTATTGCACTTTATCGAGCAGATTCGAGTTGACAATGTTTAATAAAACTGGGAAGGAAAGATTTAGACCGCAAGCATATTAATCGGGTTTTCATTGTCTCATTAGTTATTCATAAATTTCGGGGAATAGCGAAGGCCATTAAATTATTAATAATATTTCAAATGTCATTTAGTAAAGATATTTATGTAACTAAAAAGCTTGAGTTTGAGTTATCTTTCAATGCTTTGTTTTACTTTTAAATGATCCAGGCACGCAGAACACATATTTCTAAGTATTTTTGCACATTAACTATTTTAGCTCCGTAGGTCGTTCTGTCCATGTCTCCCACTGATGCTAAGCTCGTGGCTCGGGAAGAAAATATCTATGCGTGTCTCAGATAGTGTTGTTCGGTTTATGATAGCTTCGAGACTAGACGAATAGGGCAGAGGTCATTGTATTCTTGGTTTAATATCTCGCATATGGGTGGCCTCGAGGTACTTTTGCCTAGTATTCGAACTGGGTTAAATCAACATACATCATCTGACTGTCACAATACACAGGATGAAGACACCTACATGCTACTTATCATATATGGTTCACTATTAACTATAAATTTTGTTATCCATATAAAGGTTTAAAACCAAATGTTTTGGATATTAAGGAATTATGGTGGGCAAATATATGTGTGTGTAAAAGAAAGAAAATCTAAAATAAATGCAAGTTCCCAAATGTTGTAATTTCAAATAAACATAAAAAATAGTGCTATTACAGAATAATGTCCCAGCATTAAGGATATCTGGGGAAAAATCAACAAGATTTGTAACCAAATATATTGGATAACAAGAATTACTATATGTGTATGTGTGTGTGTGTGAGAGAGAGAGAGCAATTTATATAAATAAATATGTAGGTGTAGGTGAGAATATTTATATGAATGCAGACAAGCTGGCATGATTGTAACTGATAAGATGCTATAATTTTAAATAAACATAAAAAATGACAATCCAGAATAGGTTTTAGAATAATTGGAAAAAAATCTAAGCATTACAAAGGCAAACTGGGTGTAAACACACAAATCAAATTAGACAATAAATATTTTATTGCTGAAAATTGGCTGAAATTTTCAATATTTAAGCTCTTACCTTGTAACTCCTTGTTTTGTTTTGTACGTACTCCTATAAAACCCATCAAGTTTATCCGAGAGCATTCCCTGAAATCCTAATTTGATGTAATATTCTTTACTCGGTCTTAAAGCTGGTGAAAAAATAATATAATACTGTTCTAACTTTTTGTTGTATTGAGTCTTTTTGATGCTATATTTCTGATTAAATTCTGCATTCAATAACTCTTGTCTTGTTATATTAAGATGCTTACCATGTAAAACAATAAATTCAGTTAATTTTTGGACAGTAAAATGTATATGAACGGAGCCTTCAAAATAGAAGGTTGTCAGATTAGGATGCATAAAAATATCATACTGTACAGGAAAAATATAGGAAGGGAGGCGTACATTATTCCAGGGGAATGTTTCAGTTGTTGTATGCTTTAGTCCTTCAGTTTGTGTAGGATGATGTGAACTTGTTTCATTTTTTTCTAGTAAATTTTCACAAAGATAGGATCCAGGTCGGGCAAATGCTGCGATCGCAGCGATGCATAAAATAACTGCAGCAACCATAGACACAACGCAAACAGTTTTTCGCTGTGAGCAGACCACTTGTCTGACCCGTTGTGATCTCGATGGCTCATATACAGCCCGTTTATCTCGCCCACTTGCAGATACACGGCCATCTTCTGAAAATAAAATAAAATGTATTTATATGTGTATACTACATAAATATGTTTGCAATTTGATTTTTAAATAATGACTATATATATATACAGACAAGTTATTATAAGGAACGAAATTGGAGAATTTTAGAACTATCTCACTCTCCTGTGAGTCTAAGTTGCTGCTGAAGATTTTTAACCAGAAACCATAGCAATCCAGTAAAATCTTTTTGACACTGCAATCAACAATGTATTTCATTGACCAAAATCTCAAACAGAAACTTTCAATAAAAATTTAATCTTTAAGCCAGTATCATAATTGAAAAACCATTTAAAAATTAAAATTTTAATTATAATTATTGTGACTAGATGTCAAAAGCAAAACTTCTTTTTAAAAATATACTTCTGTGTTTGTAAAACTTTGTCTTACTGTTTATTTCTCTTTGAATTTACCATAAATACTTTTTATATAAGGGATTCTAATTCAGACTTTCACACAACCCTCAACTCTCCATGCCATCCCATATTGCTGATCTACCTGATCACACACATGTTGAAAAGATAAATAATCACCAATATATATATATGTATTTCATGCTAAACCAGAAATCATCAGTTGGTCCAGATTACTATCTCAACACATATATACAATCAGTGCTCAGCTTTATATTAAGATAGCCAATCTTCATACTTTAATGGACAGGCTTCAAACTTCTCCAAATCACAATTATTCAGCTGTCCATTTCATTGAAAATCTGATGATGGAATGTTCAAAGCCCACATTAGTGTCAAGGTTGTCATCCTACCCATGTTGACGTTTAGTCATTCTGACCCCTCATGTACCGGAGAATAATCCATTTACATACATATGTGAGGGATGGGCAGACCTTTAACGCACTATGTTTCAATATGTAATTTAATATACTGTACAGGGTTACACACACCTGCACATATGTAAGGGATTCGAATTCAGACTTTCACACGACCCTCAACTCTCTATGCGATCTCATACTGCTGACCCACCTGATCACACACATATTGAAAAGATAAATAATCACCAATATACGTATTTCATACTAAACCAGAAATCATCAGTTGGTCCAGATTACTATCTCAACACATATATATAATCAGTGCTCAGCTTTATATTAAGATAGCCAATCTTCATACTTTAATGGACAGGCTGCAAACTTCTCCAAACCACAATTCTTCAGCTGTCTATTTCATTGAAAATCTGATGATGGAACGTTCAAAGCCCACATTAGTGCCAAGGTTGCTATCCTACCCATGTTGACATTTAGTCATTCTGACCCCTCATGTACTGGGGAATAATCCATTTACATACACATGTGAGGGATGGTACTCGGCCTATCGTTTTAACTTCTTATGAACTTCCAAGCCATGTGTCTTTTTTTATTTTCTGTATTTTTATAATCTATTCATTTATTTTTTTTCTTCTTTTATTTACAGTGAGTGGTTGTACTCATTTATGATTAGTAGCTAAGGATGGTGATAAGTTCTTTGATTGAAAATTGATAAGGATATGTAAACAATAGGGTAAGACAACCAACTGCTAACGCTTGGTTATCAGTGTTCATTTGACATTCATTTATGCCTTCTTAAAAATACTTATTCTGCCATTGATCATCATCCATCTCTTTAACCGCAATCAATTGTAGTTTTTCAGTGCCTTCCACTCACCTCTTTAATCATCATTTAGTTATAATTTATCAATGCTTGTTACCCATCACTTTAATCATCATCAGTTGTAGTTTGCCTATGCTTGCCACCTCTTTAACACAGTTTAGCTAGTCTGCCGTTTTTAACACAATGTATTCTAATAACTCATATCTAGAGCTAGTCTTAATTACACAAATTTGGGTCAAAGATGATAAATTCAACCAGCCTTTAATTAACACTTCGTGCCCCTAAGCCATGGGCCTAACTTAATCTACCTTAGCCATCATAAACCGTATAACATATACATATTTATAATATATTCAGCATTAGAATTTTGTTTTTAATTTTTATCTCTTTTAAAAGCTGGCAAAAGTCCAGCATTATAAAGTAATTGTATGCGGTTGAAATACACACACATATGAATATAACAAATTTGAACTTCGACCTTTGACTCCATGTTTAATACCATCTAGTTAATATTCTTAAGGGAGAATGTTTTGATTTGATTTAAACTTTATTTTATTGAAAAGGAAATAAGATAACACGTTGAATCAATTTTTCTACTTGTTTATTTGTGTTTTAAATAAATATAATTGGAAATAATTATACGACGGCGTTAGTTCTACATTGAAATTAATGCGTGTCTCCTATGTATCATTTGCATTCAAACGCTCTTATATGATGTAAAATATTCTGAAAGATTTATTTGTATATATATGAGGCTTATTAAAGTATATAGATATAGCTCTATATTAAGTTGTGTTAAAGGAGTAGACGAAAAAGCATTTGCTCTTAGAAGAAATAATTTAATATTACAAGGAAATATGCTTATATGTTTAAAAAGAAATAGATCAGTAATGTAAAGATTTCGAACTATTCAATAAAATATGGAGATATGTGAGTTGGAGTAAGGAGAAGTGATCAAAAACTGAATATTCTGGAGAATAAACATACGTATATCATTTATATGATTAAAAGTATTATTCATTTTTCCCAGTCATTTATAATTCAAATTTGCAAACATTTGTTTGTCTACATATCAAAGTTGTTGTTTTTTTCTTTATAATCTAATGCTATGTTTACTTTCAGTGAAGTTCACATAATCAATTTGTGAGAAACAAATTGATTATTGTTGCTGCTTTATGTATATTGTAATTATGTATGTATTTTCATTCAAATTAGCCCATTTAAATATTCCACTTGTTAGATAATTGTCATAGCTTTGATCCATAGATAAACAATCTAAGGTGCATAGAGTGTGATAATAGAAAAAGAAAATCCAAATCAGTGCGGCTTCCCACCATAGAAACATAATAAACAAAAAAGAAAACTGTGTATAATTATTTAACAAATGGAATATTTAAATGGACTAATTTAAATAAAAATGCATACATAATTACAGAACAAATAAAGCAGCAATAATAATTAATTTAATAGAGTTATGATTATGTTGAACCTCACTAAGCATTAGGTTATAAAGAAGAAAGAAATCACATTGATATGCAAATGAATAAACGTATGCAAATTTGGATTAAAAATATTGAGACTAAAATGGAGCTAGGCTGGATATATTGCTAGAAAGGAGAAAAGTCTTGAATTGGATCCAAAGAGAAAGTAAAAGATTTAGCAAGAAAGACATTATAAAAACTGGATAGATAGAGTAAGGAAAATTGCTGGGATAATACAGAGGAGAGATGCTTATGGTTCAGAAAAAACTTAACTAAACTTGGAGAGATTTTTATCCTACAGTAGATCAATTATTGGTTGGTAAATGAGTATCTAATTTTTTTATCTAGAAACCACAATCAAAAATGTTGGATAAAGTTTTATTATCTAATGATTGCTAGCTAAATGTGAAATGACTTGCTTCTGTTGCTCCTTATGAAATTCTGTTGTAACAGGCTTGCAATCTTCTTCAGAACTACCTCAACTGTTACTTATTTTTCCAGTACTCCTTTATCTTCTTCAAGAAGTGTAATAACTACTTTTTCTTATTGCATTGCCAAATGTATACCATATAACACTAAATTGTCCAAGCACTTTACTACTGTTACACAATGCTTTATTTACCACCCTTTCTTTTGTAACAGTTGAGGTTAGGAGATATAAAGTTCTGAAGAAGTTTGCTGGGACAATCAAAACCATCGGGTGGTAAATAAAGCATTGTGTAACAGTAGTAAAATGCTTGGACAATTTAGTATTATATGATATATATTTTCTATTACTCACTAAGTTTTTATGGATAGTAAACAATGCAAAAAGGCTGCAAATTAAAATCCATAATAACATAGTTTAAAGAGTTCAAGGATTCAGATATTTAGGTAGTTGGTTGAGTGAAAATGAAGATGAAATTAAAAGAATCGCATTGGCAAAGAAGGCATTTATTAAGAGAAAGAAAATATTTTATGGACCTTTAAAGAGAGAATTAAGGAAAAGATTATGTATGGAGTGTACTGTTGTATGGTTGTGAAATGTGGGTGATGAGTAATAAAATTAGGAACAAATTGACAACCTCTGAGATGTGATCATGGAGAAGAATAGAAAAAAATAATGGAATGAATTAAATAACAAATGAATAAGTTTTGAAAAGAATAAATGAAGAAAGAAGATTGATTGAAGAAATTAGAAAAAGAGAATCGAGATTAGACATATATTAAGAAGAAAGTATAGTTTAATGAATGAGTTTGGAGGAAATAGTGAGTGGAAATAATAAATAAGGATAGAAAAGATTGGCATTGTTGGATGATATAAGAGATGAGAAGAGTTATGTGGAAGTGAAAGAGCTGAGTAAGGAAAAGAATCAGAGTGGGAAAATGGATGAAATTGATGATGTGACTACTCTCTGGACCTGTCCATAAAATAAAATACTATTGATGATGATTATAAGAAAATATGCCTATATATTTAAAAAGAAAGGTTTTTAATAATTACGTTTCACCAGTTTTTATTCATGGATATGAACATGGACAATTAATAGATGTGCAATGCCAAGATTTCAGACTATTCAACAAGATATGGAGAAGTTGGGAGTAAGGAGAAGGGATCAAAAACTAAGTATTTGGGTAAAAGAACAAACAAATATCATTGATACGATTAAAAGTATTAAGAGACTGAAATGGAACTGGGCTAAATATATTGCTAGAAAAGCTAGTAATAAATGGAGAGTTGAAGCTTTAAACTGGATCCCAAAAGAAAGTATAAGACTTAGAAAGAGCAACAATGTAAAAACTGAATAGATGAAATACAATGCTAACATAATATGGAGGAGAAAAACTATGGGTCAAAAAAAAATTAAACTTGAAGAGACCTTTATCCTACAGTAGATCAATTATTGGTTGGTAAAAGAGTATCTAATTCTTTTTAATCTAGAGGGTAAAACCACAACCAAAAATCTTAGAAAATTTTATTATCCAATGTCTTCCTTCCGTTTCTCCTCCTAAAAATCTGCTAAAAGTAGGTTTTGCCTTGATGTAGATTATTTAAAGATGATTCTACATATTATCCTCTTAGATACATCATTAAGTCTCATATTTATTTGAATAATGAAATTATTTTAATTCCAAAAATTAATTTAGAAATTTTATTAAATATATTAAGAGTGTTCTAAAACTTTTACTTTTTTGACCCCTTTAATATTAAAAGATTTTATTATATATATATTTTCTATACTCACTAAGTTTTTATGGATGAGGAAATGCAAAAAGATTGCAAATCAAAATCCATGATAACACAGTACAACAAGTAAAGAGATTTAGATATGTGGATAGTTGGTTGAGAGAGGATGGAAGAAGTGCAGATAGAGTGAAAAGAATATCATTGGCAAAGAAGGGATTTACTAAGAAAAAGATTAATTAAATGCTATATGTGGAGTGTACTATTGTATGGTTTTGAAACATGGACAATGAGTAATAAAATTAGGACCTGATTGGAAACCTTTGAGAGAATAAAGAAAAAGATTAATTAAATGCTATATGTGGAGTGTACTATTGTATGGTTGTGAAACGTGGACAATGAATAATAAAATTAGGACCTGATTAGAAGACTTTGAGAGAATTTAAAAAAAGATTAATTAAATGCTATATATGGAGTGTACTATTGTATGGTTGTGAAACGTGGACCATGAGTAATAAAATTAGGACCTGATTGGAAGCCTTTGAGAGAATAAAGAAAAACATTAATTAAATGCTATATGTGGAATGTACTATTGTATGGTTGTGAAATGTGGACAATGAGTAATAAAATTAGGAACCGATTGAAAGCTTTGAGATATGATCATGGATAAGAATGGGCAAAAAATCAGTTGGATGAATAAAATAAATGAAGTTTTAAAAAGAATAAATGAAGAAAAAAATTAGAAATAAAAAAAGAAACTATTGAATATATAAGAAGAAAATATAGTTTAATAAAAGATGCTTTGGAGGGAATGGTGATTGGAAACAAAAAGGAGAGAAAAGATTGATATTGTTAGATGATATAAGATGGGAAGAGGATTGGACATATATTAAGAAGAAAGTATAGTTTAATGAAAAATGCTTTGGAGGGAATGGTGAATGGAAGCAAGAAGAAAGGATGGAAAAGGTTGACGTTGTTGGATGATATAAGAGATTGGAAGTGTTACATGGAATTGAAAAGCTGGGTAATGAAGAGAATGGATTGGAAAAACGAAAGAATTGGTGATGTGATTACTCTCTGGACCTGTCCATGGGACAGAATTCTATTATATTATATATTTTGTTGATTACTACAATTGTGAATAATTGTTATTGAATTTTCATTTTATTTTAGTAGTGCTAAATAAAGTTCATCCTCTAAATGTATGTAGATAGGCCAAGTTATTATAATTGTAAACTAAATTAAATAATTACATTTTTTAAAGCTGACTAAAAGAAACTACTTATTTGCAAACCTGCAACAATTGTAAAAATACTAGAGAAAAACAATATAGTTTGATCACATGAACACCTTTTCTTTGTGCTTACACAAGTGTTAAAACAGAGATTAGCAATATTTTTCCCCACAATAGTGCCACCTAGTGCAAGCTTTAGAAATTAATAGATGCTAGTGCTTCATAATCCCTATGTCAGTGCTTTCCACATACAATATCCCCAGACTAGTTTACAGCTTTCATCAATGGGAAACCTTGGATCTGGGAGCAAAGTACCCAGATCTTTGGATCTAATGCATCCTTTCTCCAGCACCCACCTTTTATCTTTTTGCTTAATTATAAAGCCATCAGCCCAAACTGAAAAACACCCTAATGTTTTCAATTCAAGCTAATTTGCCTGTATAACCATACAGATCTGATACCAATTCAGTATCTATATATTTTGGATCCTGATTTTTTAATAATCAGTCATTTTTAACCTTTGGCTAGAATTAGTATTAAACTCTTAAATTATAAGGCCCCAATATCTAGCATCTATCGATTCATAAAGCTTGCACTAGATGGCATTATTGTAGAAAAATGTTACTGTTTTAATACTGTATATCATTTATAATTTTTTTTTATCAATTTCACATTGTTAAATTTTTATAATTTTGTATTAAATTTAAAATATTTGTTTACTTTCATAATAAAAAATTAAATTTTTTAAAGCTGAATAAAAAAACTTAAGTTATTTGTAAGCCTATAATAAATAAAAATACTAATCAGGGACCTCTATTTAATTTTAAATTTTAATAATTGACACAACTATTCCATTGAGTATCTGATCAATTGAATATCTGGTCAAATATCTCTTTATACAATTTTATTTATAATCAGAGAAGATTTGAAACCAGACATTCAACCTTCCTTTACTCATCCACTCCATCTTATACAACCGATACACATGACCACATACATGCAAAAAAGATAAATGATCGCCAATATACATACTTTGTGCTGAACCAGCACTCATTAGTTGGTCTGGATCATAATCTCCTGCAAATTTATATATATAATCAGTGCTCGGTTTATATTAAGAGAGTACATCTTCAAACTTTAAAGAATAGGCTTTCAATTTTATCCACTTTCCAACACTTCAGTCATCAATATCATTTGAAAATCTGGCGAATGAGCTTAATGTCCTACATATGAGAGGTCACATTGTTTTGTGGTTAACATGGTCATGACATAAAATTTGAAAAACAAGGGTTTTAAACATGCCATTATCAGAATTTTCAATATGGATGTCTGAAGAGTGGAGAAGATTGAAACCTGTCCATTAAAGTTTGAAGATTTGCTATCTTGTTATAAACCAAGCACTTATTATATATGTATGTGAGAGATGATGATCAGAACCAACTGATGAACACTGATTCAACATAAAATGTATAGATTGGAGATCCTTTAACTTTTGTGCATATATGTGGTCATGTGTATTAATTATATAAGATGGGGTGGATGACTAAAGGGATCTTGAAGTCTGGGTTCAAATTCCATCTAATTACATCCAGCTTAAGGTGTATATACTATACATGTATTTAAATATTTTATTTATATTGATTTTACATTAAGATGGACAATGATAGCTGAATTATAATTATAAATATATTAAAATATAAAATATTATGGCCTGGAAAAAACAAGAAAAAAACTGATATAACTATACTCTTTGCCTGTACAGCAAGTATGAACAATCAGTGGATGATGGATAGCATAATGTTGCAAAATCCTATTTGCAGATGAGGTTTGAATTCACTGAGGAATGTGAAAGCCAACAACCAGTCTAGAGATAAGAATTATGTAGTATTATTATACCAGGTAACCATTGATTTCTCAAGCTTACAAACAGATGTCTCGACAGTAGGGAAAGAGCAGTTCTTGGAAACATAGGAGTACACCATCATGTGATATTGTTGTTGATCTGTAGAAAGCAATTTTAGGAATCTCTATTAAAGAATACAAAAAAAATCTAAAGACGCCTCACATCTATGATCTGAGATTGAACTCAAGAGTATAGTGATAGTGTGATCTGAGATTGAATTCAAGCTGAATAAAAGTGAATTTCTTTTAATTCCTGATTAGTCTTAAAGATTTTTATTCCAGATAGCTAACCTATAATTAGATAACCATCCAACATTGGTCAGAAATTGGGTATCAACTTAATAATCACCTAACAAATAAAATAAAATAAAAACTAATCAGCATTTGGGAAGGTGGGTGAGAAGATTCCTCTTCTTCATTGGTTCTCTGCGATGGGGTGTTGGAAAGGCCTTTGTCTTGCAGTTAGACTACTAAAAAATAATCAAGTAACCAAAGTGAAGAGTAGCAGCGGGATCTCTTAGAGGCACGACCCCTTGCGTACCCTTCTACCACTGTATTAAACCATCGCCAACAATGGGCTCTTTGAAATCTGTTTTACGTAAATTCTAATATTATATATTATTTGATGTATACTAACCAATATTATATATTAAATGGCGTCAGACTGTGTTTATTTAAGTTTAACTCTTCCACATTACTCAAGGTTGAATGAGTTCAGCAGTCAACTTTACATTTAAGAATTTTAAATTCCGTTAATCTGAGAAGTTCGGACTAATAATATTGTTTACGTGTCTATCTATATATATTTGTCGAGTAGCCTTAATGAAATAATCTTTGTGCTTTAACTTCAACATTTGTTTCACAAATGTTTCTAATTCTGATATGCTAATGAGTTTTTGAATCGGCCAACTTCATCCATTTTTAAATGATGTTTTTTCATGCAAGGAAATGATTAGTCAAACGTAGGCAGGATGTGTTGGCTAAACACGACAAAGGGTTATGTGCTTGCTCTCTTTAATTTTGTTTTCTTTTCATAAAAAATTAGTTTTAGACTGACCGTGAAAGAATGAGCAGATTTTCACATTAAAACATTTACCGGATGCTCGAGTGCATACGGACATACATTTCACTTATATATATATTATTTTATACATTTTATGAAATTAATCATAGAATTAAACTTGGTAGGAGTGCTTTTGGCAGAAATAACTTGATACAAAAAAGAAATATGCCTATGTGTTTGAAAAGGAAGGTTTTTAATAAATGCGTTTTATAAGTTCTTACTTATGGATATGTGTTTTACAAGTTCTTACTTATGGATCTGAGATTTGGGCACTTAATAGAAGAGCAATACAAAGACTTCAGACTACTCAAAGAAGTATAGAGAGATGCATGTTAGGAGTAACAAGAAGAAAGAGATCGAAAACACAATACATGGATAAGAGAACAAACAGGTGTTACTGACCTCATTGAAAAAAATTAAAAGACTGGAGTGGAGTTGAGCTGGAAATATTGCTAAAAGAGATGATAATAGATGGACAATTGAAATCTTAAACGGGATTCCAAGAGATTTAAAAGACCCAGAAAGAGACCACATGTGAGGTGGATGGATGAAATAAGAAAATGTGCAGAGATGATGTGGAGAAGAGAAGCTAAAGATCGGAGATGAATTGAACTTGGAGAGACCTTCATCCTCAGTGATAATGGTTGATGATGATGATACATTTTTATTTCATCATCATTTTTGGCAATTCACTTATATATATTTTTATTTCATCATCATCATTTAAGACAATTGATACACTGCAAAACGAAATTTTCTCCGATCCATAACCTCTCTTTTCCAAATGACACTACCAAACTTTTTTAATTTAACAATCCATCTCATACGTGGTCTATTTCTTGATCGTTTACAATCTCTTAGAATCCTATTTAAGATTTCAACTTTTCATCTATTGTAATCTCTTCTATCAATATGTTCGGCTCAGCTACATTTCAGAATTGTTTTCTATGATGTCAATAATAAACTGTTTGTTTTCTCACCCAAGTATTTCACTTTTGATTTCTTCTTGTTACATCTAACATACATTTTCTCATATTTTGTTGAGTAGTCTTAAATCTCCATACTGCTTATCTGTTAAGTGTCCAAATGTCGAAACCATAAACACAACCGGTAAAACATCTACTTCTGATTCATAGCTTTTTTTCTTTACATCACATCAACAAATGTTTTTATTTCATTCATCTATCTCACATGCGGTCTCTTTCTAGATCTTTTACAATCTCTTGAAATAACTTAAGATTTCAAGGATGGTCAGTTATTGTCAACTCTTTTAGAAAAACATTTATGCCAGATCTATTTTAGTCTCTTAATTCTTGCAAAGATGCCTATAATACATATTCATTTTCTCACCCAAATATTTCATTTTCGATTCCTTTTTTTATTCCCAACATACCTTTATTCATATTTTATTGAATAATCTGAAACTTCTCTATTGCTCTTCTGTTAAGTGTTCAAGTCTCGGAACTATAAGAAGAAACTGTTAATACACATGTATAAAAAAAATCTTTTCAACACACACACATACATATATGTATATTAAGTTATTTTTACCAAAAGCAATTTATCCACACTTAATTCTATAATTAATTGCATTCGTTACGTTTCTATCTGTATAAATAATCTGACTAAAATATTTGATTTTGATGCAAAGAAGAAAAATCAGAGACATTACTTATTTATACAGGATCATCTTCAAATTTACAATTAACTCAGATTTACTTTCAAACATATCATCCATTCCTTTTTCAATAATATACCAGATCACATAAACCTCTACATTTAATAACTCATCATTTAGTTACTCTTAGGTTTTCTTCCATATTTTGCATCATTTAGCATGTACAATAAGGATTTCGGTCAATTCCACAAAACCCTAAAACTAAAATACAATTTATGATCTCATGGCCCATCTATCTGGCATGTCTTTCTTGTCAAATTTTCCTCCTCTTCTCCATATCTCTATATCATTTTGTTCAATAATAAAGTTTTCTTGCTATTAATATTAGTTTAATATGCATTCTGTAATCGAGGATTGGTTGTTGTTTTGAACTTTAAATAATATTAAATTCAATCAAATGATTATCAATTTTTATTTTTTTAAAAAATCACTTTTTAACCTTTTTAATAGGTGGAATTGCAATATTCGCTATATTTTGTTTCAAGCCCCACTTCTATATATCATGCATTATGTTTTGTTTCTTATAGTCATTTTCCAGTAACTTATTTAACCATAATGTTGTCAAAAACTTATAAACACTTAATCAATTGAATTATACATAACTCAAAATAAAAGACAATTGGTTTGTATGCAATTTAATTTAGTATCATCAAATTCATTTTCATTCACAAATGAACCTTTTCAAGATGCCATCTTGAGAAGATTCATTTGTGAACAAAAATAAATTTGATATTAAATTAAATTGCATACAAACTAGTTGTCTATTATTTTGAGTTATGTATAATTCAATTGATTAAGTGATCTTATATTATATACTAATTCACATTTTGTTGATAAGTTTTGACTACAATAAAATATATACTATCTATACAAATGAGTTATATGGCCCATTTTTTAAGAGAGGGGAGAAACAGAATTCCCTTTTATTTATCAAGTTAACATTGTTGAAGATATGGCAAATCTTCCATGCATTTAGAATCATTTCTTTCTATACATACAACGTTAGTTGATGTAGGTTCAAATATGTGGCCGAGTTTTTGTGCTCTAGAAACATGGATTTGTGGTTTGGATTGTTTTAAACCCTTCTATAGAAATATTGATGTTGGGAAAATGGCGTGAGATTATGATATTAGGATTAAGATATTGAAAAGTGCTCATCATAATATTTTTATTTTATTTTAAGCTTTTCTTACTCGGTGTTCCTAGCACTTATATCAATTTTTCGTTTTATATAATTCCAGAAAGCATTGGTAGTAGAGAGGTCAGCAACAACTGCATTACAAACAGTTGTCCCAGGTTAGTGGATTCGCTTCCCAGCTGATGCTATGACACATGAAAAAAAAAAGACAGTTTAGATACAATTTAATGCCACTATATGGCAGAACCATAGAATACTAAATCCCTTGAATGTTATAGTGGTAAGGAATGGGATAGAAGAATAGATGCATTAATAAAACATAGGGAGTTGGATAGATGGAGAGTAAAAAGAGTTTAAACATATATATAGAAGTAAACAAAATATTGGGTGCAAGTTAATTTACAATAGTAGTAAGGAAAATAGTTTACTGTTTAAGGCTCGAACAGGATCTTTAGCAACAGGGGATTATTATACACATAAAAGGAAAAATGTGGGAATTTAGTCTACAAGTTGTGTAAGGAAGGCATAGAAAATATTAGGCATCTGTTAATGGAATGTAAATACCTGAAAGCAGAAAGTGTACAAATAATAAAGTTGTGGAAGAATAAATATAAGCAAAGTGATTATACAGAAAGTGGATTATTGATTTTTATGCTGGATTTGGGAAAAGATAAAGGGGGTTTCAATATAAAGGCCATGGAGTTGACAAAGATTATGTTGTGGAAAAGGGATGGAGCAGGGTATTGGAAAACGTAGGGCAAGGAATTGAAAGGGGAGGCTAACAAGTTTCTCTGGGCATAGTTGCTGAGAGTTTTCTGACTCCGTAATAAGGAGAAGTCACAGTGCATCACATCACATCCTTACAAAATTAAAAATTTAAATTTCTCATTTTTTATTAAAAGTTTTGCAAACTTCAAAAAAATGTATTATCATCAGGAAACAGTGGTTTGAAAAATTGAGTTACAAGATTTCTCAAACAGACAGACAAAAAAACAGAATAAATTAAATAAAAGCATAGAATAAAAATACTATCTAATATCTTTTATTTCATTCAAGTAAAAATAAAAAACTTTTGCTCACTAAAACATTTGCAAAAACTAAGAAAAAATTATAAAAGTTTAATTTACTTTAGAATATTAAAGTTATTTGCACAAATAATTAAAAATCTTTCCAGTTGTGATCTGTTTTACAAATGATTTTTAAAAAAGATAAATTCTTTTACTAAATTAGTAAAAGATAAACCATATGAAGAAAGGGAATTGAAGTTGCGTTGATGATACCATGAATTTATGTTGAATTTTTTTAAAATATATATATATTAATCCTTAATAGCAAGAAAAACCAAGTCAAATATCATGTGACTTAATTAGCTTGTATTTACAAATGTAATACAACAAGCATGCTAATAGCTCTAAACAAGCTTTTTCAATAAATGCCACAAGAGAATTTAGTTCAGTCCCATATGACTATTTAAGTTAGATAGCTAGATTTGAAGACATATAGATGTCTGAAAATTTCAGATTTTTTACTTCATAGTTAAGTATTGGATAAATGCTGGACTTGAGTTTGTATTTTAGATCTAGTGTCTGAATGTTCTAGTGCCTCACTGATGAGAGCCATTAGCTCAAAACCAGTTTGGGGATAGAGATAATTCTAGATAGAAGTTGTGGCATTTATCAAGAAAGCTTATTTAGAGCTATTAGCATGCTCATTATATTACATTATTCTTTCAGTATGTTTAAAGTTTATACTTGGGTTAGGAGAGATATGATAATCTCTAATTTAGTAAATGACTAATAATAATCCTTACTGTACTTATCCAAAGTGGATGGTTTCAAAGCTATGAGTTCAGAGAAGTTGACACTTGTAGATCAAATTATAGTAATTTGATATTGATAAGTATTGAACAAATGATGAAGATAAGTAAAGAAAATGTAACCTGAGTCAGCTGCTTTAGCATAAAAATTATTTTGAAGACCATTGGTCTTTTATTATGTCTCTTTATTCATATATTTTAAGAATGCATGGTGGAATAGAACTTTTAGGTATATATAAAAAAGTAATGCATGTGGAAAAAGAGAGAAAGTTGTATTGATAATACCATGTATTTATGTTAAATTAAGAGACGAGATATGTTAATTTTTAACTATATATACAATTTATATGTGTTAATAATGATCACATGATCAGCATCTCTTTACTAGCACATAATAGGATAGTGGTATCTATGGTTGTTTAAGAGCCAAAGACATCAAAATGTATGGGTGCTAAATTGAGTTCAGACCCATATGACTATGTAAGCTATTGAGCTTAGATTGAAAATATTATTGTGTTTTCAATTTCATTCTCATAGTTTTGTAGTAAAGTAGAGTTAAAAGGTGGCTGCTGGAGGGTTGCATTAGATCCTAAGATCTAGGTGCAGTGCTCTCAGATCCAAGGCTCCTCACTAATGATGGCCACAAGCCAGAAACTAGTCTGGGGATATTGGATGAGTAGGCACTAGATAGGGATTTTATGCACATGCCTTCTGGCATCCATTGATTACTCTGTTTTGCACAGGGTGGCACTTCTGTATGGAGAGTTTTGCCTTTGTTAAGAATGATATAGTAATCCCTAACTTAATGATCAGAAATAATCATTTAACATATATATCTAAAGTGGAACATGTCAAAAATGTGTGGCGGAAGTTTGATACCTGCTAATTTGATTGCCTTATAAATAACCCATTCTTTTGCCCTTCTAATACAGACAGACTCAGTCAAAGAGAAGACATTATAAAGCTTATCAATTCACAAATGAAGATAATTTAAGAGTTTTCTATTTTTATTTTACCCTCTAAGACTAATGAGATACCCACTAACTGACCAATACTAGCTGCGATGGCTGAAGAAGAATGCCAGAAAGAGATTCTAAATCTGATTGGAATCTAAAAAGAATGATCAACATTTTCCCAATGTGGAATTGAATCCAGGTTATGAAAATAGCAGAAAATACACTATTTCTTACATGACAAGGCTTTTTGTTTAAATCAGTACTAACCAATTAAGAAAAAAAATAATAATTTGTTACTCAGTTAAAGTCATGTGACATTTAAGCCCAGATTGACAGGTTAAGATTTGGGCTAGGAATCTTTAAACTGTGTCCTAATGGTACTATTAATTACATTCAAATGCAAACTGATCACTGAAGATGTCACTGCTTCCCCTCTTTGTTTAAAATTTGAAATTCACTAATAATAGTGGTTAATTGCTCAGAAGTTCATATGAAATCTGAGACACAGGAAGTGACTGAGATAGGCCATAATCCCTTAATCTTAAGCTGCAAATTCCACCACTCACTGCACAAATCCAAGTCAGTTTCTAGAATAATTGAATAAATAAAATAATTGTATGACCAATTGTTCCAAAGAAAATGTGATATGGACTCAAATAGTTTCATTCTATTGTCCAAACTGAAATTTCTTTTTTTTTTACTTTCTTCTGCTGGAAATTTATTCAAAAATCTTTGGCTCTTCAATCTGTCACTCAACTATTGCACTAAATCAAATATGGCAATAATTGAATGCCTTAATGATTTGGCATAGTGGTATAATGGCAGGTTCTGGAATGTAAAATCCATGGATCATGCATTGCTATATCCCTTCTGGCATTCAAACTTTTCATGAACTGTCAAGTAATAAAGCCATATGATTATTTTATTTATTTTCTAAATAAATTGTTGTATATAATTTTGATAGATACATTATTCTCTCCCTCCACATTCAAAGTCATTTGGTTTCAAACTTTTATAAGTATATCTGAAACTATGAACAATAGTAAACTTATATGGTATATGTTTAACATAGACACATACCTGTGATATAAATTTTAAAAAAATTACACATTAAAACATCAAAAATAAAGCAAATTAAAAAAAATACATCAGCGATTCATAAACAAGTATAAATCTGCTAACACTAAGAAGAATAAAAAAGAGATAGATAAAAAGTAAAAAATTCTAAGCATGAGTTTTGTTATGACTTTAAAAACCAATCCATGAAACACAAATTTATCCACATATAGAACATGCCGTTCCATTTTTTTATTTTGATATTTTGTGATGCTGCTTTATAATGGCTTCAGCAGATAAGTTTCCTTTCTGAAATACTTTAACACCATGTTTAATTAAAACAGGCAAAACTCTCTATATGTATTGCCACTCAGTGCAAGCCAGAATAGTCAATGGATGCCAGAAGGCTTGTGCATAAAATCCCTATCTAGTGCCTACTCATCCAATATTGCCAGACTAGTTTCTGGATTGTGGCATTCATCAGTGAAGAGCCTTAAATTATGTGATGTTTATTGGCTTAAAACCATGTTTAATTACAGCTGCAATATATTCTATTCTCTGCCATATTTTCCCCTATGAAAACAATTGACATTACATTTCTTGGAAGGGTCTATGAGATAATCCTTATAATATAAATAAAATCTATTTCTCCCATGAGAACCATGCTCAAATTTACCATAAAAGGCTCTCTTAAGGATTCTTGCATTGTTCATTTATACTTCTTCATACACAGCAGAAATATTAAGCATAATGTTAATGCAGTTTGGATGTTGAACACTATTGTCAACGATAACTATTATATTCAAAATAAAAACAGAAATACAAAATTATAGATTTCTACATGGAGATGTTCCAAATGGCATTCAACTAAATACTATTAGATTTTTTGTTCATTGATGAGTCTATGTTATTAGCAAACTATGTCTTTTAAAGTTTACATTTCATAACGTTAGTTTAATAAAAACCATCTGTGCTTCTTTAGGCTTAAAAATATGACCAAATATGCATTGACAGTTATTATAGTAACAATAATGCAAACATAAAAAATATCACAGCAAATACAGAAAGAAATTGCATTCACATACATGAATTCAGATTTCACAAACTGATGACTCATTCTTATTAAAATCTGATCAACTTTGCCACCGATTATTTTATCACACAATAAAAGCACTTCGTGGACTTCTCATAAGTTTAGAAAAATTACTTCCAGGCTTCTGACCCAGCAGCATGCATACTCGACTTATGTTTTCAATCCAAGCTCATTTGCTTGTATAGTCATATAGATTTGAACTCAGTTCAGCATCTTTATATGTTGGTACAGATATTAACACATAAATCTCCATGCCCGTTTTGCCAGCTTGACAAGGGATGCGCACAGATAATACGCAAAAAATTGTAAACGGTAATGTTATAGAATTTTAAACAATTCATATACATTTCTGAGCTTTATATCTTTCAACAAGTGGAAATTTGTCCTTTAACCTAGATTTGCTTGATGTAAAATTATATTAATTTACCAAATGCTTAAATCAGTGCTTTTCATCTTTTTATCACGAAAATAGTAATAATTTTAACTACTGGACCACAAATAATTACCTAGAAATGAAAAGATAAAAATGGTTCACGGTGAAAAAATTCAAGTTAAATGACTTTTTTATATTTTATTTTATAAAGACTAGAAATCCACGAGTGAAAGGAGATACAGAAAAGTATTTTATTATATAATAGCACTGGAGGAAAAATAATTAGTTTAATCTAAAAAAAAAAAATGTTAATAATTCTCAATAACTTAACAAATTTATTGGGAGATAGGTTTTAAATACAGTAGAAAATATACAGTTCGAAAGTATTAACTCTTAACCTTTTATTTGCAAACACACCAGACTAACATTTGAGGACAATTTATTTTAATAGCTATTTTTAAGGCTGAAACAAAAGTTATTTTGGCATAGTATTATCATATTCAACTGTGATCGCTATAACTTGAGTTCAAATCCTAATGACCCTTGAAAAATTAGTCCATATCTTTAAACCCATCAGATTCAAATTTAAAGACTATTACAAGTATTTTTACAACTGAAACAAATTCCCCTGTGAGATCTACAAGTTTTGCTTGAGTTTAAATCCTAATGACAGTTGAAAATGTATTCTATATATTCAAACATTAGACTCAAAATTAGAGTACTAATCCTTTTAAACAAATATTTTTGTGACTGAAACAAATTCGACTGTGACTCCTACGATCTGATTTCAAATCCTAATGACATAGAAAATTTGCTCCATATCTGTAAAGCACATCAGAGTCAAATTCAAGGACCATTCTTTTTAAATAGGTATTGATAAGGCTAAACCAAAAGTCTACTCAGTGTAGTACTACCACATTCATTCTTCTGTGATATCTACAACCAGGGTTCAGATCCTAATGAAACTTAAATTTTTCTTTATTATGTTTGAATTCTTTCAAGCAACCCATCTAACTGTTCTATAATCGGTAAGTGGGTATTTGATTACTCTTAGCTAAATGTCAAAAAAACCATATAAACTTTGCTCAGCCAGCAGTTGTCCTATGCAATTTAATACAAAGAGTATAGTGATAGTTTCTGCTATTTAAGAGCAGCACACCTAAAGGACCATGAATCACAGCTCACCTGTCACTTTTAATACATCATCCAAATTCCCAGTAAACAAACCATTCTATTATTAATGAATTTAGAATTAAAGATTTCTAAATCATATATAAATCCTGTCCTTTTTAGTGCTTGATCATCATGACTTCCCAAGAAATAAACCATTCAAGCACTGGTAGAATGGTTAAATTCTATCACTGTAGATCAGCAGATCTAAAAATCTATAAATCACAGCTCAATTGTGCCACATGCTCCAACATTATATGACATCCCATGCAACAAATCAATGATTATTTTTAAGAAGTTTAACACAGTAGCAGTGTTGTATTCCATCACTACAGAATAGCAAAATTAACTATCTATCAGGCTAAATGCCACTTTTATTGCTTAAGCATCAAATGACAACTCAAGCAGCAAACAATTAAATTACTTTAACCACCAGATTAGTCCAGTGGGGGATTCTACCGTTACGGAGCAATAGAGTTAAAGATCCATGGCAGAAAGTTGATTCTGCTACTTCTGGTGTTTGCATTTCATATGATCTCTCACGCAACAAACCATTCAATTATTTTAATCAGCAATTGATGATTCAGTATAGGGTATTGCAACCAAAAACAGCACTTTAATCACTGATGATGGTTGCATGATCTTGCTTGTCACCCCGTCAAAAACTTTTTTCACTCTTATTGCTTTGCTTATATTGAATCTTTTAAAAAACACATCACATGTCCTAACACACTTTAATTTTCTGTGACAGTTTCAACTGTCTAGCAGTCTTCTTCAGATTCTTCAGATAATAACAAACTTTCTTTCAAATTACAAACTTGAAAGAGAAATTTGTTATAGGATCTGAAGAAGACTGCTAGACAATTGAAACAGTCATAGAAAATTAAACAAAGCATTGTGGAAAGTGAATTAGGGGAAGTATGATTTCTTTAAAGATTTTTAAAAAAATTACAGGAATTAAAACAATTTGAGGAAGGCTGCTAGATAGTCAAAATATTGTGGTAAGTGTAAATAGAAATTTTTAGTTTTTTCAAGATTTAATATGACAGCAACTAGTGATTGTACATTGACTTCTCTTCTGAATACTAGTTGAGGAGCAATTAATAAAATATTATGGTCTTATAATAATAATATATATAAACAAACGGTATATTGCTTAAATGGAAAACTCATTTTGATCATAAAAAATCAGTAAAATCAATAATATTGCAGAGATCAGATAATGCATAATCAGGAAAATAAATACATAAAACAAATTTAAGATATGAGTGATTCCAAGCCAAGCAGTGAATAATAAGGTCAGTGCCAAATTTATTTTGATTACTCCAACAATAAATGGCACTAGAGTAAATATTTTTAATCTTTTCTTTCTTAAGAGTTAGAGTGACAACATTTATTTGCTGCTCCTCTTAAGAAATGACTAAAACTATAATCAGCTTTACAACTGAAGATATAGAGTGTGAAAGCGTTGTATTGCAGCAAATTTTCTCACTGCATTTATGCCATTTCGTGTGTAGTATAGCAATCAATGGATGTCAGATTATAATGTAGAATAAATCTCTATCCAGTATTGTCCTATCCAATATCCCAACTAATTTCTAACTTTTGGTTTTCATCATTGTTTGGATCTTGGAGCACTTGTATCCTTTGAATGTGATATTCTTTTCCTGTAGTGGCCATTTTTTTCTGTATTACTATCAACCCACTAGCTTAAATTTAAAAACATTATCCTAATGTATGCCCATATGCTTATATAGATCTGAAACCAGATCAGTACTACATATTACAGTGATTACGTCTACTCCCTAACTGGAATTGATATAAAACTAATCGATACCTATCTGAGGCACTTCTCTGAAATCCAAATGTTCTGACTCATGAAAATCAAAAGCTAGAAAGTAGTCTGGAAATATTAGAAAGAATAGCACTACATATTGATTTATTAAACAATACAATCTGGCATCCATTGGTTACTAAAACTTACACTAGGTGGCATAGTGACAAAAAAATTGCTGCTGATTAATACTGTATAAGCAGGAGTCATGTATTGTTTAAAGAATTGTATTGACAAGTAAACACTCATTCCATAAATGTATTGTATAAATCAGGGTCTTTATAACAAACTGCATGACCATGGTATCTCTACCAGACCTATATAGAAGAATAGTGAAAGTAGAAGATAATGATCACCAAGTTTGCCAATTACTGAATCATAAGAGTTTGTAAGATTTCTCATCATTGTTTTACCATTTAATTAAGAAAAATAAAATATCCTATTAATGACCAAAACTGAATAGTTAATAAATTGGCTACAAGCTAACTACATAAAGCAAAATCCTAAATCTGGGTGGAGGCTTAAAAATGTTCAAGATTTACTACAACTTAAGATCTTCAGTTTGGTATATTATTAATATACATATATAAAGAAGATTGTAAAAGATATAGAAAGAAACCATATGTGAGATGGATGGATGAAGTAAGAAAGTGTGCTGGGATGATGTGGAAAAAGAAGAGATCAGAGATGAATTGAACTTGGAAAATACTTTCATCCTGCAGTAGATTAGTAATGGCTGAAAATGATGATGACGATACTTGCATAATTAAAACTAATGACTAGAATAAGGGTGGTCATTGCTAAAAGTGTCCGAGTATAGGGTCAGAAGTTCCAACACTGAAATCAATCTAAGGACCTCATACTCCAGAATTGGATCCTCTATAACTACACTAAAACTCACAGGGCAAGACTAATGCTAAGCAATTGTAAATAAAACAGGCAAAGCTCTCCATACAGTAGTGCCACTTAAGTGCCAGCCAGAGTAATCAATGGATGCCAGATGTGCATAAAATCCCTATCTAGTGCCTACTCATCCAATATCCCCAGACTAGTTTCTAGCTTGTGGCTTTCATCAGTGAGTAGCCTTGGATCTGAGAGCACTGTACCTAGATCTTAGGATTTAAAGCAACCCTCCAGCAACCACCTTTTATCTCTAGTTAACTACAAAACTATAAGTCTAAAATTGAAACCAGAATATTTTCAATCCAAGCTCATTAGCTTAAATAGTCATATAAGTCTGAACTCAGTTCAGTATCCATATATTTTGGTGCCTTTGGTTCTTTAATAACTATAGCCACCTCTATCCTATTAGGCAAGATCGGTATTAAACCATTAAACATCACATGATCACCATTTTTTATGCTTATTCATAACTGTTATTAAAGCAGGCTAAACTCTCCATACAGTAGTGTCACTCAGTGCCAGCCAGAGTAATCAATGGATGCCAGAAGGCTTGTGCATAAAATCCCTATCTAGTGCATACTCATCCAATATCCCCAGACTAGTTACTAGCCACCGAAATGTATGTGTACTGAACTGAGTTCAGAGCTATATAACTATATACGCTAATGAGTTTGAATTGAATCAATAAGTTATGAGCAAGCATAAGAAATGGTGATCATGTGATGTTTAGCGGTTCAATTGTAAATAAATAACGTAGTTTTTTCACCAGATGGTTTTGAAAATAAGTGGTAAATAATTATTTCCATATTTCTTCAGTTAACGTTTTGCAGTTGAATTTGCTATAAGTAACAAATTACTATCTCATGGTATAATATATATAAATGTATTAGTAATTAAAAATCGCCAAATAATTGAATGGCTTTCCTTGTTTGGGTGAGTGTCGGAAATGATAGCGCTGGGCACGATTTACGGACCTTAAGCCTTGGAGTTACCTTCAAACCTGAACTTGGTTTAGGTCAGCAAGCATACAGATATATATTTTTTATGATAAATTACCTTAATTGGTTAACTATTGATATAATATGCATAATTAGATTTCAACTGTTTTTCATTTACTTTAACAGAAGAGCCTTTTGAGGATAATTTTTGTTCTAAAAGAAGTGTTATATTTTTCGGATTTAAAATTATACATGTGAATAAGTTCTCCGTTTAAATATTCATGGAAGTTTAATTGTCAGGCGATGCCTTTTTTAATTAAATCGTATTTTTATTAAAAATAACTTTAAAATATGGTTACAATGTTTTGTTTTATGTTCTATGCCTTGTCAGTCTGTGTGCGTCTTCCAGTAGATAGCTAACGTTTACAATTCCTTTAAAAATTTATTCACGCGAACGCAAATTTAGAACAAGGTCATAAATTAAGAATGCCAGTACATTGTTGCGAGTATAATAAAACTATTAGAAAAAGAAAAAAAATTTTCTTACTGAAACTTCAGATATATTTCAATTGTTCTAACGATCATCTTAATAGCCAATGATTTTTTTAAAAATAAGTCAGTATACCCCTTTTAAAGACAGATTTAGATAACTAGAGATAACACTATTTACAACTGATATAAAAAAAATTGGTTTACGAAGGTCATTCATTCGAGCACAAGAAGTGGTAGGATTTTTGGAACCTTAGCTCTTATCTATCATTCGACTATTGGGCTGGACCACACAAGACAACATTTAACCATGAGCGGTGATAAATGGTCATCCACTCCATCACTTTAGCACAATTTATCCTAGCATCTTAATTTGAACTGCATCGTACAATTTAACTATCACTTTATATTAATCTTGTTAGTCTTAAGTAGATATCAGATCTACTTTATCACTGTTGCAAACAGGAAGTATGGCGCCTAACAGATCCATCTATATGGCGTGTGAATCAAGATGTAATTTTTTTTTAAATCAAGTAATTCAATTATAGACAACATATTTTATAGTCAAATGTTACCCAGCTATGCTTACGCTCGAGTTATGATGGAGACAAGATTGAATTCGGACAGTTGGATATTCATGTCATCATCATCATCAACTATTATCAATCCATTGCAGGATGAAGATCTCTCCAAGTTCAATCCATCTTCTCCGATCTTTAGCTTCTCTTCTCCATATCATCCCTGCACACTTTCTTGTTTCATCCATCCATCTCACATGTGGTCACTTTCTGAGTCTTTTACAATCTCTTGGAATCCAGTTTTAAGATTTCAGTTGTCCATCTATCATCATCTCTTCTAGCAATATGTCCAGCCCAACTCCACTTCAGTTTTTTAATTTTTTTCAATGAGATCAATAACACCTGTTTATTCTTTTACCCATGTATTGTGTTTTCGATCTCTTCTTGTATATTCATGTAACGATCATAAACAAAGATATGACTGTGATATGACACAACACTTAATTATATTATTAATGAGGGAGATACCACACTTCTATGGATCTTGAGTCAGAGATTTTATCTTTCATGATCAGTAAAATCCAGGTAAAATTATAAGAAGTTTTGAACAGCTAACAACTTACAATATAGTTAACATTAGACAAAATTAAATTGGGTTTAAAAAGTGGCAGTACTTACAAAGACATGGATATCCTTTGTTTTTTCATAACAAGCAATTGCTATAACTATTAGACTTGTTTACACACTGTAAATACGTTACACCATATACAGATGTACACATCATCAATTTACTTTTTTCTTAATACGTCAGTAGATCATAGTATATTCTTGCCAACAACTCATCACAAAGAAACATGAATGAAGGCAGTATTTACCTAACTTATCAAATGCTGCATATAGAAGGTTTATGTAGATTTTCAATCTTGTTTTAACTTATTATTTTTCAAACCAATACCAAGCCATTATCAAGATCTCATTAACAAGAGGTAATATATCCACTTGTTATAATTATGATCTGTCATTTGAATCCAAGTCAAATAAATTTCTTTTCAGAAAGCAAAGATTTTTTCCAGGTAGTTTAAATCCTATTAACTATCCAACATTGGTCAGAAATTGAGTATTTGGCAATCCTTAGCTAGCAAGTAAAACAAGGGGGCACACTAAAATTTCAATTGTTTAGGCATATCTGATGAGTGCTATTTTTCCCTTCACTGTTTCTATGAATGACTAATGGATGTCATATGCTCTTTGGTGGGCCATTAGTAAAAGGGTTATTTTACCGCTTTTATTAAATGATCTGGTAAGTAGGCTAAAGGCCATCTGAAAGAAAAAATCCTAAATCAATTAAAAAAAAGTTTCATGCTTATTTAGTCTGGATACAAATCAAAATTATTGGTATAGCAATCAAATGCACTGCCATCACAGCATGATAAATTTATACCATATATAGATATAATAAAGAGACTTAGTTAAGTAATAAATGTCTTAAAACAAAGTTGTAATGAAGATTAACATGTGACATTCATCAGCTATAATTTCCATTGCTTATTGTCATTTCATACCTTCAAATTGGAGTTCATATCTTACAATAATATGGCATTTGGTCTGTTTGAAAAAGTTCCAACATTATTAAGCCATATGATCGCACGGATCTTGAGTTCCAAAGTTACCAGAAGAGAGTAATTAAGAAGGACTAACAAATGTTAAAAAGACTGAAGTAATATTTAATGGATTTTCTCAAAAGAAGAAATTAAAGATTGGTAATAAAATGAATTAGAAGAAAATAACAACTATAAATACTGTATCTAAATCAGATTATTAATACATATAAAAACATAATAAATGAAAATAATCACAGAATTAAATTTGGAGCTCTGGTAGAAATAATATTAAAAAGAAAATATGTGTTTGAAAATGAAGGTATTTAAAAAATGTGCTTTACCAATTCTTACTTCTGGATGTGCGCATTTGATAGTTAACAGAAGAGCAATACAGAGACTTCAGATCACTCAAAGATGTATGGATAGGTATATGTTAGGAGTAAAAAGAAAGGATCAAAAAATGAAATATAGGTGAGAAAAGATATGGATATTATTGACATCAATGAAAGTAAAAGGCTGAAGTGAAGCTGGGTTGGACATATCCTAAAAAGATGATGATAATAAGAGAATGGGTTGGACATATCCTAAAAAGATGATGATAATAAGAGAATTAAGTTAAACTAGATCTCAAGAGATTTACAAGATTTGAAAAAGATGACATATGAGATTGATGGATGGATGAGGGAAGTTTACTGGTATGATGTGGAGAAGAGAGACTAGAGTTTGGGGAAACTGGATTCAACTTGGAGAGACCATCTTGTACATATCATACCATTTACATCTTTCTTAAACACCTTGTCAATACTCTTTTATTTATATCAAACTAACAGTTTCGACTGACCTGCAATCATCATCAGAGATCTTGGAAATAGGATTGTCAAGAGCTCTGATAATGACTGCAGGACAGTCGAAACTATTAGTTTGATATAAATAAAAGAGTATTGATAAAGTGTTTAAGAAAGGTGCAAATGGTATATGTTAAAGTAGAAATCAATACATAGGAAAAGGAAGAAGACAACTTCCATAAGAGACCATCTTGAAAAGGATTAAGTGGATGAAACTGATGATTATAATTTGATGCTGCTTTGTCATATACAGTCAATAATCATCTCACCTACTTAGATTATCTTCTAGCTAATGACTAGGAGGTTGAAAGTCTGTGCTCAAATCCCTATATTACATCTAAACTCCAGGTATAAAGTAATCTGACTGTTTTGCTGAAAACATAATCAAAGAGATATATCACACTCTCCAGTTTACTTCAACATCTTCTTTTTAAAACTAAATGTTTGGATAATAATTAATTATAAAATTCTTACTTAGATATAAATAATACATCCAAAATATGTATATAAAAACAACTTAAATACATATGATTAAACCATACATGAACTTGTAAATAAATAAATAGTCAACTCCTATCAATGCATGGAGAAACTAACACCCATTTCATCACTATCCAGTATTATGTAGTAAAAGTTCCCATACTGATCTATGGGGGAGAGTGATATTAATTTCCAGGGTTACAGGATGAGATTTCTATTCTGGAATGAAATATAGTACAATAAAATAGTTTATGTACTGATAAGGATAACCAATTATTTATTTATTTACATGTTTCTGTGTAATTGATTAACCAACTTTTTTACAAAATAATAATTGTTCCTCCCTAAAAAAATGAATATATGATTTAAAAGTACTAATTTTTTATGAACATTAAATTAAAAACTGGACATAGGTTTATTGTCAAGAAAACAGGCGAAAATTATTAGTGGTGTATAAAATAAGCTAAGTAGAATGTTTCAGTTTTCATTAATAGTTATATGTGATTCTTATATATATAAAGGCATATGGCGTTATTGATCAGGAGTTCATAAGAAGTTTGGGCACCAGAATTAATCCTGGGACGTTCCGATCCCAAGTTGTATACTCTACCAATTACACCAAACAACATAGGGTAATTCTTATATGAGATTATCTGATAGTCATTTAAATTTTAATTTTAAAGTGAAAATTTATCTACATTAAAATTATCTTTATGTCGATTAAATAATAAATTAATTATCAAATGGCTCAGCTGCTTGGGAGATCATAAGAACTCCAATCGCTGGAAGTACAAAACAGTAATCGATTCAAAGATCTTAGATCCAAAGTCT
Source organism: Epiperipatus broadwayi (assembly GCA_028023455.1). Classification (NCBI taxonomy): domain Eukaryota; kingdom Metazoa; phylum Onychophora; class Udeonychophora; order Euonychophora; family Peripatidae; genus Epiperipatus; species Epiperipatus broadwayi. The sequence goes on from JAQFVV010000104.1 coordinate 2,014,103, forward strand.
GACGTTATTAGCCATACAGATAAAGGTGATTAAATACTTGAATATATGTGGTCAATATTAAGCAGTTAGTTTCAATAATTTAAATTGCTTTTGACATTAAAATGCTGAAGTTTCTCATTAAATATTTAAAACTCAATCATTCCATTACCCAATAAATAAATCGGTACTTGAAATCCAGCCACTGTCAGACAATACAGTATCCTACTGTGAATTGTGGGAATTTGTCTAAAGTGTCATGAAGCACAAAACAGACCATAATATTTTAGTGCAACACCATCAAGCGGCCTGCAATGGCTAATACAACAGAACAGAACTGTAGTATTAGCTGTAAGTCCGGCTGCGTCAACAGCATTATGTGTTTTTGCACGTAAACAATGCCGTCAAGTGGCCAAACCCAGCTACATAAATAGTATCAATAAATCCCACATACGTGCAAGCGTATATATATAATGCATTAAAATAAAACTGATAATAATTAAATGGTTAATTGCTGGAAGTTGAAAAGAAGTTTCAAATATTTGTAATATACTACTCTTTTATTATAAATAACACTCTGTATTAGTTATATAAGAAAGGTCTTATAGAACAGTAGTAGTGCAGCTAATTTCCATGTCTATGATCTGAGTTCAAACCTAAACATAATAAATTTGAGATTTTTTTTCTAACAAATAGCCAAACTATCTGACTATCCAAAATTGTTGTTGAAGACACAATTTATTGGGAACATGGTCAACCTTACGACTTTCATTGGTGAGCAGCTTTGAATTCTAGAACAGCGCACTTAGACATTTAGGCTCTAATGCACCTTTATTTAGAGGTATCCATAATTGTTAAAAAATAAGAAATATAATATATAGATACTGAACTTGTTTCAGATGTATATGATCATATAAGCAAGTTGGATTCGATTGAAATATCTTTTTTCAATTTGATCTGAGAGCTTAATAGTTTTTTAAAAAAAAAAACTGGTAAATATTAGCTGTAACAGAGAAGGTGTACTGTTCCAAAATCCAATCTTCTTAAAGATGGAAGCCATAAGTTTGAAACTAGTATTGGGATATTGGATGGAACAGCATTGGATAGGGATTTATTAAGTACTATAATCAGTCATCTATTAGTTACTAAAGCTTACAATTGGTGGAGCGTGCTTAGGAGTGAAACAGCAATAAGTAAGCTGAAGCTATGCAATAATTAGGTGATAAATATGCACATGTTCAACAAGGAACATTAAAAAAAAACTATTTTATCTAGCTTCCTTATATATCTGAGATCTTATATTTTTTCCCAAAGATCAATGCCATGACTGTAAAACATAAGGTGAATTATAAGATGTATGTTGAATTAGGAAGGGAATAAAAGCAAACTGCATGAATAAGGGAACAATAAGACTGAAATGAAACTGGTATAAATAAGTAACTAGAATTAATAACCTCATATGGTCAATTGAAGTTTTAAACTAAATTCAAGAGATTATTAAAGACCCAGAAAAAGACCATATGTGAGATTGATAAATAAGTAAGTTTTTGAAGTGATGTAAAGAACAGAAACTGTGGATCAGAAGGAATTAAACATCAACCTTCATCCTCCTACACTGGACTGATGGAAGTTGATAATGATTTATATATTAATATTGATTTATTATAATTAAGGTTGTTGTTGTTGCTGCTGTTGTCATAGCAACAATAACAATTTTGGATGCAAGTACTTGAAAGTTTTTTTTCTAGTAGTTAGTCCATAATCAATTCAGCAATTATTATTATCATGTATCTTACACTCCTAACTATTGTCCAAATGACTGCCCTCAGTGGTTTAGTACTCTAATAAACTCAGTAGTTCAAAGTCAGTGGATCACAGTCCACCACAGAGCTGGAACTTTTTATGAACTCCTAAGTAATACTTCATTTCATAATTACTTACTTAAAGAAATGATATTTTATTTTCTTCTGAACAGTTTGAAATGTTGGCAGTTGTTATAACTGAGTATTCATTATCATATAACAATGTTTTCATTATAGATACTAAATAAAAGTAATCTATGGGCTCTATTGCTTCAGAGTTCATAAGAATTTTAAGAAGGATGAACTGGAACAAATCCCAGGATCTTACAAACTCAAATATGATATATTACCAGTGTACAAAACAAGGCAGGATAGTACAGATATTAATAGTAAGATATTAAAAAACAAAAAAGTTCTCACTCTTTAGAACCAACTACTATAAAATAAATAAAGTACATAAAAAACATAAGACAAAGACAGATGAAAAATAAGAAAGAAGATAAATACCCCCTTCCCCCAAAAAAACAACAACTAAAGAACATGCAATAGCTCTAACAAGCTTTATTGATAAATGCCTTAAGAGAGAGCATTTAAAAAATCTCTATCTAGAAATTATTTCTAACCTCAGACCAGTTTCATGCTTTTGGCATTCCTCAGTGAGGCACTAGAATATTCCAGATACCAGACCCATACCATCCTTACAAATGTTAGAGGAAGGGGGAAATGAAACATACAGTTTTATAAAAATAAAAAATACAAACAGGAGATGAAAAATATAAATTATAGCTACTACAACTTAGAGACATCTGGTGTTGATTTAAATATATCTTAACAAATCTATTGATAAATATTATGCAATTCATTTTTTGATTGAGAAGGTCATTTGAATCTCTGAATTTTAATGATAAAAAAAAATAATAAAGACAGGACAACTATAATCAGAAGTAAGTTTACTTATGAAAATTAAAACTTGGCATTCCAATAGTAGCTATTTTGAAGATTTAAATAGATAGCTTAAATCTCAAAAATAAGATATCGTTAAATCATGAAAAAATGATTGTTTCAATTCCAGCATTGGATTGAGTTTAGATTTTGATTCATTCATGGAAAAATTAAATTGTTTGCCCTCTCTCTCTCATTTCATTTCATGTCATTACTATTTTCCATCCAAAGCAATTCAGAGACTTGAGATCATTCACCAAAGTATGGAGAGATGTATATTAGGAGTAACAAGAAGAAATGAAAAATGAAATACACGGGTGAAAAAATAAACAGATATAATCGACATCATTAAAAGAATTTAAAAAATGAAATGGAACTGGAGCAAACATTTCTAGAGGAGATGATGGTTGATGGGCAGTTGGTCTCTTAAACTAGACCCCAAGAGATTATAAAAGATGTACAAGAGGTCACATATGAGGTGAATGAATGGAATAAGGAAGTTTGCTCGTGTGATGCAGAAAAGAAAGACCAGAGTTCAGAGAAACTGGATTAAACTTCAAAGGATCTTCATCCTGCAGTGAATCAATAATGGCTGAAGATGATAATGACTGCATGGTTACAGGGAAGCTTTGGGTTAACTGTCCAAAAAAAAATCAAAACTTCATTGTAAAAATGGGTTATTATTATGATTTGAATATTTTTCTTTCATCTCCAGGCTTGAGTCTGATATGAACTCAAAGTCATTAGCATGTCAAGCATTGTTAGCCAAGGGGTCAGCACAGCTGCCTTGCAAGCAAGCAGTGCTTGCAGACAGTTGTTGTGAGTTCACTTCCCCGCCGATGCTATGACATATAGGGGGGAAAAAGCCATTAGCATGACAAACTGACAGATTAACCACAATACAAGATTTTTATCATACTCATACAAACACATATAAACAATACTGAACAGAGCCCTATACAGTGTAGCAGGTTTGGAAGGAAACATTTCATGATTGATTTTTTTAGCTGGGTAAGATAAAAAAATATTTAAATTTGGTAATATGATTGAGCATAAAATAACTTCTTAAATGAAGCCAGGAGTTATTGTGCATAGATTATATGCCCAGTTACTCTGTTAGTCAGATTAAACATTCGATCCCTCTAAAGTAAACTCATCTACTTTTTTCTTTGCATTATTTAATAATTTTTCCACTCATGGTCATTTTCCTTTTTTTCTCCTATCTCATATTAATAAAACTGTTTCAATAGTTCCACAATTCTATCCCCATATTCCCCACTTTAGTTGGAAAGATCTTTACCTTTTTCATTCTTTTTATCTTTAAAATTTTTCCCACTTTACATAAAATTTATTGATTTTTTTCTAACATCTTACACTCCCAATCTTCAAATACTCTACAATCCAAATCTTTATTTCTTCTTTTCCTGACATCTAAAATTCCTGCCCATCAACTGCTCAGCGGGAAAAAATTATTGCAACCTGTTAAACGTGACCTCTAGCGTAACTGACCATCCATTAATTATTTATAATATTGGTCAGTTAAAAAAGTATTATTACGGTTACACTCTTATTAGTTTTGTATATACAATGTATATAATTAGTTAACGTCTGTAAGATGATTAAGAATTTTTGGAAAGGAGAGTATTCAGTATAAATAGCGTTCCATCTGTAAAGCGCATGTGCCGTGGTTTAAGCTATGTTATTATTTACATTAAAAAAAAATTGTAAGTAAACCAATTATCTTGAGCAATTTAAAAAAGCTTTCGGCAATATGTTATCAAATCACAGCTAGCAGAAAACTTCCTCACTACACACACGACAACAACGAATTTACAAGAGTAAATAATAAAATTTTCGATAAATATTTGTTTATCGTTTCATAAACAGAATTTTAAAATTTCTCAAATTACATTTCATTTCCCAATAACTGGATCAATCATATACGTGTGTGCCCACGCTTACCCATTTATATATATGAAGAATTACCATTACTCTATTACAATTATCATTAAGTATTAAAAATATATTTAAATAAAATACTTATAACTGTAAAAAGTAATAATTAAAAAATAGATTGTGAACACTCACTACCGAAACGTATGTGAAATTATAGGAAGAATTACATTTTCGGTAACAACTCGCAACGAGTGAATGGGCATTCCAATTCCAAAAAAGGAGAAAAAATACATTATAGATTAGTTTTTTCAATGGCTATACAAACCAAACTGTAAAACACAAATAGAGTATGTTTTGTATTCTGTTCATTTGATATTTTACAATAATGATTTTTTAACTTTTTCCGTAGCGAACTTTTCGTTCTGAAATATTTCACGGTTATGTTTAATTACAACTCTCCGATATCCTCTATCCTTTGCTACATCATTACACTATTTTTAAATTATTGAAATAATTTTTATAATTTAAATAGGCTTCTGTCTCTCCAACAAAAACTAGTTCCACTTAAAACATTCTTTTAGGAAATCTTGTTCATTTCATTTCATCTGACCATACAAATAAGTCAACATATAGAAAACACTGATACATTATTGTATTTAATATTTTGTGGTGTTGTCTTTTAGCTTCTTCTGCAATAAACTTTTCTTCTGAAATTCTTCAACACCATGCCTAATTGTAGCTTTCTAATGCATTCTATCCTTCACCATACATTCCCAAAGAAAATAATCAACATTGCACTCCTTTGGAATGTCTTTCCCACAAAAATCATGGAGAGTATTATATCATACATTTGTTTCACAATCCAATGAAGGACTGTGCAGTGCTATATCCAAGAATATTTATATCACTCTTTCTTATTGTACTGTCAAATGTATACCATATAATACTAAATCATCCATGCACTTTACTACTGTTACACAATGCTTTATTACCATCCTCTTTTAAAGTTCACAGTTTCGATTGCCCCAGCAATCTTCTTCAGAACTACAACATAATACAAACATATGAAATTATATGTTCATGTAGATTTATATTCATATGTTTGTATTATGTTGTAGTTCTGAAGAAGATTGCTGGGGCAATTGAAACTGTAAACTGTAAAAGAGTGGTAAATAAAGCATTGTGTAACAGTAGTAAAGTGTATGGATGATTTAGTATTATATGATATTTATATTGATTTAATGGAGCATTTTTAAGTGAAAATTTTTTAATGTCTTTAAGTTTAGTCAGGAAAAATAGGATATGTGTATAAAAAATTATAACACATAATAATGTCATTCAGATTAATTTCACTCCACTTGTTTATAATTAAACCACTAAATATGACATGATCACCATTTTTATGCTTACACAAACTGTTTACACAGAGGTTAAACTCTTCATACAGTAGCGCCATTCAGTACAAGCCAGAGTAATCAATGGATGCAAGAAGGTTTGTGCATAAAATCCCCATCTAGTGCGTACTCATCTAATATCCCCAGACTAGTTTCTAGCTTGTGGCTTTTATCTAGATGCAGTACTTTCAGATTCAATGCTCCCCACTGATGAAAACCACAAGCTAGAAACTAATCTGGGGATATTAGATGAGTAGGCACTTGGTAGGGATTTTATGCACAAACCTTGCATCCAATGATTGCTCTGGCTTGCACTGAGTGGCACTACTGTATGGAGGTTTAGCCTCTTATTTATAATTACTTAATAACAACTAAAAAATGATGGTTCTACTTTCCCTAGCTTGTATAAGATCAAATAAAACCTATATGTATAAAAACAACTGGAAACAAATGCAAAATTTAAATTAACAGAAACATTATTAAAACCAATTTAAATGACATAAATTTAAATTATATTTATATGTAGAATGTGAAGAAAATTGGTTCATAAAGCATTTATTAAAAAATGAGTATATGAATGATAATTTTTATATACTAAAAGTACAAATATATATTTAGAAATAAAAAGAGAAAGATGGTTAAAAATATTTTGGAGACTATGAGAAAGAATAAAATAATTGTAAGATAACTATGAACTTCTATGAAAATGGAACACCAAAGTGATTGATTGAATAGAATGGTTTAATTCACTGAATTCACAAACTAAACACTACTAAACATCACATAATGAGTAGGTACTAGATAGGGATTTTATGCAAAAACATTCTTGCATACATTTATTACTAAGGCTTGCACTGAGTGGCGCTACTGTATGGAAAGTTTGGCCTCTGTGTAAACTAAATGCTTATATATAGATCAATTTTCAATAAGAAAAAATGCATATAATTGAATAAAACAGCAATGGATTATTTGAATATCACATGACCCCCTGCACAACTAATAATATGATAAGTTAAAAAAATACAAGTTATAAAATAATATTTCAAGTGATATTTTCAATTATTTTTTTTTTGGGGGGGGGTATCAGTAATCTAATGGCTGTGGTTGCATTTTGACAAATATTCTTCAGAATATGACAATATCCTGGTTCTATATCTTGATGATCCAATACTTTAATCATTGTGGAAATGCTTATAAAAACAAATACCTTTTGATAATCTACAAATACAAAGCATGATGGCAACACATACCCATTGGTTCGTTCTATAATTTCTCTCAATACTGTCCACTGAGATAAAAACACTTTTAAATCCAGCTTATTGTTTGAATTCAAAGTTTTCTTCAGATGAGTTGTAAATATTTGGTAAAGATTTTGTATAGAATTAATAAAAGATTATAATTTCTAATTATTTTCTTTTTCATTTTTCGTAAGTATCAATCTTACTACTACATTCTGTTTATCATCTGGTATCATTATCATTTTAGATAGTTGGTATGTAACTTTACCATAATTTTTCTATTTCTTCACCAGCTTCCTTTAAAATATCAATAATAATTCTATCATTTCATAGAAATATTTTGTTCTTTATAGTAGAGATACATTAGGCACATAAAGTCTACTCTGAGTCTAGCTATACTTTCAAGTTTTATTATTATTTTAATTTATTTATTTATCTACTGAATTTCAAAATAAGAATAATGAGTTGCTTGGGAGGTCATAATATATTCAAGCACTCTAATGTATATAATGGTTCCATTTAACTGGAGTTTTTTTTTTAATTTATGTAACACAGCTGAGATTTTATTCGGAAACTTTTAACTCAGAAATCTGCTCAATCCCTGCATTAAACAATACAGACTAATACATAAATGTGCATATTTTTTGCATTTAAAAATATAAGCTTCAAAAAAGGTTTTTGATATATGCCATCTTTCTCAAGGCAAATTAGAATAACACATAATATAAAGCTTATATAATGACTTCATCCTATTGTAAAGCCTTCTAGTGGTAGTTTGAGTAATCAATGGATCCTAGATGGTATAGTACTATAAAATCCTAAATTTCAGACTAATCAGCTTCTGGCTTTTGTATTCATCAATGAAGATTAGAATTCACATCCGGGATTGGTTATCTTATGAATATGGAAGCTTTAAATCCCAGTCTTCACTGATAATGGCAAATGCGAGAAAACAGTCAATTTGAAAACAAGGATTTTATACTATTGAGTGTTTATTGATAATACAAGATTATAGCATAAGACTCTAAAATAGGGTGAAATTAATTGTACTTGGAACCATATAAGTTAACGTATGAATAATGTTCATATAATATTGATGATATGTTATAATGTTAATATAAAATTTTAAACATAAAGCAGAACGAAATATAGTAATATTCCTGAGTTTACTGAGCACAAAGATTCGAATGATAAATTAAAATCTGCATGATTTAATGCAGTGATTAAGAATGATAAATTCAAAAGCTAAAGATTCCTGCAATGGTCAACTGAGGAAAATTTAAAAAGAAAACAGTTTTTATATCTCTCTCAAATATCAATTGATCTTTCAAGCAAATGACAATATAAATACTTGTCATTATAACTTTTAGTTGCTTTGCATGCTTTAGCGCAGTAATAGCACGGCAGATTTTAGTGCTAAACTTCTATGGATCACAGCTCCATATGTCATTTCTAATACTTAAATGTCATATGATTTGGATAACAAAACACATTTGTTTTTATAATTATTACATCATTTAATTCAAAATAACAATGGTATTTGCAATTATTATCTCCAATCCCAAGTGACAAATTATTAAATTATCTATTTGTATAATTATTACATCATTTCATTTAAATTTTCTTTCATGAAGTATGTTTTCAAAATAACAACCGTATTTGTAATTTTCATTTCGGTGCTCAAACGTCACAAAACCTCCTGAATCACAATCTATTTAATTATCTCTCATTTAATTCAAATTTTCATTCATGAAGTATGTTTTCAAAATAGCAAAGGTATTTGCAATTGTTATTTCCGACGTCACAAAACCTCCCAAGTCATGAATTATTTATTATTTGTTTTTATAATTATTAAAATCATTTAATTCAAATTTTCATTCATAAAGAATGTTCTCAGAACAACAACGGTATTTTACAAACACATTTTAGACAATTGGCTGGAATTTGCTTTGAACTCTTCCGCTCGAATAATTGGTTCTATGAATATTTGTTATTTATGATTGTTAGATACTCTGTATTGTTTAATTCAGTTATAGAGAGGCTCAGTTGAGAACTAAATGAGCTACGATCGCTGTTCAATGCGTCACTTCTGGTGCACAAATGTCGCATCACCTGAATAATAAACCATTTAATTATTTATTATTAGATAATTTAATTCAAATTTTCACTCATGAAATATATTTGAAAAAATAATAAAAGAGATCTCATTAGATAATCAACATCATTTATGAATGGAAAAGCAAATATTTATTGCAGCTGTTAATTTTTTTTTTAATTTCATCTGTAATATTTATAATTTATTTATTTAATATTTGTATAATTTATCGTATTCAAATTAAAATTTATAAAACTCATAACAATTTAAATCTTTTTTTTCTATTTCAGATTATTAAATAACTAAATTGGTTAACTGTTTTCTCAGGCTGAAATTGTGATTATTTCTGGAAATTTTCAGATCAGAAATCCTAATATCATATAATAATAATTGAATGTTAAACCACATCATCGCATATTTAATGGTTCAATACCAATCCTGCCTAATAGGATTGTAGTAACTGTGGTTATTAAAAAATCCAAGACACCAAAAAGTATGGGTGCTAAACTGAGTTCAGATCTATACAACTATAAAAGCTAATAAGCTTGAATTGAAAACATTATTGTTTTCATTTTGGACTCAAAGCTTTATAGTTAGCTAATAAGGTAAAAGTTAGCTGCTGGAGAGTTGCATTAGAACCTAAGATCTAGATGCAGTGCTCTCAGATCCAAGGCTTTTCACTGATGAAAGCCACAAGCTAGAAACTAGTCTGTAGATATTGGATGAGTAGATCCTAGATAGGGATTTTGTGCACAAATCTTTTTGCATCCATTGATTACTCTGGCTTGCACAGAGTGGCGCTGGAGATTTAGGCCTCCGTATAATAATTGAATGTTTATTGCTCAAGAGTTTGTAAGAATGTTTGCACACCAGACTTGACATAATGGGCTGCAAACCATGGACTTATAGCTCCAGGGTCTGCCATTCTATCACAGTGCTAAACCATGAATCTGCAGCATTATTCAGAGTCTAACAATAAGACATAACATGATCCTATCTCGCATAATGCATACATAATACTGTTTAGCAACAAATCCTTTTTTTCTCATCATGATTAAGCCACCTGGTGTAAGTTTTAGTAATCAATAGATGTCAGATGGTAATGCTTAATAAATCCTTCTCCAGTGTTGTCCTATTTAAATATTCTAAACTATTTTCTAGCTTATGGCTTTGAGTGCCACCTAGTGTAAGTTTTAGTAATCAATAGATATCAGATGGTAGTGCTTAATAAATCCTTATCTAGTGCTGTCCTATAATTATTACTTTGAAAAAGTAAAATATGACTGCTAGAGGGTAAGTGCATTAGATTGAAAAGATCCAGGTGCACTACTCCAAGATCCAAAGCTCCTCACTCACGAAAGCTATACAACAGAAAATAGTTTGGAGCTATTGGATAATACAGCACTGAACTGATGTCTAGAATCTTTTGATTACTAAAGCTTACTATAATCTAGAATTTATTGGTTATTAAAGCTTACACTAGGTGTCATAATTTTAGTGACAAAAAGAATTTAGTATTGACATAACAGTTTTATTGCTTAGGATTTCATAAGAAATGACAGACTATGCTAAGATCCCTGTACATTGACCTCTAGAATCTACCCTTGCATCAAATCATTCAGAACAGAAATTCTACTATCACATTAATGCAGTTGATACATTCATAAATATTAAATACTCTTTTAAAACTTAACAAATTTTGTACATACTATAAAATAAATAGTACTCAATTATACAGGCAAATGTGAGGTCAATGCACATACAAGTATATTACACACATAAACCCTAGTGGTTAACATCAGAAATTGATGGTAAATCAGAATCAGCAGAGAAAAGATAGATAGTTCACTATAATTAGACTTACTACTTTATGGATATTGATTTAAAAAAGATTTTCCACTTTGTAAATGCAAGTACAAAGTAATTCATTTATTATAAAAGGTTAAATATAACCTTCCAAGCTTTGTTTACATAATATAAGTTTTTAAATAGCAGATATTCTGATTAACAGCACTTGGTTTATATAGTAATTGTATTTTTTGGGGGGCTTTAAGTCAATGCAATAATATTCATCTTTATCCAATTACTAAAGTTTAATTAATAAGTGCCAAACTTATTGCCCTCACAACTTTGGTACAAACCACTGAATGTAAGTATATTAACAATTTTTATTAGTCATTCATTAGACTAGTGATTATCCACTCAATATTTCTGTAGTGTGATTTTCACTACACCACTCTCAAGCAAGGTAGGAACTGGTTTCTATCCACTTTTAATACCTTGTGGAAATGTTGTTCATTAAGTGGATAATCTCAATCTAATGAAAGATTACTAATTTTTAAAGCAAAAAAAGGTCACATGACCCCAACTTACACACTTTTTTTAAGTAAATTTTATATATGTATAACATTCACCTGCCATCTATTATAAGTATGAGTAATCAATGAATGATAGATTATAACATTATAAATATATACAACTATCAAGCATGTTAGTTTACATCCAAAACAAACTGTTTTTTGAATTTCAATCTATTAGCTTGATAGCACAGAAAAGAATAAAAGAAGACTACTGGATAAAAGATGCATTAGGTCAAAAAAATTTAGATGCATTAAATCCATATCCAGAACTTTTCACTGACAAAGCCAGAAACCAGAAACTGGTCCACGTATGTGAATATGACCCTAAACAAGGATTTAATATTCACTTCCATTTAACATCTATTGATTACTCAAACATACAATAGGTGGCAGGTCTGAAAGAGCATACATGAAAGATTCATCTGTACCATATAGTCAATAATAGTTAGATAATCATTTACTGATCAGTAACTGAATGATTAGCTATGCTAGCTAATCATTCATTTACTGATCAGTAACTGAATGATTAGCTATGCTAGCTAATCATAGCTGATACAGATTTGAACCCCCAATCATTAACATGGAAACAGTAACCATACACTGTGAGCCCTTTAATTTTAGACATAATTATTAATAAAAATGACATGGTGAAAAACTACCACCATTAACTGTCATTATTAATTATCTACCAAAAAGCAAATGCCCTTTCTCAACTCAAATCATCTGCTATGAGCTTTTCTATCCCTGACTTTTCTTTTTAAATATGGAACTTAATCTTCTACTTAAGATCATCAAGGAACTTTATTCTTTTTCCATCTATTTTTCTTTAATTCTACAATTCTTCTTCCCAACATCATATGACCTATCATGTATTTGGCTTACACATTGCTGTTTTAGTAGCATATTTTCCCATCTTTTTTATGACTTAGAGTAAGCTTTAGAAGGTAATGATAGTTATCAGACGACAGTGCCTAATAACTCCCTATTCTATGCTTTCCTATTCAAAATCCCCAGACTAGTTTCAAGTTTATGGCTTTCATCAGTGAAGGGCTTTGGATTTTGAAACAGTGCAACTGGACCTCAAGATCTAATTCACCTTCCTTCCAGCTCCTATCATTTACCACTCTATTATATTACCAAGCTATCATATCAAACAGAAAAATGTACAAATGTTTTAATCTAGTTTAATTTTTACATATTACGGGATTCTTAGTTTTTTAATTACTTAAATCACCTCTATCCCATGTTCAGGATTTGATAATAATCAATAAAACATCACATGACATATCATGTTTTCAGCTTACATATTGTTATTTTTAATAGTATACTTTTCCACCTTTTGTTGCATTTATTTCAATTATAACTTTGCCTATAGGATATTATTAAAATGTAAGTGGATCTGTATGATGATATATATATATGGGTATGGAAAAAATGTTGATGTATATGAACAAAGTGAGATCTGTAAAGAAAACAAATATATAAAAGATAATTTCTATACTTGTATTGATTACAGTTTCAAGAGGTGTTTTAGTTTTAAAAGAGATAATAAGATCTGAGAACAGTCAATTTGATGCTAGAAATGGACTAAATCTATGTCTATGACATTATAGATGTATAATTGAATGATTTTATTGTTTGGGAGTTCATACGAAGTTTGGATGCTGGAAGTGCCAAAACTGAAATCGATACAAAGACCTTATGCTTCAGGAACTGACATTCTATCACAGTATTCATACAGGGCAAAAGAAGTAACCAAATGACTTAATTTCTCAGAAATCATAAAACGTTCAAATGCTGAAAGTATCGGTACTATTGATCCAAAAACTCTCTCACACCAGGGTCTGAAATCCTATCACTTCACAAACCCACATAAGGTAAAAACAACTGAATGACTTTATTCTTTTGGAATTCATAAAAATTTTGAGTACAAGCAATATCAGAATTGAAATTGATGTAAGGACCTTATGCTCCCCAATATGACACTGTGCCACTTCACTAAACTATGCATCGAGAATTAAGGTCTATTTATGGCTTGATGTCAGATTCTGAAAGAACAGTAGGAAAGCTGCAATTTTATGACAAACTGGCAAGAATGGAAAAAGAAATGGAAAGTCACATGGATGAATATGACTAATAATCATAAACCAATCAGTTTAGCGTTATTAGCTAATATAAACTGGTAATTTATGCTTGCATAGTGACTTAATAAGCCGAGAACTGGCATGAATTTATCATCAAAAATTTAAGTATCAATCCAAATAGAATAAACAACTAAAACAATAAAATACAAATATGTTTGTGCAAAATATGATTCTTAAGAAAACACCATCATAAGATTCTTAATGTTTCGAAAAAGAAAATGTTATACTTTTTTTTCATTTATTTACAAAAATTTAAAAAAATTCGAAGGTAAGGACCTCTACAGGTCTTAGCCACAAGCTTTCGCTAGGAAGAAAAGAGGGAAACCTTCTTTACTTCAACCTACTTTTATATATGAATAGGTGAAGCTGAAGAGGTTAGATCTAAGAGTGTGAAGCCATTCAATACTTCACTAATTAAGTCCACAATTCTTATTATACATTAATACTCACAAAATCTTACGATTTACAATAAGTCAATGAAAAGATCTTATAGTAAGAAATCTATTATGATAATTTAAAGTTGTAATTATAATTTTATTAAACGCACATTATTATATTAAATAATATTTACTAAGGCTATAAGATCTTTTCGTTGACTCGTTGTAAATCATAAGATTTCGTGAGTATTAATGTATTATAAGAATTGTGGACTTAATTAGTGAAGTATTGAATGGCTTCACACTCTTAGATCTAACCACTTCAGCTTCACCTATTCATATATAAAAGTAGGTTGAAGTAAAGAAGGTTTCCCTCTTTTCTTCCTAGCGAAAGCTTGTGGCAAAGACCTGTAGAGGTCCTTACCTTCGAATTTTTCAGACGCTTATTCCTAAAGGTTACAGCCTTAGTAAATATTACTTAATATAATAATGTGCGTTTAATAAAAAATTTATAATTAAAAATTTAAAATGACATAAAATTGATATATCAAACAAAATCTGATATTCCATATAATAATAATTCAATTTAGCACCAATTTATAAATTTTTTATTTTATTTTGCCCTGGTGGTTTAGTGCAATAGTAGTATCTGGAGGATAAGCTCCTGGGATTGTCTACAGTTCTTGTATTTCTAGAATTCAAATTCCTTATAAATGCTTATGTGATAAAGCCACTCATTTATCTATTTATTTTAAAAAAATTTCCTTATCAACAAAAGAATATATTATTTACATTATTTTTTATGCAGTTACATACATATAAGTTTTGATTTACATATTGCCATAAGATTTTTAATTTTTAGACTGCTATTTTAAATTAATTGAATTTTATTTCTATATTTTACACAAAGAAGTACCAGTGCTTGATGAAATTTCCATCAATAATTTTTTGAGAGGTCTGTTAAAGTATTTATTTTTATTTGGTTTCAAGTTTCTTTAGCCAGTTGCCCTTTTATTACCAAATGTCATTTCACATCTTACCATATTGTTTTAAAGCATTGAACTGTCCAATGTATGCTCAATTTTTCATTTTTCCAATAAAAAAAATCCATGACCTAGCTTATTGAAATTAAAAATGTGCTCACCCAGTGATGAATCTTCTCTTCTATGTTTTAATACTGATAGATAATTTTTGATACCAGTAAGAAATGGTAATTAAAATGTATCTAGGATTTCCACATTTTTTTCTTTTAAGGAATGTTCCCATTTTGGGGCCTCGGACCCTTAATCCAGATAAAAGGTTCCAAGATTATTGAATATTCCAGTTTTTCCATTTATGTTGCTATCAATAATTATTAAGCAAAAACCTAATTACTATGATTAATATTAGTAAAACTTTAGGTCATTAGATGTGGTAGCTAGATGTTTACTGTTGTTTTAAGCTGTTTTCTTTGTGTCACCACATTTGTGAAAATTGAGAAGCTTAGACATAATTGTTACATATATATAATAAATTTTAAATTGTGATATTTATATAAATTCCTATTTAGTATGTATAACTTATTTATTAATTTAAAAATTGAAGTTTATAATAAATATGTATTGACCAGAACATAAATATGTATTGATCATGTGATGTTTAGTGGTTTAATATGTATTGATGACACCATTTTTTTTATTGAGTAAACTAATTTTAAATCTTTGCTTTCTTAAGCTAATAGGCATTTTACTAATGGTTTGCATAAGGGGAGATGTAACAGGTACGACTGTCTTTGTAAAATTTTTGTCCTAGCTAAAATACTGTTAGAATTGGCTTTTTTAACCTATTTTTTAATTTTTTTTGACCCCCTCTAGGGATGATGTGTGAGCCATAAATATCCCCTTTCCATCCCAGTTACGATATTCATCTATCTGGGTAGGGCTAAATGTACCAAGTGGAGGGTGGGCATAGAAACAGAGCTCATATGTAAATTATATGCTGTTAAGTGTGGTCCACATTACATTTACAAAAACAAGCATTATATGGTTACAAAATATGGGCCTGACTTGCGATCCTATATCTTAATGTGACCTGCTGAAAAATGATAATATCACAAAGTATAGGTGGCATTTTGAACATTATTTATGGCTCTATTCAATTTATTTCTACATCGAAGATTCTTTATTAAGAAAAATGAATGTATTTCTCCGAGTCCTATTAATGGCTTTAAAAAAAGCATATGGTTTTATTGCTTGGGAGTTCATAAGTTTGAGTACCAGAACTGTGAGTACCAGTATCGATCCGGGATCACCCAATCTCAAGTTGGATGCTCTACATATTATACAAATTAAATATCATTAAAAACAAGTCAACATTTAGACAATCCCAATATCAATAACAATCAACAATTTCAAACTGTTGTCAAGGCAACCCTCTTTTTACAATAAAGGTGAAATCCCAATTAACAATAAACAATATTTAACAATAAAGATGGAATAAAAGGATTCCACCTTTATTGTTAAAAGGAAGTTGCCTTGAAAACAGTTTCAAATAGTTAATTGATATTGATATTGCATTAACTGGTTTTTAATGATTACTTATAAACCTATTTACAACATGAGCACATTACACTTATTATTTAAATTAAATATATAAAACAATAAACATATATTAACATAATATATAAGGTATTTTGAGATCAGACTTTCACATGACCCTCAACTCTGCACACTATTTCATACCACTGATACACTTGACCACATATATATCTAAAAGATAAATAATCACCAATATACGTATTTCTTGCTAAACCAGCGCTCATCAGTTGGTCCAGATTATTGTCCCTACACATATATACAGTAACTGCTCAGATTTATATTAAGATAGCCAATCTTCATACTTTAATGGACAGGCTTCAATCCACTCCACCCTCCAACTCTTCAGGCATCCATCCTATTGAAAATCTGATGATGGAACGCTCAAAACCTACACTGATGTTGACATTCTTGTCACACCCAGGTTGACCATAAGTCACTCTGGCCCCTCATGTACAGAACATAATCTATTTAAGTACATATACAAGGGCTGGGCAGACATTCAAGCTACTATTTAATGTATGGTAGAGATTAACATAATATAAAGCCAATGTTTCAACCTGCCATTAATGATATATAATTTAAATTAATAAAATTAAAAAAACATCATTTTATGGAAATTTATTCATAGCATGTAAGGTCCTGCTTTGTCTAATGCAATGATAGAGTGTAAGATTTTGGTGTATAAGATCCTCAGAATGACCCCAATTCTGATTCTTTTGGTACTCGAATTTCTTAGAATTCTCGAGCAATGAAGCGATTCAAGTTTTTATACCATATAAGGATCTCCAGCATGTATTAAACTTAACCAGCTACATCAATATTAAATAAAAGGATATGTAAAGACAAAGAAACAATGAAATAGGGAGGAATGAGTATTAATGGTGATGGTTTTAAGAAACTTCCAGAAAATACACTCCCTGACCTTTAAGAAACTTCCAGAAAATACACTTCCTTATCTTTAACTTCCAGGAAATATACTCCCGGATCTTTAAAGAATTTCCAAAAATTACATTTCCAGCTCTTGCTGAATGGCATCCTATCAACAACTATTTACTTAAGCAGAAATATAAACATAAATATGGAGGCTAAATAAATATTTTACAAGGTCAAAGAGCAAATCTTTTTACAAGTGTTGAAAAATATGACATTTAAATAACTAAGAATAAAAGTAATTCATACAATATGTGTAAACTTAAAAAGACAAGAGAAAATATTTAAAGTTTTTACAAAGATGGTTTTGATGTAAGCTTTAAAAACAGTATCATCAAGTAATGGGTGATATGATTTTTGATAATAAAAATTTTAACGGGCTAAGGAAACTAGATAATGAATGGAATAAATTCTTAGATACCCGAGATATATCCTTAAAAAAGTATTGGAAGAAATTCAATCAAGCACTGATCCTGCTTCGACTATTACTAGATATAAATATTAAATAATGATAACTTGAATGGCAAATGAAATCAAATCAGCATTCGATGAAACCCCCTAGTGAGCAATATATAAACTAATACAGATCTGTTTATAAATGAAAATGTACACATCAATAAATTGAATGCTTATATATGATTGAAGCTAAAATACAAATGGGTTCATTTTTTTATATTTATTGATGGATCTATATTAGTTTATATATAACACACTAGGGGTTTTCAGTGACTTCTGATTTAAATATAAACTAATACCGACATTGAAGCATGATTATATCACAAGGTGAATCAAATCTTACATGTAAATAATTATGTTTAAAAATGTAAATAATGTATCATTTTATTAATAAAGCTATTACTTAGAATAAAAAAATATATTTTATCATGTAATTCTAAACATTTATGATCATTAAAACTTATGATAAATTTCTAAATTTGTCATGCTAAATAAATAATGTTATGACAATCTAATGATAACAACTGATAAAATTTCTTGTGACTTTAATAGTTGAACCTACTTCAAACTAAGGATTTAACATACATGTTTGATAAACTTTTTTAAATGACAAAACTTTACAATAGATGGTGCTGGATAAAAGTATATACAGTAAATTACTGCTCTTAATACAAATAATGAAGGTGAACAGAGAAAATCACGATACTTTGTTTGGTCTACAACTTGTCAAATGTCCAGTTAGCACAAAACTGAAATTGTTAAAATAGAATTGCTAATTTAATGAACTATGTCGTCCAAAACCTTGAAGAGTTTGAATAAAACTTTATTTATTTGGATAATATAAAAAGCATTTTGTAAATTTAAAAAAATTAGAGATGCTGGTATAGTACTATTCATAGAATGGCCATTGATTACTTAAGCTCCTAATAGATGGCTTTGATATAAAGTAAGAATGAATTAACATCCTAAAGAAAAGTTGGAGAGTTTATGATATAGATAAAATAGATGCTTGGAATTGTTTAAAAAAAAAAGTTCAAGTAGTGGCAAACTGTTATCAATAATAAAACACTAAACCCCCTATCTTAACCAAACCAATATGTGAAGAAATAAGTAGTCATCCACTTTAGTGTCATCTAGTGTAAGTTTGAGGAATCAATGATTACTAGATGCATATAAAATTCCTATACTATGTATACAAATCTATCCTTAGATCAGTTTCTGGCTTTTGTCTTTATTAATATGCTTGGGTTTTGAAGTTGGGGGAAAAACTCAGTTATAAATGTATCAACTGACTTAATTGTCAAGCTCAAATCAGGCTAAGATTTTGAATACAAATCAACATAATTAATATCACTTAGAATAATTTAATTACCTCTGCCTAACTTCAGGCAAAAAATGTAATGTATACTATTTATTCACTATTTAAGAACCATGATAAATTAAGCTTAATAATAATTATGGTGATAGATCGTCACAACAAAATACACATATTTACATATATAGTCACAATAAAAGTAACCTTTTCATTTAATACCAATCTCTAATTTTATGCTTTTCTAGTTTAATATACCCATTTACATAACGTATATTAAACTTTCACTTTTATGCTTATTATTCGTACTTTATTAATATAAACAGCAAACTGTGAATAAAATATATTTAAAAAAATCTAACTATGTCTAATTAAAATGCGTCTAAGTTGTGTAAGAATACATAATTAATGGGAGAGAAAGGAAATAAAATCCCTGACCTGTCTACTACAACAAATTTGGTCATAAATTAAAGGTTGTGACCTCGTTAACCACAGCTATTAAAAGAGATTATGGCGGTTGTAAATTGAAAATATCATATAAAACTTAAAAATAATTCACGTATTGCACAGTAAAATAATTTATTAAAAGCTATCAAGTCCTATTTATCATTTTTTGTAAGAATTTCAAAATTGCATTTAAATAGTCTTCCATTAATTTTCAATTAAATTATTACAAATCAATCCTTTAAAAATCGATCCCTTTAATTTATAGATATTGTTTGATGTTTACAATAAGATGAAACGAAGCGAAAAAATAATAATGGTCCAAAACTTTTTTTAAATTTAGCCAATTGGCAAAATAAAACCTTTCAAGCTTAGTTTAACAATAGAGCAATTCCTTATACAGTTTACCCTCAACATGATTTCATACTCACCCATTTCTAGAATCGAATTCACGGTCAGAATATTATCCTGAGTTTTAGCATACCAACTTCTATTTTTTTTCCACCTTTTTCTACTTTTTTTTTTCTAATCAGTTTCTTCCTTGAACGGAAGAAGAGAAAAACCTAGGCTCTCAAAGAATAATAATAATATAAATGAAATCATTCGGGGAACAGTAGATATTGGTATCCTGTCTTCTCAAAATCTAAATTACTGGCCCATTATCGGCTAATAACCGGATGTAGTTATCGTATTTGATGGTAAACGGTATCAAGCAATTTTTTTTTAAAAAAAATATTTAATTGTTTTTAATAAATTTGAAAATATATTAGTAGACGTTTTACGAATTAATTGCTAAAAATGTAAACAATTCAGATACCCCCTCTGCCAATTACATTAACGCATCCTGGAACTGACCAATTTAAACAGAGACGTTTTGCAATCTCTAGAAATGCGGATCAGACCCTCCTAATAAACAAACCATATTACCTTACAGATATAAACAAATGCGGTAATTAAATATATATAAAAAAAATTTCAGTACCCGTTAAAAATTGCACATCGTCGATTTCTAAATCAGCCATATTGGACTACATCGACTCTTTTCATCAGGCCCCGATCAAAAGATTTTCCCCCTTTCTATTTGTTTTGCTTTAAACATACGTCTGCTGCTTCTTAATACCGAGTAAAGGGGGCAGCCATCTTGGTCAACTACAGGTGCGGCATCGGGTTTTTATGACGTCATTTAAAACAACTTCATTGAGAAATTCAGGTTCGAGTGCGTCGAATAATTATTTCCTCGTAGCAGACGACAAACTGGTTCCAACTCTTTATGCATAAAGTATGATTAATTAATTTAAAGTAATAATTTGATTTTAGTATCTTCCTTGTATATAATATAAATTTAAATAGTAAAGAGTCGAACGTATTTATGCAAATTTAGGCATTTCAAATTATCATTATACTTCTAAAACTAGACATTTACTGTCGTTTTAATTCTTGTTAATTATTTAGCTAGCAAAAGCGTCCCCCACCCCAACTTTAATATTAACTCTGTAATAAATGATAGTCCTGTTATTTTTATTGGTCGTACTCTCAACAGGTAGCAACATGAACCGAATTGCTTTGCCAGCAGTGAATGGATGCCTGCAAAGAGGTTGGGCCCAAAGACTAAACACTCCTTTAACTTATACAGGCGTTTAACGACATCACGTGACTGGAGGTCACTGGATCAACCGAGCTGAATAGATTTGGTGGCTGTATTTTAATTTAAAGAAAAGGAAATTTAAACTATTGAACAGCAGATTCATAATAACAATGTGACATTTATTTTAAAAAAAGTTTTACTTTTGTTGGAGTATTTTTTGTCTTAAAAATACATTTTTCCCCCTTAAATAAATTTGTTAAAAACAAATGTCAGGTGTAATCGCTCGCAAATGAATATAGCTATTTCAAGATAAAAGATAAGACAATAATACACTAGAGATGAATTTTGCGATGACTGGTCAAATCTCTCCGTGGCCACAAATACATCCATATTTGTACCCAGCTGGTCCATTATTCTGTTTATTTGATATCTTGCGGTGCTGTCTTTTACCTTTTTCTTTAGCGAACTTTTTCTTTCGGAAAGACTTCAACGTCTTGTCTAATTGTAGCTATTCTTTGTGTTCGGAACACAGCCGTAATCTTTCCGATGAAAGCAATCAACATTGTTCTTCTTTAGAGAATCTTTGAGATAATTTTTATACGTAAACAGGTTCAACCTCTCCCACGAAAATCACGCTCAAGTTCACTATCAAATACTTTTTTTTAGGAAATCTTGTATTGTTCATTGAATCAAACAAAACATACTTTTATAAAAGTGGGTTTTGTAGTATCACTCACATTCAGCAAGCAAAAAACTTATTGATCTAATATAGGGATATATAAATACAATGTTTAGCTTTGTTGTTGTTGTTAACTTGTTTTCAATATATATATATTGTTTATAATTTATATTTTTTACTCATCTTTATATAAATTGAAATAATTATTTTAATACTTTGTTTAAAAAAAAAACAATCCACAAATAGATAGTAAATAAAATAAAGTCATACATCACGTGATTTAATTTTATAAGCTTGTAAATAAAAATAATGAGCGGTGCCAATAGCTCTAACAAGCTTTATCGGTAAATGCCGGAAAAGAAAGCATTTAAAATCTCTACCTAGAAATTAACCTCAGATCGGTTTCATGCTCTGGCAATCCTAGGTTATTCCAGACACTAGATCTAAAATACCAATTCATTTATCTAAAAGTTAACTACTAAATAGACAATCTGAAGTTTTCAGACACCTAGATGTCTTCAAATACAGCTATCCAATTTAAATAGCTGTATGGGACTGAAAATTCTTCAACCATACCATATATTAATAGAACCACTAAACATCACATGATCACTATTTCTTATGCTTGCTCATAACTTATTAAAACAGGCAAAACTCTCCATGCAGTAGTGCCACACAGTGCAAGCCAGAGTAATCAATGGATGCAAGAAGGCTTGTGCATAAAATCCCTATGTAGTGCCTACTCATCCAATATCCCCAGACTAGATTCTAGCTTGTGGCTTTCGTCAGTGAGAACCTTTGGATCTGAGAGCACTGCACCTAGATCTTAGAATCTAATGCAACCCTCTAGTGGCCATCTTTTATCTCTACTTAACTACTAAATTATAAGTTTAAAATTGAAAACACTAATATTTTCAATCCAAGCTCAGTAACTTATATAATCATATAGGTATGAACTCAGTTCAGTACCCATACATTTTGGTCTTTGGTTCTTTAATAATCATAGCCACAACTATCATATTAGGCGGGATTGGTATTAAACCACTAAACATCACATGATAACCACTATGCTTGCTCATAACTGTTATTAAAGAACCAAAGACACCAAAATGTATATAGGTAGTAAACTGAGTTCAGACCTATATGATTATATAAGCTACTGAAGTTGGATTGAAAATATTGTATTTTCCAATTTTAAACTCACAGTTTTGTAGTTAAGTATAGATAAAAGGTGGCTGCTAGAGGGTTGCATTAGATTCTAAGATCTAGGTGCAGTGCTCTCAGATCCAAAGCTCCCCACTGATGAAAACCACATGCTGGAAACTAGTCTGGGGATATTGGATGAGTATGTACTAGATAGGGATTTTATGAACAAATCTTCTGGCATCCATTGATTACTCTGGTTTGCACTGAGTGGCACTACTGTATGGAGAGTTTTGACTGTTTTAATAATGTATTAATAGACGTAGCAATATAATATTGCTTAAGACTTAAAAGCAAAACTATAAATAAAATTATACATCATGTGACCTAATTTTATAAGCTTGTAAATAAAAATAATGAGTGGTGCCAATAGTTCTAATAAGCTTTATTGATATATGCCACAAGAAAAAGCATTTAAAATCTCTATCTAAAAATTATCCCCAATCCTCAGACTGGTTTCATGCTTTGGGAATATTCGGTTAAGCTAATATCAGTTAAATTAAAAACTGCCAGATTTGAATCTAAAGATTCCTGAATTGATTTTCTGTCAAGTAATTTAATTTTTTTAAAAAAAACCTTGGTTCAGTCTAATGGAATCAAATTTTTAATGTTTAGTCTGCCACTAGAGTACTCTGATCTCATTTGACTCTTCCTGAGAAATTAATCTTACTATTATTTATTAAATAGTGTATATTTTTTTTTTTGCAAAAGTGGTACATTGCACCCCCCTTTTTTATATATATAAAAATCTATTCCTGTGTATATTCACCTTTGTAAGTATATTTTCTCTTTGTCATGTTGTCTATTGTTAGGGTTATTAATATTCTTATTAATTTAATCACTATAGAAAATTAATATCAACAAACAATTAGTAAAACTACACTGTCAATCAAAGCAGGTGCAAGCACAGTTAAAATTCTAGCCTACAAAAAACCAAATGCACATGCTCCAAGTGAGATTGGACATGAAAACGCATCTAGCTTGAGAACCTGGCCATATAATGTAATAGTGATCTTTGTTTTGGCATTGGAATTTGTATGAGGTTTTTATAATATTACTGTAGGGACTGAAATGGACAGGGAGGGCCAAAAAAACTATCATTTTTGCAATTAATTATTTATGTAAGACAAATAATAATTATGAGTATCTGAAAATCTGGATATACAGCAGTCATATTTCGGGGACACTGGTACATCTAATCAAAAATAGGATAAATCCTGAAAAATGGGGACGTCGCCCTACTTATTATATTCAAAAATTTTAAAGACATTTGCATTATAAAAAAAAGGTTCATTGCTTAGGAGTTCATAAACAGTATTAAGTGCCAAAAATGACAGTTGATTTAAGACCCCAGGACGTTGAGTTCCAAAGTCTACTTTGCTACTATATTAAACTAAAATAGTAACAAATCTCTATACGATAGTGCCATCTATTGCAAATTATAGTAATCAATAAATGCCAGATTTGTGATTACTATAGTTTACACTAGATGGCACTATTGAATGGAGAGGATTGCTACTATTTTAGTAGTTTGTGCAAGCCTGATAACTCTCATGGTAATCCTCTATCTTTTTAATCACAGATCTACATTTTCTTGAAATAATGTATATTTGGTATATTTACCATTTTATTTCATTTCCAAAAATGTCTGAACTTAATCAATAGGGTGCTCTTGGTATACGTTGTAATTAAGTTGAGGGAAAAGCTTTAATTAGTATTTCTGAATTGTTGGAAAACCTTTTGATGAGTACGAATGATTGATATCAAAAAACATCAGTTGTGGAATTTGCATAAATTAGAAAAACTTTAGCATGGCTTCCAAAATGGTGGGTAAACACCCTGAATAACAAAGTAATATTAAAAGAAAGTACTTGGAAAATATTAAGATTTATCTGCTTTAAAATATTATTAAATGAAGTACCATTTGCATTTTTTTTAAAAAATAAATTATATATTTATATGAAAGTTCAGTTTTTACAAATGAGTATCAAAACTGTTAAAGCTGTAGGGTTTCCTATTCTTATCTATGAATATAAAAATTGGACATTGAAAGAGAACAAAAAAAAGTATTGATGTGCTAGTGAAGGTAGATATATGAATAGCAAAGAAAGTGTGTTATAGATTTCTGATGGGGTTGGATTAGAACTCTAATCTGAAGCATAATTGGGCAGGTTAAAAGTGTCCTATTTTAGCCACATCGGAGAGAAATGTATAATGCTTGGAAAGATTGGTAATAAAGGATGGGCTGGCAATGAAATGGGTAAAATCCATCATCACTATGATAAATGTTCTAGTGATCAGCCTTGAAAACGGAACAGCAATGCTATTCATATGGTCACCAGGGCTTTACATTGATTTAGTGGTTTGCAGTAGTAATAATAATTGCATGAAGGTAGTCTCACAAAAATGATATGTTTTCTGTCGTAATTCAGATTGAAAAACCAATTTTGAAAATCATTTCTCAGTTTTATAAATGAATATAAATTACTTGTATACCATTGATTACCCAAATTAATAATATAAAGGACTTGGATAAAATAATAGCAACATATAGATAGAGAAAGGCAATCCCTAGTGCTTAGAATTGCTTGTATTTTATGTGAAATTAAATTAAACATCATTGGAATTTTACGGATATCAGTTCACTGTACTTTTAAATTTCATCATTCAGTGCTCAAAAAAATTGGAATAAAAACCAAGTAAATAAGCTAATTTCTTAGAACATACTAGACTTAAGAAATACTTCTATATCCTACTATTTCAAATTTTAAAACTGTTCAATTGCTGAACACACAGACCACTTAGTGTTACTTAGATAATAATAATGAAATCCATTAATTGCTCAGGGATTGCATCATGTTTGAGAATGACAAATTGAACTTTATCCAGGATCTTCAAAGCTGTTTAGTTCACCAGAACATACTTTGCTTTACTTCAATAAACAAATAATCATAAATAGTTAAATACTAATAACAATTGTCTCTGAAGCTGTCAACAATCTCAACCTGTAGTCAAGGCAACCTCCTCTATCAATAAAGATGGTACTACAGATTGTGTGAAGTTTGAGCACTGATATTGACAAGTTAAGGTTTTATCCAAAAACTTTTCATCTCTTGAATCTATCACTCAACTATATTCACTTTCATTATTAAAATATTTTGAAGATTGGTATTTTTTTAAAAAAAAAATGTGAAGAAATTTAGTTCTTATCTATCTCTTCCTCTTATTTTTGTTAATGGTGATTTAATTATAGCAGATTGATATACACTTGGATTGTGATGATTCTGATGTTTTGGTTTTTCTCTTTATTATCTTCAGTTTTTTAATCACTATCATCATTTTTTCCACCAGTTGATTTTCACTTTCTTCTTTTACTTTCTTTTTTACATTCTTCTTCTCTCTCTCTCTTTCTCTTTGATATTTTGGACATTTATCACTGCTATTTGTAGAAGAAGTGAAATAAATTCTTTCCTAGAAATTGTTAGCAGTAACATTTACAACTCAACTGTATCTCTAGTTTTGCATTTAGTAATAATTGGTGTATTAGCCTTTGAAAGAGATGCCATTTTTGTCATCCATGATTACGTTAATTTTGGATTCAGATATGTTTCATCAAGGTATAGATTCAGGATATTGTCATATTTTAAAGAATATTTATAAAAATGCAACAGCAACAATTAGATTACATAATGCTACTAGTAAAGTCAACATTGAAAAGGGTGTAAGACAGGGTAACTATATTTCCAAAACTTTTTACAGCAGTGCTGCAAGAAGTATTTTGTGAATTAAAATGGACATCTAAAGGAGTAAAAGTAAATGGAGATTATTTAAATCGTTTAGATTTTGCAGATGATGTAGTTGTTTTTGCAAATAACGCTTTAGAACTGCAGGAAATGTTGCAGGAGTTATCAGGTGAAAGTAGGACTAAAGATAAATGTTAAAAAGACTAAAGTAATGTTCAATGGATTTTCTCAAAATATGAAAATAAAGATTGATTTTGATGAGTTATAAGATGTTAACAGCTACAAATATCTTGGTCAGATTATTAATACAGATGGAAACATAATGGATTAAATTAATCATAGAATTAAACTTGTTTGGAGTGCTTTTGGTAGAAATAATTTGATACTAAAAAGAAATATGCCTATATGAGTTTGAAAAGAAAGGTTTTTAATAAATGTGTTTTACCAGTTCTTACTTATGGATCTGAGACTTGGACACTTAATAGAAGAGCAATATAGAGACTTCAGACAACTCAAAGAAGTAGGGAGAGATGCATGTTAGGAGTAACAAGAAGAGATTGAAAAATGCAATATATGAGTAAGAAAACAAACAGGTGTTATTGACCTTATTGAAAAGATTAAAAGACTGAAGTGGAATTGGGCTGGACATATTTCTAAAAGAGATGATAATAGATGAACAATTGAAATCTTAAACTGGATGCCAAGAGATTGTAAAAGACCCAGAAATTGACCACATGCGAGATGGATGCATGAAATAAGAAAGTGTGCAGGGCTAATGTGGAGAAGGGAAACTAAAGATTGGAGAAGATGGTTTAAACTTGGAGAGACTTTCATCCTGTAGTGGATTGATAATAATTGATGTTAATGTTTCTTTTATTTTGGCTGTCTTAGGAAGTGACTCTTCTGTTTTGTCATTTTCGCTATGATTTTTTTTTTTTTAAATTGGAACTTTAATAGGCCCAACAATTTTATTGGCAGGTGGGATTTATATTTAGTATCACCTGTTGTGCATTTATTAAAATGTTTATATATGGAGATAAATCTACATCTCCCATATTGAACTTGCCAATTTTTAAACAAGTCACACACACACACACCTCTATCCTCCATAGGACTGATAAATGCTACAATGCTGATATGAAGACTGTCTGCTTGGGGCCATTATTTTAAAAAATAACGCAATATAATATTTTTAGTATAAGTAAAAAAAAATAAACCAGTTCAAAACTACATAAATAGAATTCATTAAATATTTCGATTATAACGATTATTTTATTTGACATTAAAATAACGGGTAAAACTTCCTTTACAGAAAATAAAGATTTATTAGTTACAGTCTGCTTTTTTTTTTTAAAAAAAAAAAATTATATATTTCAAAAACATTCAAGTTCTTTTAAATTGGAAATATAACTTAGAAAAAGATACTAGCATAAAATGTATCGCCCAGCATAATTTATGCTGGGGCAGAATGCCAAATTCAAGCTCAAGGTCCGTGGATCACAGTCCAGCTCTGATATTTCCATTACTTGAACTTTGTATGAACTCCAAAGCGATAACTATTCAATTAGCCTGCATAGTTGACGGCAGTGTAAAGTGGTGGTCTCTGGACCTTAAGATCCATAGATAACAGCCCCTTCTCTGCCATTTCCAATGTCCAAACTTCTTATGAGCTTCAAAGTAATAAATCATTGGATTACCATTACTAATGAATTAGTATACACAATGCTGTCAATACACCCTTTTGCCTAGATATTTAAATATGCTATTGGAAGAAAAATCTAAATAAAGTATGGAGAAAGATTTGGAAATGCATTGCTAATGACACAATTAGTATATGCCTAGATTGCCCATCCTGCAATAGCAAATACTACAGTGAGACTCGAGCCAATTTAAAATCAAGAATTTCGTAACATGCCTATTTATATAATAGAGCAAAAATGAATCCATATTATAACTCAGTGTTTTTGGAGTATGAGAGAATTGCTGGCCATCCTTTTAAACCCACATATGCCAGGATTGTATTTCTCAAGAGTCAAAGAGACTTGGCACATAACTAATTGACACACAATAAATATATGAGCCAATAGCATTCCCCTCGATAGACATTGGTTGTTTAATCTGATAATATAAGTGACACAATTACCTATTATACATGCAATCATGCAAATATTTCAAACACTGCAAGTTAATTCTTTTATAATTGGAATTTCTATCACACTCTGCTAATTATCTACCAGTTACGTTTTGAAATGGACACTGTGTTGAAAGCTAACTCAGCAGATTAATAAATGAATATATTTTAACCTCACTTTAACCATACTTATTCCTTATTTCTCTATTAAATGTTACTATCTTATGATCATGTGGCTTGAAAAATGATAATTATTAACATTGTCAGGGTCATGGTCCAAAAATTGTACTAGAGATTTTCAGTATTCTGAGAGATATCTTTTTTAATAGCACATGCTGTAATGTGAACAAAAAAATTAAAACAGTAAATTTGCTTTTACTATATTTACACAATAAGAGATTGTGATCAAAAAACTTGCAGAGGCTGACCCATATATCAGAGATATATATTTATTGCAGTAGATGGGGGAGATACAAATTCTTTTTTTTAAATATTGCATAGGTTCAAAGTCATGACCATCCATCCATTTTAATATGACTAATGTTATGTTATAACATTTAAGCCATAAGTATGGTTATAATACATGATTTATAAATCTCAATAAGTTATGTTCAAATTAATATGCACTATGATTCTGACAGCAATCTGTCAAAATCTGGTGCAGTGCCTTTAAGACTTATCTTTACCTTTTCACTTTAACTTGAGCAGTACATATTTTGTAGAAATAAAACCACTAAACATCACATGATCACTATTTCTTATGCTTGTTCAAGCTTCTAAAACAGAGGAAAAACTTTCCACACAGTAGTGTCACTCAGTGCAAGCCAAAGTAATCGATGGATGCAAGATGCAGTGCTCTCAGATCTATGACTCCTCACTGATGACAGGCCACAAGCTAGAAACTAGTCTGGAGATATTGGATGAGTAGGCACCAGATAGGGATTTTATGCACAAACTTTCTTGCATGCATTGATTACTCTGGCTTGTACTGAGTGGCACTATTGGGTGGAGAGTTTTGCTTCTGTTTTGTAGAAATTACCTGTTATGTAAGAATATGTGATATTTGATAATATAAATTGTATCTGAATAAGATTGTGGACTCTGAAATATGACTTGAGCATAACAATATTGTTTGTATTGACTATTTCAAACATTATGCAATGCCATCTATTGACGAGTCTGATTAATTAATATTAAAAACATTTTTTTAATTGTATTTTTTAGCATTCCATTACTTGAAAAGTAATTTTTTTTATTCTTTACATTTTTTTTGTTTAATAATTTCTAGATTGTAATCGAAAATAAATAAAAAGTTATGTATTTTATTATCATTTTCAACCATTATCGATCCACAGTAAGATGAAAGTCTCCAATTTCAATTTATCTTCTCTGATCTCTAGCCACTCTTCTCCACATTACCCCACCATACTTCTTTATTTCATTCATCCATCTCACATGTGGTCTTTTTCTAGGTCTTTTACAATCTCTTGTAATCCAGT
This sequence comes from Epiperipatus broadwayi, assembly GCA_028023455.1. Lineage (NCBI taxonomy): Eukaryota > Metazoa > Onychophora > Udeonychophora > Euonychophora > Peripatidae > Epiperipatus > Epiperipatus broadwayi. The sequence continues at coordinate 2,044,885 of JAQFVV010000104.1, forward strand.
TTAAGATTTTAACTGTCCATCTATTACCATCTCTTCTAGCAGTATGTCCAGCCAATTACACTTCAGTCTTTTAATTCTTTCAATGGTCCCAATAACACTGTTTGTTTTCTCACCCATGCATTTCATTTTCAATCTCTTTTTGTTATTCCTAACATGCATCTCTCCATACCTTGTTGAGTTGTCTGAAGTCTATGTATCACTCTTTTGTTAAGTGTCCAAGTCTCAGATCCATAAGTAAGAACTGGTAAAACATTTATTAAAAACGTTTTTCAAACACATAAGCATATTTTCTTTTAATATTAAGTTATTTCTATCAAAAGCACTTCAACCAAGTTCAATTCTATGATTAATTTCATCATTATGTTTATTATATGCCCAAATTGTAGTGGTTTTGGTTTTTTTGCATATCGGCATATAACATTAAGGAGTGTATCTTTTGAATACATGAGACCTATATTGCTACTTCTGCAGAGTTAAATTGTGTAGCAGAATTATGTTAAGAATCATCACATCTTTTCAATCGGAGAATCTTTTAATCAACTGCCGAATAGTTTTAAGTTGTCAAATTCAAAACCATTATGATTTTTAAAACAAATTATTTCACTCTTCAATGGGCTCCAAAAATTTAAATAGTAGCATCCTTTAACTTTTTTTTTTTGATACATATTGACATCATACATTGTCTTAAGCAAATAAGTCACTCTTGCATCAAACATATTCGGTGCATTTACCAAATCTTAGCCCTTTAAACTAATTGGTAGTCTTTTCAAAATTGACCAAAACAATATTATGAGCTGACTTATTCTGTGATCTTTCAAGTCGCATTCCATGACACACGAGAAAACAATTTGTTCTGTGAGAATCATCATCATCATCATCCATTATCAATACACTGCAGGATGAAGGTCTCCAAGTTTAATCCATCTTCTCTGATCGTTAGTTTCTCTTCTCCATATCACCCCTGCATACTTTCTTATTTCATCCATCCATCTCACATGTGGTCACTTTCTGGGTCTTTTACAATCTCTTGGAATCCCGTTTAAGATTTCAATTGTCCATCTATTATCATCTCTTCTAGTAATATGTCCAACCCAACTCCACTTCAGTCTGTTAATTTTCTTAATGAGAATGTGTAACTTAATATATGCTTTAATCATTTTCAAGTATCAATAGCAATGTTATTCCTATTATTTGGGCAAGTTATCTTCCTTTGAATGCTTGATTACTTTAGCTAATACTAAAAACAATTATTTATTTAGGGTCTTAAAATTATTAGCAATAATAAAATTTATATAAGATGCAAAAATCTCTTTTTAGTGCTTCTGGAATGTTACTGGGTTATCGTGACATTTTAGTATATTTTATATGCTTGGTGGCTTACCCTATTTCTTCCCTAGTTAGAAGATGTGAATTAAAAGTAACACCTTAAAAAAATGTTATTAAATCCAGCGCCAACATTTTTTTTTGCAAGTGAATCTCAAAACATTTTTTAAAACCATATACATAGGGTTTTTTCCTCATGACTAGACCATAACATATCAATTTTTTGGTCAGTAAATGGATAACTAGCTAATATTAGCTAGAAGACTAAAGGTAATCAGTCTAGATTGACCACATGTTTACAATATATAATTACAATTAATATAATCGTATCAACTAATTATAATTAATATAATTATAACACCCATATTTTTCTAATTTATATAATGCAAATGTGTTAGTTTCTTCAAATAATTCAAATAATTTTATTTCCCTTACTGTTTCTACTATCCAGGAGTCTTCTTCAGAATTACAAAATTTTTAAATATTTATATATGGCTCATAGAAATTAAACATTTTATTATAATTATGTTTAAATATGTAAAATAAGGTTTTAATTATATTTGAACATATTTTTATATATCGTATACATCTTAAAATATCTTATTGTTTTATTTAATTTTTATATACACTTCCTCATTTCATATATCTCATTCATCTTAAAATTATATTATTGTTTTATTTAATATTTATATACATTTCCTCACTGGTGAATTCTTGATTTATCTTCAGTTTATATATATATTTTTAGAGCACAACACCATAAAGTGGCCATATTACCATATTTAAAAATTAATTATAAATTTATAGTAAATTTTTTATCTTCATATTATATTTTTGTGTTGTATTTTGTTCTTTTTTTCTATAATTTCAATTTTTCTTTTAAATGTTAAGCTAATAAAAATACTATTTAATTAAATACATTTAAATAGTTTTAATTATTTTTAAATTTAAAATTGGAGTCTAGAATGCAATATGATTTTAAATGTTATTTTAAATAATAAATATTTTTATGATATTATGTCAAGCTAGAATCCATTGCAATTCATCATTATTATCATTTTTCATTATTGATCCGCAACAGGATGGTCTCTCCAAGTTCAAACATCTCCGATCTCTAACTTCTCTTCTCCACATCACTCCAGCACATTTCTTTATTTCATCCATCCATCTCACATGTGATCTCTTTCTATGTCTTTTACAATCTCTTGAAATCCAGCATAAGATTTTAGCTGTCCATTTATTATCATCTTTTCTAGCAATATTTCCAATCCACTTTATTTCAGTCTCTTAATTATTTCAATGATGCCAGTAATTAATTAATATATTGTAAGTAATAGGAGAATATTAAATATAAAAGGTATAAGTTGATCGTTTATCATTAACCAATGTTCTGACATCCCAGACCTTAAATAGCTGCACAACATTCAACTGTTAAAAGTAATCATGTAGAATGAAAAAGAAAGCCTAAAAACTGAAACATTGTATAATAAGCCATAAACTCTGAACATATAGAAATGTAAAGACAATTTTAAAGATGGTGCAGGCAAATTTAATGGAGATTGATACGGAGAGTTATGAGAGAGTACAAACAGAATGCTGAATATAAATTATCTAAGTATAGAAAATATTTAGAACAAATGATTCATCTTAACAAGCATATATATCTATTGAATGAGCAAAGATTTTTTTTCTCACTATACTATATAATGAATTTGGCTAAAATGATGACGACTATGGTTATTAAAGAAAGACACCAAAATATATAGATACTGAACTGGATTTAGGTCTGTATAAATATACAGAAAATAAGGTTGGATTGAAAACGTTTTCATTTTAGACTCACAGGTTTATAGTTAAAGAAAAATAAAGGTGTCTGTTAGAGGATTGCATTCGATCCTAAGATCCAGATGCAGTACTGTCAGATTCAAGGCTTCTTACTGATGACAGCCACAAGCTAGAAACTAGTCTGGGAATATTGAATGAGTTGTGCACAAACCTTGCATCCATTGATTACTCTGGCTTGCACTGGGTGGCGCTACTGCATGGAGAGTTTGCTACTGTTTTAACAGCTCGTGTAAGAATAGGAAATAGTAATCATGTGATGTTTAGTTGTTATATTAAAAATGTGTTTATGCATAAAGTTATATATTTTTCATCACCAGCAAGAACAAATAAGCAACTTAATGAGCATTGGTGTTAATATCTCAACATTTGTACAGAAGTTTTTCCTTGTAAATATAAAGAAGACAATTTATCCAGAAAGTTAGGAATTAGGATGTTAGTGCTGCCATATAGTATCTGTTTGTATTTAAATGATTGTAGAAGTCTTAGTTATGTATAATGTTGGTCTGACTAAGACTAAAACTCTTTACAAAACTTATAAGGCACCATATTATAAATTAGGCTTTGAATGTTCCATCGTCAGATTTTCAATGAAATGGAAGGCTGAAGAGTTGTGAGTTGGAGTAGTTTGAAGCCTGTCCATTAAAGTAGGAAGATTGGCTATCTTAATATAAAGCTTAGCACTGATTGTATATATGTGTAAGGATAGTAACTGGACCAAGGGATGATTGCTGGTTTAGCATGAAATACGGATATTGGTGATTATTTATTCTTTCAACATGTGTGTGATCAGATGAGTCAGCAATATGAGATGGCATGGAGAGTTGAGGGTCGTGTGAAAGTCTGAGTTCAAATCCTGCATACATTACATATATTTATGCAGGTTTAAGCCTGTATAGTGTATTAATTTACTTATTGAAACATAATGCGTCAAAGGTCTACTCATCCCTCACATATGTATGTAAAAATGGATTATTCTCCTGTACATAAAGGATCAGAATGACTAAATATCAACATGGGTAGGATGACAACCTTGACACTAACATGGGCTTTGAATATTCCATCATCAGATTTTCAATGAAATGGAAGGCTGAAGAGTTGTGAGTTGGAGTAGTTTGAAGCCTGTCCATTAAAGTATGAAGATTGGCTATCTTAATATAAAGCTGAGCACTGATTGTATATATGTGTGGAGATAGTAATCTGAACCAACTGATGATTGCTGGTTTAGCATGAAATACGTATATTGGTGATTATTTATCTTTTCAGCATGTGTGTGATCAGGTGGGTCAGCAATATGAGATAGCATGGAGAGTTGAGAGTCGTGTGAAAGTCTGAGTTCGAATCTGGCATACATAATAAATTAGAATAACTTGCAGGATCAATTACTACAAGCAAAATTTAGGATTTCTTGATTAGTTGTAAATCCTTTTGCCCCTGTTACCCTAAATTGGTTTTTAAGCAGAGAACTTAACATCAACACAATATTTAAATTAGTAGCATAATAACAAAATTATATTTTATATTAAAGGTAATATTAAGACTATATATATAATGGAGAAAAAATGAAATATAACCTTGCATTTTCTGTGCCGAGTTTTTTCTATCAAAGGCAATTGATATATTCAAATGTAATGTTGTGAATTCATCCTAACTTTGTAGAAACTTACCCTCCAATAATGGACTTGTCCTTACTACAATCTTATCTGCAACAGATTTAATTTACAATAAGACTGACGAGCGGAATAACAATAAAAGTAAATAAATAGGTAATGTTATAAATAGGCCAAGTAGAAAAGTAATTCAGTGAATCTGTCTGTTTCCAATAAGATCAGAGTTCTCACTATAAAAGTAGACAACAGTTTGCTGAAGATAGATAATATCAGGCAACTGTCAGATATTGAATAGCAGTATATACATTCTCCATAATATAGTAGAAAGCATTGAGGCACGCTCAAATCTGGAGCATGAAATGGCTAGCTACAATCATTACCATAACTATACTGAGACAAGACAATAAGCAGAAGGTGTCAGGGTCTTAAAGGAAGTTTATAGCATCCAGCTCAAATATTATCTGTATTGATAGTAGCTAGACTTGCATAGTTCATTAATTATAATGGAGACGATCTATCGTAGCTAAATGTTATATATCTCTGTGTATAAAATAATATATATAATAAGTTTAATAAATATCTTTATATTAATTTTCAGAATTTTAATTTGACTTAATTCAAATCAAAATCCTTTTTCAGAGTATTCCATCAACAATCCATATTGAAGAATTATAATGTAAAAATGGATTCTGGGTAATATTCCTGTTATAACTCAACTTACCTTCATATAACAGAATCTTGAATGAATTGAGCACTTATCAGCGTGGACCAATAAATATATGTTATTTATTCATATATTCATTTATCTATTGGTCCATGCCGATGAATGCTCAGTCTGATCAAGGCAAGATGGAATCTGGACTAGACCATTAGTAGAAAATGAGTTGAGATATACAGTTTCATCATCACAGATCAATAAATATGTTATCCATTCATATACGCATTTATCTATTCACCTGTGGCAATGAATGCTCAATCTGATCAAGATAAGATGGTTCTGGATGAGTCCATCAATTGAAAGTGTGTTGAGGATATAACAGTTCCAAATAAATTTATTTTTTCAGCTCCATCAGTAATGGTATGTCGATTTTATTTTCATAATATGACCAAGATTTTCTTCAATAAATTTAGATGAGGACAACTCATGGTTGTTGTTCTTCTAGTGATTTACATATATGTGATCAAACCACAAAACACTTACTTAATGTTTGTAAAATCTATAACTACAATGGAAGAATTGAAGGACAATAAAACATTTAATTGATATATACTCTGGTCAGAATTCTTTATGATACTTCTAATAGTTAAGCTATCTAAATTTAAAAAAATCCTTACACCCAATAAATAAACAAGATATATATTCTCTGCGTAAGGAACAGTATTAGTATTATCTTTAAGTAAATAATAATTGAATTGCTTTATTGTACAGGACTTCACATGAAGTTCGAGCATCGGAAGTAGCGGAGATAGAATCAATCCCAAATCTTTATGTTCCAGAGCTGCCATTTTACCACTGTATTAAAACACACAGAATATTGCCTTTAAGTTATTACACTTCAGTGACAGAATTATCATGCTTTTAATATTTATATTTAGTATTATTTGACTTAATATAGGGGGTTTGAACCCAGACTTTTTAAGCTCCCTTCATGATCATGTGATGCTTAAAGGTTTAAACATGAAAAATATAAATGATCTCCAATATACATATTTCATGCTGAACCAGCATTCATCATTTGGTCTATTTCCTGCATATATATATATATATTGTCAGTACTCGGTTTATATTGAGATAGCAAATTACCAACTTTAATGGATCTTTTCTGCACTCCACCTCTTCAGCCATCCATACCATTGAAAATCTGATGATAAACTGTCCAAATCAAGTGTTGTTGTTAATTTGCTATCTTAATATAAACCGAGTCTGATTATATGTATGGGTGATGTGTGAGAGATGATGATCTGGACCTACTGATGAATGCTGGTTCCGCACGAAATACGGATATTGGAAATCATTTATATTTTTCCTATGTGTGTGGTCATGTGTGTCGGCTGTATGAGATAGAGTGGATAGCTGAAGGAAATGAAAGTCTGTGTTCAGATCTCCTATATTACATATATATATAAGTATACTTGTATTTCAAATATTATTATTTGACTTGTAAATATATATTCCAGATATTTAATGTGACTTTTTTTTTGTTTTCCCGTCCAGACGCGCACGTGTGTATGCATAAAGGAAGAGAAACGTTTATAAATCTTCTTTTTTTAAACAAAAAAAACAGTTACTATTTTTTTTTTTTTCAAATAAAAATAGTCTTCATCGAGCCAACTTATTAATATTCGTATTTTCTTCTTGCATATTTAATGAGCAATTTAAGTAAAGGCGAAGGAAAATAGTACAAAGATATTGTATTGTTTTACAACTAAATTTACTAGCGGATGTTGGAGCCAAAACAATTCTTAAGTGAAAAATTATGCCACTAGAATTATTACTTTTAATAAAAAATTAAACTATTTATGACTGTAAGCACTTTTTTTTTTAAAGATAAAAAAAAGATGTGAATAATAGAATAATTCTGGGAACGGTTTAACCTGGCGGTAAAAGCAGAAAACTAAAAAACAAGAATTTTTTAAATCGATTCCCAACTGTATTTGAGTGATTGAGAGAAAAAAAAATGCTATCTCAGGCACTGGGTAATAATTATGAAAAAATATACTGTAGGTTTAGTTTGGAAAAAATAATGAAAGACGAAGGCTCCTCACAGAGTAAATTAAATTAAATGATATTCTTTAATTCTTTTGGTTTCTATGACAACTCTCAATTCTACCATATTGTATAAATTCATTAGCGCACACATTCTCTGACTACACGTTTTTTTTGCAAAAGCCTTTAATTTTCAGTGAGCTAGAGTTATCGAACACATGAATTTCTATGCCTATATCTTTCATCAAATCATTTTCATGGCAGGAGGTAATGTTCATTTTTAATATCGTGTGAAAGATATCGACACTATAGATATATACTTTCAATTTTTTTCATTTTATCAGTATTTCTTTCGCCTCAACTTCATCCCTTTGCAAATGTGCATTAATGCAGAACCTTAGATTGGCTTCTTTCTCTGTGTATGCATTATAAAAACAATCTTTATTCTTACACAAAGGCTAAACTCCCCATACAATAGTGCCACTCAGTGCGAGCCAGACGAATCAAGTGTCTCCTCATCCAATATCTCTAGATTAGTTTCTAGTTTGTGGCTTTCTCTAATGAGAAGCCTTGGACCTGAGAGCACTGCATCTAGATCTTCAGATCTAATGCAACCCTCCATCAGCCACCTTTTACCTCACTGATGAAAGCAACAAACTAGAAACTAGTCTGGGGATATTGGATAAGTAAGCACTAGATAGGGACTTTATACACAAACCTTCTTGCATCCATTGATTATTCAGACTTGTGAGTGATGCTATTGTATAGGGAGTTTAGCCGCTGTGTAAACATCTTGTGTAAGCATAAAGAATGGTGATCATGTCACATTTAGTGGTTTAATAACCTTTATGCTTCAGGAAATTAGAGGTATAAAAACACCTGGATCTCATTACCTATGTTGACACTTTTGAAAACAGAATAACTTTGCAAAATAAAATCAATCACATGCTTTTATTTTTAATTTTTTATGCTAGCATTATACATCAATGACATTTTCTTTTATTTGATGATCACACAAGGCGGCGTTAAAAGATAGATGTCACTAATACTTTATATCAAAAAGTCACATGGATTTCTTTTTGACTTTTATGCTCTGCATTAAACAGGAGTGCTACTTTGATATCAAAAGCACTCCATATCAAAAGAATCATATGAATTTCATGAATTTTATATTTTGTATTAATAATATTTAACAATTGTGATATAAAGCTGTGAATGAAAAAAGATGTCACTGGTGCTTGTTTGGTAATGGTTATAAATTTCACTCTTGACTTTCATGCTCTGCCTAATAAAGTAATGATGTTTTCACTCACTCAATACTTACATAAAAGTGTCAGCGATGATAGTGCTTAAAAGAACTGAATGAATAACTTCATTCTGATAAGAAAATTATCTTTTCAAGATTACAGTTATTTTCCAAGTAAACCATAACAAGAAAATATTGGATATATAGAATCTTTTGAATAATTATTTTTAAGATGTAAGTTTAATAATAATAACAATAATAATAATAACAACAACAACAATCAAACAGTTTATGGTTTGAGAGGTCATAGGAAGTTTGAGCATTGGAAGTGACATAGCTTATCTGTGAACTTTGACCTCCCAAGTCTGCCGCTCTAACACTTCATCAAACCATATAAACTACAGGTGAGTTAATTAAATAATAATAGAAAAGTTAAATGTTCAGCCGATCATAGGATGTTTATGCCCCAAAAGTGAGATCTTAAATTTCGATCCATGAAGCTTTAATTTACGACTTTACTATCCTAACAATTCACTAAACTGCACTATGCAAAAATAATTAAATGGTTAGTCATATGACACATTGAGCTTCTATCCAAAAAATTTTAGCTCTCAGGTCTACCATGCTATGATTGGGATTAATTATACAAGGTACATTTAATTACCAGAATGCGTTACACCAGTACCAGTGCAAAATATTATGTAGCCATAGTTTTTAGGGTACCTTCTCGCTGACAAAACAAAACAATATTCAGACCTTTTTTTACAAATTTCAAGTAGTTTCATCATTTATGTTCAATGCTGGTAATGGCAGTTAAGCTTTGCACGATTGGGTAGTGGTAGAACGGTAGATTTCGAAGCCCAAGCTTCATGGTTTGGGGCCAACTCTGATACTCCCAATGGTCAAATTTCTAATAGTCTTCTGAACAATATACCAGGTGATTATTTTTTAATGACAACTGGAACTTCTCAAGGATCCAGACATTGATATTTGAACTCATATAAATAGGCCACCATTTACTGTCTGCTGAAATTTACTTCAGTAACGATTGGATCTAATGTGCTCTACATATTACTTAGGTGTTTGGACATTGCATGATATTTTGAGTAACCAACTGTATGGTTTTTTTATTTTATTAACATTAATGGAATGAAAACATTAATATCACGGGTTGGAAACCATTGGTTCATTTCTTTACAAAAAGGTTAATTTATCACTGCCTTATAATAATTTATATTCAAAATAATCATGCAAAGGTTTAGTTTACAATCTGAGTGTTTAATTCTGGCATATTTATAATTTACATGTAAACCTATTAAACATTACATGACCACCACTTCCTACGCTTGTGTATAACTGTTGTTAGGAAGTGGTGGTCATGTGATGTTTATTGACTTAAAACCAATCCTGCCTAATAGGATAGTGGTGGCTATGGTTATTAAAGAACCAAAGACACCAAAATGTATGGGTACTGAACTGAGTTCAGACCTATATGACTATATAAGCTAAAGGGCTTGGATTGAAAACATTAAAGTGTTTTCAGTTTAAGACTCATAGTTTTGTAGTTAAGTGGAGATAAAAGGTGGATGCTTGAAGGTTGCATTAGATCCTAAGATCTAGGTGCAGTGCTCTCAGATCCAAGGCTCCTGGCTGATGAAGGCCACAAGCCAGAAACTAGCCCGGGGATATTGGATGAGTAGGCACTAGATGGGGATTTTATGCACAAGCCTTCTGGCATCCATTGATTACTCTAGCTTGCTGTGTGTGGCAATATGTATAGTGATGCAGACCTATTTATGAAACAAGCAAGTCTGAATACATTCTCAAGATAATTTACAAGCAAAATTCACAAAGAATCAGTGAAATAACATTTTAAACACTGTCCATCTTTTATTATATCAAAGCTAACCTATTTTGGTGCTAGCCTTAATATAATAAAAGATAGCCATTATTTACAAGTTCATTTAAATAATTTTCCAGGAATCTAGCTTGTGAATTATCTTAGTAATATATCAGACTTGCTTGTTTTGTGAATAGATTTATATTCTTAATATTACATACTTGATAAGCAATAAAATTATTTATGTACTCATTAAAATTATCAATATTTCTACTGTAATCTATGTTTAATCTGTTCATTATATATTTGATGCTATGGATATTATTTTTTCTAAAATTTAATTAAATAGAATTGAAGTGACCTTATAATGTTGAATACAAATATAATGGTTTATTGATCAGGAGTTCTTAAAAAGTTTCAGCACCACAAGTGACAGAATTGGGAACTATCCATGGAATCTGAATTCCAAAACATGCCTCACATGCTATTAGCTTATCCTTTCTTTGAAAAGACACTATCAGAGAGAAATTAACATTTTTTGTCAAACAAGTAATCCGTTTGTAAAGTAATCAAATATGACTACATAAAATTACAAAAAAAAAAAATCAAGTCAGATGACACATGACCTAATTTAAACAAGCTTGTATTACAAATGTTACATAAAGAGCTCGCAAATAAGCTCTTAACAAGCTTTGCAGAATATTTCTGACCACAGACTGGTTTCTGCTACTGACTTCCTTGGTGAGGTGTTAGGATATTCCAGCATATACTAGCACCTCACTGAGGAAGCCAGTAGCAAAAACCAGTCTGGGGTCAGTCTGCAACGCTTGTTCCCAGCACCTCACTGAGGAAGCCAGTAGCAGAAACTGGTCTGGGGTCAGGGATATTCTACTACAAAGCTTTTTAAGAGCTTATATCCTAGCACCTCACCAAGGAAGCCAGTAGAAGAAACTGGTCTGGAGTTAGGGATATTCTGCAAAATTTGTTAAGAGCTAATTTGTGAGCTCTTTATGTAACTACATAAAGATATACATATCTGTTTTAATTAAAGGGATTTGAAAATAGACTTTGAAGCTCTTTTTAGTCCATCCACTCTATCTTATACAACTGATACACATAACCACATAAATGTGAAAAAAGATAAATGATGTCAATATATGTTTTTCTTGTTTAATCAGCATTCATCAGTTGGTCCAGATCGTCACCTCCCACATATATCTGCTTGTAAGTTATAATGTACATGGTAACACAAATTTTTACAATGAGCTTTATAAAATTCCGCAAAGAGATAGTATTGTGAAAGACTTTTCAGAGAAAATATTTTTGCCTCTCTATTTATAATGCAGTGGAGTTTCTGCATCCATGGTAACTGTTTCCAAGTTTCTGCATCCATGGCAACTGTTTTCAAGCTCTTCTATGGATATATGGATAATAGAAAATGCTATATATCAAATGGATTATATAGATAAAAACACTTTACCACCTATATATATATACAGAGAAATAGTATTATATATAGATATTCCTATAACACATTTCAGTTAATTAAATAAAATAATTAGTAAAGATACAATAGATAAAAAAAATTAAAAAATCTTTTTTTTAAATATGTTCAGCGAATTCCAATCTCTTTTAATATACTAATTTAAAATTTTTAAAAATCATTTGGAAAAGAATGCTTAAAGATTATTAGAAAGATTTGGTTTTTCAAAATAAGTTTTCATGTCTTTTTGTTTTTTTCAGTACATTCTTCATCTCAACTTCACCATATTGCAACCATCTATCTGCACAGAAACTCAATCCACCCTCTCTCACCATGCATGTATTTTGTGAATCATCTTCATTCAGCATATCATCTAGAAGTACAAAACATCTAAATCTCTGCCCATGTTGATAATTCAATATATTTTTATTGTTGTTTGTTCTGAAAGAAACGACACCAAGCGGAACGTAAAGGAAGCATGCTATATAGCAAATGATCCAATATCAATCAATAGACTAGATGCATGTTATTTTATCTCGAAAATAGTCTCTTTAATCACTTTGCATTAATTTGCATATTACATTTGGATAGTTCTCAACACTTTAGTAGCTATAATTATGGGAGTATAAAGCTTCCCGAAAGCGCTAGCTCATCACATTGCAGAGTATTACTTGCTTTTACTAACTTCATTGTCTGTGCACCAAGCACATATATATTTTATAGATTACATGCTAATGAAGTAAATATTTAATTATATAAGTTGTGAACACAGGAGTGGATATCAGATGATCTGATTTTAAAAAAGAAAAGAAAATAGAAATATTTTGAGAAATGAAAAAAAAAAAAACATGTCAAGGTAAAATTCTTCTAAAGCAATGTTTAAAATAAAATTTAAGCGCGGGGGGGGGGGTAAACAGCATTTTTAAATATATAAATAGACTGAATATATAATTACTTGCATAATATTATTAAAATTATATTTGCATTCACACACACTTTATGCATTACCATGATTTCTATGAAAGAAATAATATCTAACTGATAGTATAATAATTTAGTGGTAGAGTGAATCAGTGGATAGTGAGACTGTCAGTGTAGGTGCTTTGCTTTATTTGAATTATATTTTTTTGTTATAGCTTGCTTGATTTTTAATGAAGTAATAATTTATCTGTTATTCTTATTGCTTGGTTATTTCACTAATGCTTTTTTGCTTGGTAGGTCTGTTGAGATTTGAGGAATGTTTAACACTAAAGTTCATTAAACCAAACAGTTTAATAGCTTAGCTCATTTGAAAAACTTGAAAGATTTTTGCATCTAAACTCAAATTGTCACTTTCATTGTTCAAATTCACATGACCTCTTGAGTAATAAGCTACTAAATTATTATCAATCCTTTATATATACATGTATACTAGATTTGTCTATAAACACATTATGTAAAGTTTCTCAAAATGTTACACATTAATTCCCATAAGTCTAACAGTCATGTGAAAACACTGTCTGCACACTATACCATAAAATCGATTGTATAATAAATATGTGATAGTTATATCTTATGATGTGATGTGATGCACTGTGGCTTCATCTTTTTCAGAGTCAGGAAATCAATGATTGCATAATATGATAATGAAATATATCAGTTGATAGATCAAATTTAAACATGTTGATATAGTTCATGGCACATGAGATGACAGTATGATTTTTTTAAAAAAAAACCCAATTACATTAAACAAGTATTTATGGTCAATTAAAATAGAAATAAAAATAAATCTTTTATCTTTTGATTGTAAAAGTTGCTTTTGTAAAAAAGAATGAAATTTAAATTTATCTTGATTGTAAAATTTCATTTCTTAAAAATGTTTTTTTTCCTTAAACAAAATGATGTTGGAATTGAATTTTATTGGAATCAATTTTTTTTCAAATATTACATTGTTTTTCATCACCATTTTAAAACTGGAATATGAATAATTATGAAAAAGATCGGAATATTAAAACTTTAAAGGAATATATTGTAACACATACATAAATATATGTGCTACATAAAACATTTAAAATAATATTCAGAAATAAAAAAATAATATATATATATTTTGGTAATAAATGAAAAAATACTGTAAGTTTATAAATAAAAGTCTGTTACGAAATAAACAAAAGATATCCTAATCTCAAATTAATAATAAAATAAAGATATTTTAGCAAAAGGAAAAATATATTTAAAGCATATTGTAATGTAGGAATTTTTTAGATTGATTAGCTCAAAAAATAACTTATCTGTTAATATGATAATATTAAATCATGCTATCACACTTCCAACGTAAAGCTGTCAACAAATAGAAAACTAAATTAAATGGCTGAGTGCTTTCAAGAAGATGTACTTCTCATATTCATAGCCAGTTATGATTCTTTCTTTGAAATCATTATATAAATAAATACCATATGCAAATTCTATGCAAATGAGTAAGAAAGAATCATAACTGGCTATGAATATGAGAAGTACATCTTCTTGAAAGCACTCAGCCATTTAATTTAGTTTTTTATTTGTTGACAGCTTTACATTGGAAGTGTGATAGCACAATTTAATATTATCATATTGAAGACAAACGTAAAGTATAAATCTACACGGTATTATCTGTTAATGTAAATATGGGTGATTTGAACATAGACTTTCAAGTACCCTTCAACTATTAATACCATCACATACTACTGATACACATGGCCATACACATGTAGAAAAGATAAATATTACCAATGTATGTATTTCATGCTGAACCAGCACTCATCAGTTGGTCCAGATTATCATCTCCCACACATATATATAATCAATGCTCTGCTTATATTAAGATAGCAAATTTTCATACTTTAATGGACACTTCAATCTACTCCAACTCTTCAGCCATCCATACCATGGAAAATCTGATGATGGAAAGCCCAAATCCCATGCTGATACCAATATTATTGTTATGCCCATGTTGACCTCAAATCACTCTAATCCCTCATGTATAGGATCTTATCCATTTAAATACATAGAAGAGGGATGTATCAGTAGTATTAGATAGTGTGGATAGTTGAAGGGTGCTTGAAAGTCTGTGTTCAAATCCACCATATTTACAATTAAGCTCCAGGTATATGAAGAATGGCCGTATTTCAAATATTACTTATCTGTTCTTTTAACTAGTAGAGAAAAAAAATTCCAAAATGTTACAATGGAAAATAAAACAAAAAAATTGTAACTTTAAAGAATAATATAAATGATTGTACAAATTTATTATTAAAAACTATTTTTAGCAAATATTGTAATAATTTTGTAAATTGTCCAATCAGGATAGGATTAAATTTTATTGGAAATCAGTAATATTTCCAACTGATTAGGTAATATTATAACTAATGTTGTAATTATAAATTTATTTAAATGCACATTGATTATGAAATTAATATTTATTAAGGCTGTAAACCTCAAGAATATGCACATGAAAATGCGAAGGTAAGGACTTCTACAGGTCTTAACCACAAGCTTACGCTTTGGAAAAAAAGAGAACTCTTCTTTAATTCAACCTACTTTCTATATGAATATGTGAAGCTGAAGCATTTAGATCTAAGAGTGTGAAACTATTCAATACTTCACTGATTAAGTCCGCAATTCCTATTACACATTAGGACTCATGAAATCTTTCGATTTACAACTTTAAATTATCGTAATAGATTTCTAACTATAAGATCTTTCCATTGGCTTGTAAATCGAAAGATTTCATGAGTACTAATGTGCAATAGGAATTGTAAACTTAATCAGTGAAATATTGAAGTTTCATGCTCTTACATTTAACCACTTCAGCTTCAGCTATTCATATAGAAAGTAGGTTGAAGTAAAAAAGAGTTCCCCTCTTTTCCTCCAAAGCATAAGCTTGTGGTTAAGTCCTGTAGAGGTCCCTACCATTGCATTTTCATGTGCATATTCTTGAGGTTTACAGCCTTAATCAATATAACTAATTTTGTAATTAAGAAAAAAGATTAACTAATTCGAAAAGAATTAATGATATGGATGATCTCAGACTGAATTTGTCAAGGATATAAAAGTTACCCATACAATAGTGCCACCCTGTGCTAACCAGAGTAATCAATGAATGGTGATCATGTGATATGTTAGTTGCCATTTTATCCTGCTGGCATTTCAGTTTGCTCGAATTAAAAGTAGTGTCCTGCTACTCATTCTACTGCCAGCTATCTATACTAATCTTGCCGATCTCTTCATCAAAGACAACCAGTTTATCCATCAGAAATATATAACTATTTATGCAGGTGTCAACATAATCATACATTGCTAAGCTTGCAAGGGGGTGTTCATTCAGTGTTTACTGCCCAGATCTTTCACATTTTGACAACCTGTAATGTAATAAATATTCTTGACCACCATTGCTGAGATACATACCCACAATTATAGATTTCTACCAAACAAGGCCCAAGATGCATGCTATACTGGAAACAAGATAGGGTGAGTGGTTAAAGAAAGCTGGCAATGCCAAACCATGAACTTAATTAACTTTCAAGAAGGCAGGAGTGCACTCTAAAAAAAGTTATAACAAAACCTAGGTAAATATATATGGTAATTTAAAGTCTAGATAGATTTTATTCTCTTTAATATTTTTTTTATAAAACTAGAAGTAATTGAAATTTCTCATCCCTTATTTCAAAATGGACTGATCTACACTAAATAACTCTATAATTAGTGTAATTTAGTTTATGTTTAATTTTGATTATTGTTATATGTTTGTGTAAATAAACATGCTTTAAGTTGCTAAGTTGGCTTAATTCTTTCTCTGCATATTTCACCATATAATATTAATTAAGAAAAATTGTGTCAATTATATATGTATGTTTAAAATACATTGACTGATAGCTTGAGTTATGTCAGTTTTTTGCTCTTTTTGGTAGTCAAGAATCAAACACTCGGGGTGTTTTAAGCCTTTTGTTGATGCCCCAGCCTTTATCTGGATAATGCCTGAGGATTTATCCTCAGTATAAATAAAAGTATGTGCATGAAAGGTATTTGCGTCCTGTAATTATGGAGGAGTGCAATGGACATTAAAGGTGTCCATGGATTGTATATTTAAATATAATCGCAGTCTGACTGTTGGTATGTGTGTATACCTTAAATTTATGTAAGTTATTATTATTGTTAAAATTTAAATTATAAATAAAATAGTAATCTATTATAAACCATTCTCCCATCTTGGGAATGAGAACATTTTAGTTATAATTATGATGAATTGGAAGAAGTTAAAAGTTACAAATACCTTGGGCAGATTATTAATACAGATGGAAACATAATGGATGAAATTAATCATAGAATTAAACTTGGTTGGAATCCTTTTGGTAGAAATAACATGATACAAAAAGGAAATATGCCTATGTGTTTGAAAAGAAAGATTTTTAATAAATGTGTTTTGCCAGTTCTTACTTACGGATCTGAGACTTGGACACTTAATAGAAGAGCAATACAGAGACTTTAGACCATTCAAAGAAGTATGGAAAGATGCATGTTGGGAGTAACAAGAAGAGATTGAAAACGCAACGTATGGGTAAGAAAACAAACAGGTGTTACTGACCTCATTGAAAAAATTAAAAGATTGAAGTGGAGTTGGGCTGGACATATTGCTAGAAGAGATGATAATAGATGGACAATTGAAATTTTAAACTGGATTCCAAGAGATCATAAAAGACCCAGAAAGAGACCACATGAGAGATGGATGGATGAAATAAGACAGTGTGCAGGAGTGATGTGGAGAAGAGAAGCTAAAGATAGGAAAAGATGGATTGAACTTGGAGAGATCTTCATCCTGCAGTGGATTGATAATGGTTGATGATGATGATGATGATGAAATTGGGATGTAGCAAGTGTCCATTATAATATACAAAAGCACCTTTAATACAAATATATTGAAATATACTGAACTTTAGATGAAATTTAGAGGGGATTTGAACACAGACTTTCAAGCTCCCTTCAGCTATCTATTCCATCTTATATAACTAACACACATAACCACATATATGTGAAAAAGAGAATTACATCTTGTAGATCATTTATCTTTTTCATATATATTTGATCATGTGTATCAGTTATATAAGAGAGTGGATAGGTGAAGGGAGATTGAAAGTCTGTGTTAAAATCTCTAAATTACATAAAAATATTTTATAAATAACACTTTTATTTAATGTGTATTAAAAAGCCAATTTTTAAATTTGCTTGTTAATGCAAAAAATATTCAAATACTAAAAAGATAAAAATAATATATGTAAAAAATATTTTATAATAAATATTTTTATTTACTGTGCAAAAAATAATAGTTTTCTTCAACCACAATATAGGGCTAACTTGAAAGAAAAAACATGGATTATCTAGAAATTAATTAATTCAATCACTAATTGTAAAAATATTGTCATTTAATAAAATAATTATTTTGCCTTTTTAGTACACAGGAAATAAAAGCATTTATTATAAAATATTATATATATAAATCAGCATTTATTTTTTATAGCGTCTGTATACAATTGTAATCACATTCATATCGGCTTTTTCAAACCAAATTGTGCAAACGCTTTTTGCGAGTGTTAAATAATAAATGAATACCCTCTGACCCATACAAGATATAGAATTTATGCAGCAATAAAAGGAATTCTCTTATTATTATGACTCAAATATATATAGTAATTCAAAGTGACTGTTCTATAGTCACACCTTCTGTGCCAGTACTTCAGATTTGCTCATATATAAATATTTGAGTCATAGTAATAAGAGGATTCCTTTTATTGCTGGATAAATTCTATATCTTGTATGGGTCAGAGGGTATTCATTTATTATTTAACACTCGCAAAAAGCGTTTGCACAATTTGGTTTGAAAAAGCCGATATGAATGTGATATATATATATACTATTTATAATAACAGTAACAAATTTTCCATACAGTAATGCCACCTGGTGCAAGCCTTAGTAATCAATGGTTGCAGGAAGGTTTGTGCATAAAATCCTCATCTAGTGCCTACTCCTCCATTAATTACTCTTGGCTTGCACTGGGTGGCGCTATTGTATGGTGAGTTTGCGCTTGTTAATAAGAGCTTGTATTAGCATAGAAAGTGATAATCATGCGATGTTTTGATGGTTTTATACTATTTATAATGATATAGCTACTTTAATTAATTTAATTTACATATAGCTGTTTTGTGTAAAATTTATTGTATGGAGGTGCAACATGAGATCTCTATGTCAGTAGTATAAAAGCAGTGAAAATACTTTAAGAAAATATTTTAATATAAAGTGGAAAGATCATAGGTCCAATCACTACGGTTTTCAACTTGCTCTGTGATTAATGATTATGAGCATTGATTTTATGATAGAATAATTAAACCAGTAAACATCACATTATCACCATTCTTTATGCTTATACAAGCTGTTTACACAGAGGCTAAACTCTCCACATAGTAGTGTTACTCAGTGCAAGCCAGAATAATTAATGGATGCAAGGTTTGTGCATAAAATCCCTATCTACTGCCTACTCATTCAATATCCCAGACTAGTTTCTACTATATGGATCTCATCAATAAGAAGCCATGGATATGGCAGCACACATCTAGATCTTAGGCTCTAAAAATTACTCTGGTGATATTCAATGAGTAGTACTAGATAGGGATTTTATGCTCAAACCTTTCTGCATCCCTTGATTACTCTGTCTTTCACTGAATGGCACTACTGCATGGAGAGTTTAGCCTCTATGATAGAATAATAATTACTTCAAAAAAAAATATAGAATATTGATTGCTTTCATTAATTAGACAATATACTGAAGTCTTCAAAATGCCTTTTACTGCAGATTTAAAGTAAGTAAATAAAAGAATAAAATGCATTATTGTTCTGATGAAGACTGCAGATCAGTTGAAACTGTGAGTAAATAAAAGAATAAAATGCATTATTGTTCTGATGAAGACTGCAGATCAGTTGAAACTGTGAGTAAATAAAAGAATAAAATGCATTATTGTTCTGATAAAGACTGTAGATCAGTTGAAATTGTAAGTAAATAAATGAATAAAATGCATTACTCTTCTGATGAAGACAGCAGATCCCTTGAAACTGTAAGTAAAATAATAAAATGCATTATTGTTCTGATGAAGACTGCATATCAATTGAAACTGTGAGTAAAATAAAGGAATAACATGACGTGGTTATGATGAAGACTGTAGATTAGATAATACTGTGAGGAAATTCAAGAAATAATATGCATATTCTTTGAACTATAAATCAATTAAAATTGTGAGTAAAATTACTTTATTTTGTACATTTTTTTTCTTGGAAAATATCAGAGATTTTAAGAATCTAGACTTGTTATAAAATAATTGGAAATTGCAGGAATATGAAACAACAATATTCCTCCAACTTCCCATTGTTATTTAAAGTCTCTGATATTTTCCACAAATGGAAAATTAATGGAGAGGAGATTATTTTATTATTTTGTACTTTTTAATCCGCTATTTACATAAAAGCATTATATTTTTTTTTAAAAAAAATTGTATATATTTTTTTATTATTTTTTAGTTATATTTACATATTATTTAAAAAAATGGTTAAAACTACTAGAAAATCTGACAAAAAATATAATTTAACAATAAGATGTGAAAATAAAAAGTACACCCTCTAACAAATGAATTCTAAATTTAAATGTTATGTGATCGTCTACTATATAAAAATATTTATGTATTAGCTTTTTAATTAATTATAAGTTAAATCAATATTAACCAAATTTTATTCTACAAATATAATATTTTCATTGCATATATATTTTTTATTTCAATTAATTTAATAATGAAATCAATATTAACAAAATTTTATTCTATGAACATCTATAAAACGTCAATTGATTTAACTAATAATTGGATAATGAAAAACGAATGGAGGGTTATATAATGTATATTATTAAAAAAATAATTATAGGCTTGTATTAATTTTAGATAGAGCCAGTAGATGTCGCTATGTATGCAATATAGGTTGTTTTTTTGTAGTTAACCAAGACATATTGAAAAGGGTAAAAATTAAAAATTGCCGAAAAGAGGTTTTTTATGTTATGATTATATGATTACATTACAGCTATTGTCATATATTATTTTGTTGTTATATAAAGATATATTATTCTATATCATATCTACAATTTATCTATAAATACAATATTTCCATTGGCTCAGGTACTAAGGAGTTTTTTTGGTAAGTGTAAGGATGTGAATTTGAGTTCTAGAAGAGAACAATTTTTTTTTTCATTGTTAATTCAAAGTTGTGGACATCCTGACAGAAACATAGACAGGAATATAAGCATGTAAAAAACTATAATTGTTGTGATAAAGATTGTAGATTAACTAAAACTTTAAATAAATAAAAAGTACAGTTGTTAATTTTTTTTTCAAGATTCTTTGTAAACTCTAAAACAACATATTAACATCTGGGAATATATATGTTTATAAAGTTTCAATTAGGTCTGAAGTTGGAAAGTCGATGACAATCGAGTTGCAAAATTTTATATAGACATACAGTCTAAAAAATGTAAATAAAAGCATCTAAGAGTGAAAAGTTTTAACAAAATTTACAGGGAGAACAAATGTTGATACAACACTAAATGATCACACATGAGTTTGGAGTATGCATCATATGTAGTGCTAATTATAAGAATAAAAACAAAAGTGAAATGGGTAAGGAGAAAATGGGAAGAATAATTAATAAAAATATTGCCTTCTGTGGTTTAACATGTCCTATGGGGATTTTGTAGTGGAAGAGTGATAGACTCGAGTTGGACATTCCTGGATCAATAGTCAATCTACCACTTTTGAAACCGAGACATAAAACAGTAGCAAAGTTTCCATGCAGTAGTGCCACCCAGTGAAAGCCGAAGTTATCAATGAAATCACACTACTTGGCACTATTGTATGGAGAGTTTGCTATGATTTTAACAGCTTGTATAAGCATAAAAAATGGTGATCATGTGATGTTTCAGTGGGTTTGAACCTAGACATCACATGACCTCCCAACAGTAAATTATTTGATTGCCTTGTGCAGTTTACAAATTTCTAGTATGATGAATTTTAGAGTTAAAAGTTCTTGGTTCAAAGTTCAATCTATTCATCTTAATGTTCAAATATCATATAATAGTCTGCATATTTCTTAATAAATATTTTGAATTGGACATCAAAAAGTAAAAACGTTCTAGAGGAATACCTACTTAATGGTAGGAAGATGGTTGGATGTTTACGGGAGAGGAAGTTGATGATAGAAATATTTGGGAAACATGTTAGAATTTTTCATTGCATTAGGATGATCCTTAGATTATTTTGTACTGTCCATGTTTTTTATATAAACACATATATGATGTAATATTTAAAATTTTTAGATATTACAATGGATAGACATTTAATCAAAATAGGTCTACACAGTGTATCTTGGCAAAAAAGTGATTGGCTCATTTTTCAAACTGATTGGCTCATTTTTCAAACTGACTGCAGCTCCATCTTTAAGTCAACAAAAGCATTATATAGCAACATACTTTATCTATTTATTATAAGCATTTTAAGGCATTATTATGTCTGGATCACAAGTTATGACATGAAGTAGGTCAATGCATTTCATGCATTTGAAGATCATCATCAATGTTCTCTCTGATATCATTAAACCTCGGAGATCACTTGAAAAATTTCTTGTGATTCAGGAATTCACTGCCTTACAGAATTCCAATCAATCAAAATGTTTCAGTAATTCAATTTAAAACAAAGTTTAATGTCAGGACATTGTTCGATTGTCAGTGAATAACACAACTATATCATTACATAACACATATTCATTCAGATATGGCAATATAAGCAATATGTGGAAGAACCAGTTACCTTTTCGTTGGGATACACTGTGTGTATACATATGGGTAAATGTGAAATTGATCTAAAACTGGAGAGAGAAACCTTATTCAATTAACAGGTCACTATTTATTAAAATGTTACACAAATTGACAATATATAGCTTCTTCTTTATTAAAATTAGAAATCTCTGCCTAATTAGCTCACAGAGACATGTCACCCATCATATCTTTATCTTTAGATTTCTCAAACCTACACAACAGCAAACTCTCCATACATTAGTGCTATCTAGCACAAGCCTTAGTATTCAATGGATGCAAGAAGGTTTGCACACAAAATCCCTATATAGTGCCTACTCATCTAATACTATGAGACATTGGTGCAGGGCCTTCAGATCAAAGACTCCTCACAGATGAAAGTCACAAGCTAGAAACTAGTCTGGTGAAAATTGGAGGAGTTGGCATTAGATAGAGATTTTATGCGCAAACCTTGTTGTATCCATTAATTACTAAGATGTACACTAGGTGGCACTACTGTATGGAGGATTTAATACAGTAATAACAACTTGTGTAAGCATCAAAAATACTGGTCATGTATAATGTTTTAATGGTTTTAAACCTACA
The DNA here is from genome assembly GCA_028023455.1 of Epiperipatus broadwayi. Taxonomy (NCBI): domain Eukaryota; kingdom Metazoa; phylum Onychophora; class Udeonychophora; order Euonychophora; family Peripatidae; genus Epiperipatus; species Epiperipatus broadwayi. The sequence continues at coordinate 2,068,430 of JAQFVV010000104.1, forward strand.
CAACCTCTAAAATTTTAAATCTATTGGTTCAATTTTAAAATCACTTTTTGAATATTCATTTAATTTATACTCAACTTTCTATTAATTTATTATTTGTATAATTTCTGCTTAAAAATATTTACACAAGTGGTTTTCAATTGACCTTCCATGATGCAAAGATAAGAGATACCATAACATTTATTTACAGACTAGTGGAGTTGAGAAAAGAGGTGCATAAATAAATAAATAAAAAAAACAATAACAAAAAAAGAAAATATTTTTCAATCTAATGGAGCAGGAAAATGAATTGATTTAAGAATGACGGAAATTTAAAATTGTAACATAAAGAAGTTAAAATTGTTGCAATATCAATTGCTGTAAAAAGCGAATATTGTTGTACTACTGAGAATGTTTCAATACAAAATCACTAACACATCACATGAGCAATAAAACGTCACATGACCTTAGCTTACACATTGCCATTTACTAACAAATTCTTTTAAACCACTAAACATCACATGATCACTATTTCTTATGCTCGCATTTAACTGTTATTAAAACAGGCAAAACTCTTCATATAGTAGTGCCACTCAGTGCCAACCAGAGTAATCAATGGATGCCAGAAGGCTTGTGCATAAAATCCTCATCTAGTGCCTACTCATCCAATATCCCCAGATTAGTTTCTGGCTTGTGGCCTTTGTCAGTGAAGAACTTTGGATCTGAGAGCACTGCTCCTAGATCTTAGGATCTAATGCAACCCTCCAGCAGTCATCTTTTATCTCTACTTAAAGTAAACTATGAAAATTAAGCTCAACAGCCTATATAGTCATATGGGTCTGAACCCAATTCAGTACATATACATTTTGGTGTCTTCAGCTCTTTAACAACCATAGCCACCCCTATCCTATTAGGTAGGATTGGTGTTAAACCACTAAACATCACATGATAACTATTTCCTATGCTAGCACATAACTGTTATTAAAACAGGCAAAACTCTCCATAGAATTGTGCCACTCATTGCCAACCATAGTAATTAATAGATGCCAAAAGGTTGTGCATAAAATTCCCACCTAATGCCTACTCAACCAATATCCCCAGACTGATTTCTGGCTTGTGGCCTTCATCAGCGAGGAGCTTTGGATCTGAGAGCACTGCACATAGATCTTAGGATCTAATGCAACCCTCCAGCAGTCACCTATTATGTCTACTTAATTACAAAACTATGAGAATAAAATTGAAAACACAATAATATTTTTAATCTAAGCTCAACAGCTTATATAGTTGGAACTGAGTGGCACTACTGTATGGAGAATTTTTCCTGTTTTAATAACAGTTATGTGCTGGCATAAGAAATAGTGATCAAGTGATGTTTAGTGGTTTAACACCAATCCTGCATAATAGAATAGCGGTGACTCTGGTTGTTAAAGAGCCAAAGACACCAAAATGTATGGGTATTGAACTGTCTTCAGACCCATATGACTATATAAGCTGTTGAGCTTAGATTAAAAATAGTATTGTGCTTTCAATTTTATTCTCATAGTTTTGTAGTTAAGTAGAGATAAAAGGTGGCTGCTGGAGGGTTGCATTAGATTCTAAGATCTAGGTGCAGTGCTCTCAGATCCAAAGCTCCTCACTGATGAAAGCCACAAGCCAGAAACTACTCTGGGGATATTGCATGAGTAGGCACTAGATGGGGATTTTATGACAAGCCTTCTGGCATCCATTGATTACTCTAGTTGGCACTGAGTGGCACTATTCTATGGAGAGTTTTGCCTGTTTAAATTCTTTTAATCTAGTTTTTTATGCCATCTAGTGTGAATTTTAATAATCAACAGATGCCAGATTTAAAAAAGGGGTAATAGCTTCATTGCTCAGGAGTTCATAAAAAGTTCAAATACCAAACCCGTGAGCATCAGTATTGATTCCAAGTTGAATACTTTGGCAATGCACGAAATGACATAGGACAGATTTCAGATAATAATTCTTAATAAATTCTTATCTAGTCCATTCTATTCAAATATTCCCTGACTAGTTTTTAGTTTATTGCTTTCACCAATGAAAAGCTTTTAGGAATTTTTGATCGGAAAATAGTGAGAATAGAAAGAATTTACTACTGAATAACAATATGAAAACTAAGATTATACGATGTCTTGTTGGTCATGTGATGTTTTAATGGTTCTCTATCAATTCTGATCAAAGAATTAAAGGTGATAAAGATTATAATAGAATAGGATATTATGATATATAGAAACTAAAGCGGTTTCAGATCTACATAACTATGCAAGGAAATAAATTTGGATTGAAAAAATAACGTTTTCAATTTGGGCTGCCAGCTTAATAGTATAAACAGCAAGCAAAAAATGGCTGCTAGAAGAAAGGTGAATTACACCCAAAAAGATACAAATGGGCTGGTTGAAAAGATCCAAAAAGTTCCTGACTGAAGAAAGTCATAAGCTAGAAATTAGTCTGTCATATTTGGATAGGTCAGCATTAGATAAGGTATTATTCAGAACTACCACTTGTCATTTTATTAATGACTGAAATTTGCACTAGGTGGCATAAAGGTAACTAGAATGGAAGAATTTCCGAAAAAATTTTCAGCCATATCATTCAAATTTTGTTCTATTTATTTGTGTGAATTAGGCTTTTCTACATTATCAGCTATTAAAAATACTGAAAGGGAGAAACTCAAGTCAGCTAAGAAAGAAATGAGAGTAGCATTTCACCTCATATTAAAAAAAGTCAATGATTTGATTTGTGCAGAGGCAAAACTCTCCATACAGTAGCGCCATTTAGTGCAAGCCAGAGTAATCAATGAATGCAGGAAGGTTTGTGCATAATATCCTCATTCAATATCCCCAGACTAGTTTCTAGCATAAAGAATAATGAGCATGTGATGATTTGATTTATACTCTGATATCACATTAAATGTATTACTTATATATAATTCTTCCACAAGGATTAGTCCCATAGGTGAGGCATGAGATAACTAGTTCAGTAGGAGTTAAAACAGGCGCTAAAACGAGACATTATATTACAATATATCTGTATATATAGGGTATATGAGCACAGACTTTCACACGACCCATCACTCTCCACTCCATCACATAACACTGATACACTTGAACACATATATGTTGAAAAGATAAATAATCACCAGTCTATGTATTTCATGCTAAACCAGCAATCATCAGTTGGTCCAGATTACCATCTCTACACATATATGCTATAAGTGCTCAGGTATATATAAAAGTAGCCAATATTTTTATTTAAAACATGTGCATTCTCTAAGACTTGATTCGAGTGTTAAAATTAATCGTCCAGGCCTTACTTTATTGTAATTACTGTTTATCAAATTGTTGTTGAATATGGATATAATCAAAGATCTTTATTGCATGGGAGGTTATAGAACATTTTCACATCGGTATGACAAAACTGGGCATAAACTTGGGGATTACTCCACAATCTGCCATTCTGATACGGAATCAATATACACAGGGCATAGATTGTAACTACGGACTTAAAATTATAAAACATTTAAAATCTTTATAATCATTTTATTTAAAGAACCATATACAATTTAAGCTAAATAATAAATATGATAAACTATATATATATAATTGCACAAATCAATGAATTATATATATAAAACATGTACATATAAAAGTGGGGATATTGTAAGAACATGAAGAAACCGACCCTGCCATTATTAGATTAAAAGGTGAAAAACATTGGTGTACAGTAATAATAAATAACTAATATTTTCACATTTGTTTCACTACTTGGTTTACGAAATAAATATCCCATTAATAAATCCAAATTATAGTGACACCTATTGAGTTTTTTTTAAGCTAATGTTTCATTTAAGATATCCCTATGCGTTACTTTCAACTAAATATGGTGTGCCAATAAATATTTTTATTTATGCGTACATATCACACCTGCTCACTTTAGCAAAAAGTTAATTTATTAATTATAATATTTAAATAGCACATAATGAATAATCTGAAACTAGAGTTAAGTTTTATTTAAACTATCACAATGAAAATGATTGTACTGTAATTAAATATTTCATTTTATTACATTATTAATTTAGTTATTAATAAACACAAAAAATTGTTACTATTATTTTAATCTAGTTTTTTATTATTTTTAGATTGTTTAAGCTACGAGTTTGGTGATTCGTTGATAATGTAGTATCATCATAAGACGATATCATGTCAATACCCATTATTGGTAAATCATATGGATAGCATTTCACCAGAATGGCACATTATCTGCTTGATTTTTTTGGCTGCTAAAGACCATATTCATCATTTGAAATCCATGTATCTCATTACTGGTCACCTTTTTTTTTTCACTTTGCCAATGAATTAATGATCTGTTTAGATTTAGGCAATTCCCACCTAGTCATTATGGTATCAGGTCAAAGTTTAGGTAGATCTAATCTGATTAATTAATTATTCATCGTTGGTTTGTTTGGTTTTTGCTGTTCATGGAATTTTTATAAGTCTTGGTCAATGGCACGATTCATAATCATATGCACTATTATTCTTTCTATTTTTTCAATGTCCAGTTTTCACATCCATAGACAGCCAGAGGAAACCACAGCTGGCATAATTATATCTTTGTTTTTAATAACATGTTCCTAGGTCTAAATATCTGTTCAAAGTTCATTGTCATTCCACTCCAGTAATAATAAGAATTAAATGATTTATTATTAAAAAGTTTATATGAAATGTGGATAATGGAAGTGAAAAACTGAGAGCAATCTATGGACCTGGAACTTCAGATTCCCCTATTAACCACTACAACAAATTACTAAAGGCTTTCTTTTCAGTGTCCTGGATACTGTTAATTAATTTTAAATCATGTTGAACCTGTTGTGATATTCACGATCTTCATATGTATCCATAAACTCATTATTTTCCTTTAACTTTCTAATGAGGACCTTAACATATTCTATATTTTCAGTTCATGTTATCTTAGTATAACCAAGTTGTGTTTAATTGAATAAATAAATTGAAAATATGGATATCTGATGATACCTTCACTGATATGTCAATAGTCTATTTTACTTTATCTCTCATTATCCATAGTTTCTAGTCATATGTTGTGATATCTTAATAAAGACAATAAAGTTTCCATGCCTTATACTTAAAAAAAAAATCCTACAATTTGAAATGGTTACTTGAATCAAAGGCCTTATTCTAATCAAATCAGTATGTATCAGCCATGATATTTCTAACTATATTTTTCTTATTGCATTGCTATCTATGCTCTTTTTACAATGCTTTTTTACAACCCACTATGACAGTTTCGGTTACCTCAGCAATCTTCTTCAGAATTATTACCAATACTATACAAATACATAAATTCAAATATGCATGAAAATTGTACTTTATATATATATATAAATTCTATTCCATAATCATTATTTATATACCGACATATATCTTTATATACCTCTCTATATAATTATTATCTTTTTATATATTTATACATTTTACTCTTATTAATATTTTAATATTTAATTCTGACATTATATATTCATACTTTCATATTTTACATATTGAATGTTAATATACTGAATAATAATCATAATGTAAAACATGAAAGTATGAATATATAATGTTAGAATTAAATATTAAAAGATTAATAAGAGTAAAATAAATGGAATAAAAATAATATATATATATATGATTACAGGAAGTATTAATTGATAAGTATAGAATGTGAAAAGAGTAAAATGTATAAAATATAAAAAGATAATAATTCACATAGAGAGCGTACCAATAGCTCAAACAAGCTCGTAATTAACAAGTGCGGTTATGAGAAATATTTAAAATCTCTATCCAGAACACTCTTATCTCCAGACCATGGTTTCGGGCTTATGGCCCACGTCAGTGGAGAGCTAGAATATTCAGACACGACCTAAAATATCAACTCAAAAAAAACCAGCACTTATTTCAAACGTATATTTAAGAAGAAACTCTGAATTTTTCGGACATGAAAATGTCTTTAAATCCAGCTATCTAACTTAAATAGCTATATGGGACTGAAGTAAATTCAGATCTACCATATTTTAATAGCCTCAGCATAGCCAAAGCCTTAAAGGTAAAATTATAATAATTAAAAAAGCAAGTCATATATAACGTGACATTACTTTTAATGAGCTTGTAGTTACAAAAATGCACATAGAGAGCGTACCAATAGTTCAAACAAGCTCGTAATTAACAAGTGCGGTTATGAGAAATATTTAAAATCTCTATCCAGAACACAAGCTCATTAAAAGTAATGTCACGTTATATATGACTTGCTTTTTTAATTATTAAAGATAATAATTATACATAGAGATATATAAAGATGTATGTGGGTATATAAATAATGATTATGGGATTATATATATAGAATGTATAATTATATGTTCATGTATATTTGAATTCATGTATTTGTATTGTGTTTGTTATAGTTCTGAAGAAGATTGCTGGGACAATCGAAACTGTTATAGTGGGTTATAAAAAAGCATTGTAAAACAATAATAAAGAACATAGATGATTTGATATTCTATTTCTAACTAATTGACATTTCATGAAAATAGCACAGACATTTACTGTTTGTTTTTCAATGGATTGTGATCTGCGTAATATGATTTTTAGAATGATCTAATTTGCCTTTGTTCTTATTCTGTCAAGATTCCTTCCTTTAAATAAGAATAAACTTGATTTCTTATATCTCTAAGATATTGAATAACTTTCTAAGTTAATTGACATAATTTGATCATTAGTTGTATGAATCAAATTTGGTACTGGTGGAGATAGTGTACTGCCACTGTTAGCTGGTGGAATGTTCCTGTGCTTGCTGCTTTTGGGCACCTACTGTGGATATTTCTGCGTGTTTAAGCAGAAATGGCATCTCTAGCAGTGGCAGTACACTATCTCCACCAGTACCTCAAATTTACTACAAATCTCATAAATGTGGTCTTTTAAAATTGACTAATTTCATACAGTCTTTTTCTTTAATTTGTTATTTATCTTTACATCAGTTATGATATCTCTATTCAAGTGATGCACAATCCTTTTACACTTCCAATATTCTTTCTCAGATAAAAATTTAATCCGACCTACTATATATTTTTCCATGTCTAAATTATAAGTATAATTGCATAAGAATGTTCATAATAAAATGGTATAGTAGGCTTAATTAATATGCAAATTTATATTTCCTAATGTTTATTATTAAGTACAAGCAATTTAAGGTAAAAATGTTTGAAACAAATCGTATACTTCAAAAAAAGCATGATACGTACAAAAACAATTTATTTTTATGTGATTTCGTTTTTAAAAAAAACGTTAACATTACCCAAAACTAAAGAGATTTTTTAAAAACTTCATAACCCCCTGAGAGAGAGCCACGACCAAGGGTTGCACCCCATTGCTCTAATCTAATAAATGATTATTAATCATTATTCTTATCCAAAGAGTATATTAAAGATGTTATGTCTAAAAGCTTGATACTTATAGATCAAATTACTGAAGGCGTGAGTGATTGTGACCTGGACTAAAAGAGTATTGATCAGTTAGAAATGTATCTTGGAATCATTTATTTTTTTCAGTTGTCTCTATTCTTGTTTCAAGAATGTGTGGAACAGTTCAAGTTATAAGTATATTTCAATAAAAAACATTACGCATGAATAAATAAATAAAAAAAAGCGGAAATTGAATTACTCCTACTCCAACTGTTTGTGCTTAATTAAAACAAAGCTATATTAATCTTTAACTGAATTTGAAGTTTATATCTGTGCTAGCAATAATATAATAATCACTTGCTTAATAAGTAATTAATAATAATCAATAATGGATTTACCTAAAGTGTGTAGTATCAAAGATATGTGTGCAGAAAGATTGACACTTCTAAACAAAATTGTAAAAAGTTCATATTAATTAATACTGAATAATAGTGATGACATGTTAGAGATTGGTATTTAGCTCAAAATGAAAAGCCTGGTTGGGCAGAAAAATATTATAAATTATTATCGCAAGCGATAGAAAAAAGTACTGAAAATTTACCAGTTTTAAAAGCAACGTTCCTAATAAATATTCCATTTCATATTTAAACTGAATTTATTTCTTAGTTAATTGAAATATTTAGAAAATGTGTCCTATTTTTACAAAAAAAAAAAAAGAAGATTAAAATTCTATCATTAAAAGCATTCATAAAAAAAAAACACTGGGGGATGGGGAGACGATGATTCAATTATTTTTTTTTTACTTATCTTTTTCACATCGAGTTATAATTTCTTCTAGTAACTTCATGTGGTTTGGTTCAGTGATAATGCACAAATTTGGCAGTTAAAGATTAATTAAAACAGGCAAAACTCTCTATATTGTGGCCTTCATCAGTGAGGAGCCTCGGATCTGAGAGCACTGTACCTAGATCTTCAGGTTTGCCTGTTTTAATAACAGTTAAGAGCAAGCATAAGAAATAGTAATTATGTGATGTTTATTGGCTTTAATCCAACCCTGCCTAATAAGATAGTGGTGGCTATGGTTATTAAAGAACCAAAGACACCAAAGTGTATAGGTATTGAACTGAATTCAGACCTATATGATTATATAAGCTGATGAGCTCGGATTGGAAATATAATGTTTTCAATTTAAGTCTCATAGTTTGTAGTTAAGTAGAGATAAAAGGTGGCTGCTGGATGGTTGCATTCGATTCTAAAGATCTAGGTGCAGTGTTCTCAGATTCAAGGCTCCTCACTGATGAAGGCCACAAGCCAGAAACTAGTCTGGGGATATTGAATGAGTAGGCACTAGATCTGGATTTTATGCACAAGCCTTCTGGCATCCATTGATTAATCTGGCTTGCACTAAGTAGCAATACGTATAGAGAGTTTTGCCTATTTTAATAACAGTTAAAAGTAAGCATAAGAAATAGTGATCATGTGATGTTTATTAGCAGTTAAAGATTCCCAGATGAAAGTTCAATTAGGTATTTCAGGTGGCTGAATGACACATAATCTCCAGAACAACTACTCATTAAATTATTTATTATCCGTTATCAACTACATGTAATTACATTGATGCTTTTTATACAGGATACATATTAAAATCCTTAAATATAAGCTCAATGCATATTCAGTGCTGAGCTTATGAGTCAAATTTTTGTGCTGGTGGCTGATTGTGATATGGAGGCATTGAGATGATGGACTTAGATCTTTATTCAAGAGTTAAAATTGCAAAAGATATCAATCAGGATATTTACAATTGATCATTATGGTGTCAGATCAAAGTTCAAGTAGATCTAATCTGATTAATTAATTATTCATGGTTGTTGGGTTTTTTTGCTGTTCATGGAATTTTCAAAAGTCTTTACCAATTCACACTTGAAATTCCATGATTGATATTCATATGTTACATTATTCTTTCTATTTTTTCACTGTCCAGTTTTCAGATCCATAGACAATCAGAGGCAAAAACTACAGCTGCAGTTTTAATGATATGTTCCTATATCTAAAAATACTTTCAAAGTTCTTCATTATAATTCTGCTCCAGAAATAATAATTAAATGGTTTATTAGTAAGGAGTTTATATAAAATTTGAATACTGGAAGTAAAAAATTGAAGTGCAATCCATGGACCTGGAATTTCAAATTCCACTATTTATCAGGGTACCAGATCAGGCAGGACTTTCTGCCCAGGGTTCTTCAGGAATGACTCTTTTGTCTGTTTGATACCGAGGGATTCTTAATGATGTCTCTCCTGTTGTGATTCATTATTTTCATATGTTTTCATAAATCCATTTTTTGACATTCCTTTAACTTTTTTAATGAGAGTCTTAAGAAATTTTGTATTTTCAGCTCATGTTGTCTCAGCATGTCCAATTTGTGTTTTATTGAATAAATAAGCTGACAATATAGAGAGATGATGACTCCATCATGAATATGATAATAGTCAAATACTATTTGACTTTATCCCATTTTGTGTATAATTTCTCAACCCATGTAAAGATTTTTTTTATTAATAGCAATACAATATTCTATGGTTTAGGCTTTTTTTAAAAAAAGTCCACAAATTTAAAATGGTTACCTGAATCAAAGGCCTTGTTATAATCAAGTCATATATATATATCAGCTATGATATTTGTAATGATTTGACGTTTCCTGAAAACAGCACATACATTTAGCATTTCTCTTTCAATGTGAGATTGTGATCGGTATAGTATGATTGTCAGAATGACCTTATTTGCCTGTGTCCCTATTCTGTTAAGACTCTAAACTTGATTTCTAACATTTCTAAGTTATTGAATAACTTTCTAGATTAACTGACATAATTTGATCATTAGTTGTACTAATTCATCCTTACACGTTTTTTTTACAAATATTCTCATACAATGTGGACTTTTAAAATCAAAAAATTTCCTACAGTGTTTTTTTTAATTTGTTACTTATCTTTACATCAGCAGTAATATCTCTAGTCCAGTGGTGTGCAACCTTTGTACATTTGCACCTCTGTCAGATGAAAATTTAACCTGATCTATATTACTTGCATTTGCCATACCTAAATTATGAATGTAACTGTATAAAGATACTCATAATAAAATAGTAGTAGTTTTGATTAATATGCACATTTATATTTCCTAATATTTTAGTGTTAAGTACAAGCAATTTGAAATAAAATGTTTTAAACAAATCGTATATATATATAAATTAGGATACATATAAAAACAATTTATTTTTATGTGAATTTTCTATCTTTTTAAAAATTAAATTATTTTTTTAAAAAACCATTATCATTATTAAAACTGAAAAGAAATTCTTAAAAAGTTCATACCCCTCGGTGGAGTGAAAGTTTAAAAAATATTCGAAAAAACTTTACGAAAAAAACAGGAAGTTGCATTACATCACGTGTTTATGTTTAATTGAAATACAGCTATATTAATATTTAACTGAATTTGAAATTATATATCTATGCTAGAAATAATATAATAATCTTTTCCTTAATAAATAATTAATAATAATCAATGATATTTTTATTTGAAGTGTAGAATATCAAACCTATGATTGCAGAAAATTTGACACTTTTAAATAAAGTTGTAAGAATTTAATGTTAATCAATACTGAACAAAAAATGACAACATGTGTTAGATCATCATTCGATCCAAGAGGAAAAATGCTAGTTGAGCGTAAAATAAATCTTGGATGATATATCCTTTTGGGAACTGGAGTATCTAAAAATATTTGCCTAAATATACTAGCTGAATTTATTGTTCAGTTACAGCAGCCTTGCAATAAGTTATCGCGACGCTATGACACATGAAAAAAAAAAGAAGAATACGTCAAATTTGTATTATTAAAGGCATTCTTGTAAAAAAAATAAAAAAGCACTGGGGGGATGGGAAGATGTTTCAACTATTTTTTTAAACTTATCTTTTGCATAATGAGTTATAATTCTTTCTGATTACTTCACATGGTTTGACTCAGTGATAGATGCACAACTTGGTATTTCAGGTAATTAATGGCACATGATCTCCGGAGAAAGTAATCATTAAATTATTATTCTCTGCTATCATTTATATGTAATTACGTCGCTGCCTTTTATACAGAATAAATTTTTAAAACCTTAAATATAGGCTCAACGCACATTCATTGCTGAATATCCCTGTCAAATTTCTGTGCTAGTGGATATTTATGATAGGTTAGCATTAAGATGGTGGATTTGATCTTTTTACAAGGGGTTAAAAGTGCAATAGTTATTAAGTAGGCAATTTCCAATTTTTCATTATACTATCTGGTCAAAGTTCATGTAGATCTAATCTCATTAATATATTATTCGTTGTTTTTTTTTGTTCATGGACTTTTCAAAAATCTATGTCAATGCCACAATTCATATTTATATGCACTATTATTCTTTTTATGTTTTCAATGTCAAGTTTTCACATCCACTATGTGATTTTTAATCGTTTTATCCTTATGTGATATTATTTATCTTCATATATATCCATAAACTCTTTTTTTCTTTCCTTTCATTTAACTTTTTTAATAAGAATGTTAAGATATTCTGTATTTTCAGTTGTAAATGTTGTCTCCGTAAATTCAAGTGATATTTTATTGAATAGATCCTTGACAATATGGAGACCGTATGACTTCATCACGAATATGATAATCTATTTTACTTTATCCCATTTTATCTATAGTTGCTAATCCCATGTAATGATTTTCTATAATAAAATATTCTATTTCTTATGGATTTTTATAAAAAAAAAAAGTTCACAATTTAAAATGATTACTTAAATCAAAGGCCTTGTTATAATCAAAAACTATACATCAGCGATGGTATTTCTAATTATTTGATATTTCCTGAAACAGCATGTATAGTTCTTTCAATGTGAGATTGTAATCTGTGTATATGATTTTCAGAATGATCTAATTTACCCGTAAATTTATTCTGTCAAGATTATTTTCTTTGGATAAAACAAACTTGATTTCTAACATCTTTAAGTTACTGAATAATGTTTTAAATTAACTGACATAATTTGGTCATTAGTTGTATTGATTCATGCTTACAAATTTTCTACAAATCTCATACAATGTGGTCTTTTAAAATCGACTAATTTCGTGATCTTTTTCTTTAATTTGTTACTTATCTTTATATTAGTAATGATATCTCAAGCCAAGGTGTGCACAACCCTTTTACACTTGCAACCTTCTTTCTCAGATAAAAATTTAATTCGACCTATTATTTATTTTTCCATGTCTAAATTATAAGTATGATTATAAGAGTGTTCATAATAAAATGTTATAGGTTTAATTAATATGCAAATTTATATTTCCTAATGTTTAATTATTAAGTACAAGCAATTTGAAGTAAAATGTTAGAAACAAATAGATATCTACAAAAGCAATTTATTTTATGTGATTTTTATCTATTTTTAAAAAATTAAATGCGTTTTAAATAAACATTGGCACTACCCAAAACTATAGAGAGGATTTTAAAAACTTCATAACCCCCCTGAGACAGGTTGCACCCTAATGCTGTAATCTAATAAATGATCATAATAATTATTCTTATCCAAAGTGTTTTTAAAAGGGCTTGAATGATTGTGACTTGGTCATTATAAAAGAGTATTTTGATCAGTTAGAAATGTATCTTGGAATCATTTACATTTTTTAGATGTCTCCATTCTATGTTTCAAGAATGTAAAGTGGAGTTAAAGTTTAAAATATATTTAAAAAACATTACGCATGAAGAAAAAAGAGGAAGTTGAATTACTCCATGTGTTTGGGTTTAATTAAAACACAGTTACATTAATTTTTAACTAAATTTGAAGTTTATATCTGTGCTAGCAATAATATAATAATCCCTTGTTTAATAAGTGATTAATAATAATCAATAATGGATTTGCCCGAAGTGTATAATATCAAAGATATAGGTGCAGAAAGATTGATACTTGTAAATCAAATTATAACAAGTCGATATTAATTAATACTGAACTAATAGTGAAAACATGTAAAAGTTCACCGCTTAACCCATAATGAAAAGTGTTGGTTGAGCAGAAAAATATCGAGGAGCTGAAACTTTTAAAAAACAATTTCCTAAAAATATTCCATTTTATATTATAGCTGAATTTATTTCTCAGTTACTGGAAATATTTAGAAAATAAACACTTTTTTAAAATTCTATTATTAAAGGCATTCATATAAACAAAAAAAGCATTGGACTGGTGGAACGATGATTCAACCAACAATTTTATTTTTTTTTTACTTTATCTTTTTCACAATAAGTTATAATTTCTTTTGGTAGCTTCATATGGTTTAGCTCAATAATAAATGTGCAAATTTGAGAGTTAAAGATTCACAGATAAAAGATCAACTTGGTATTTCAGGTGGCTGAATAACACATGACCCCCAGAGCAACTAATCGTCAAATTCTATTCCTGTAATATCAACTATATATAATATATATCGATGCTTTTACAAAAGAGATTTTAAAAGCCTTAAATATAAGATCAATATATGTTAAGTGGTGAACATCCATATCAAATTTCTGTGCTGGTCGATGGTTGTGATATGGGGGCATTGAGATGATAGATTTGATCTTTTCACAAGAAATTAAAAGTGTGAGAGATATCAGTCAGGCAATTTCCACTTGGTCATTAAGGTCTTGGGTCAAAGTTCAGGCAAATCAAATCTGATTAATTAATTATTCATTGTTTTTTTGCTGTTCATGAATATTTCAAAACTCTTTGTCAATGCCAGAATTCACAGTCATATGCACAATTATTCTATCTATTATTTTTATGTTCAGTTTTCACATTCATAGCCAGTCAGAGGAAACAATCATAGCTGGGGTAATTACCATCTTTCTTTTAATGATGTATTCCTATGTCTAAATATCCTTTCAAAGGTCTTACATTGTAATTCTGCTCCAATAATAATAATAAAAAATAAATGGTTTATTAGTAAGGCGTTTATGTGAAATTTGAATACTCGATATGAAAAACTGAAATGCGGGTCATGGACCTGGAACTCCTGAGTCCACTATTAATCAGTATAGCAGATCACACAGGGCTTTTTGCCCATTGTTCTTCAGAAATGAATCTCTTTTCTGCTGGATAATGTGTGGTTATTAATCATGTTGATCCTGATGTGATATTCTTTATCTTCATATATATCCATAAACACATTTTTTCACTTTCTTTTAATGTTTTTAATAACAGTTTTAACCTATTCTGTATTTTCAGTTGCAAACATTGTCACCATATATCCAAGTCATTTTAATGAATAGATAGATAGTTTGGCAATTGGAGACTTGTTTGCTTTGTTCATTAATATGATAATAGTCTACTTTATTTTATCCCATTTTATCTATAGTATTTACTCCCAATAGATCTCTTATAAAAACAACAAAATATTTTATTTCTTATGTTTTTTTTTAAAAATTTTTTTTTTACAATTTAGAATGGTTACCTGAACCAAAGCCTTACTGTAATCAAATCACTACAGATCAGCCATGGTATTTCTAAGTATTTAACATTTCCTGAAAAACGCATATACAATTGTTTTTGTTTTTTTTTCAATGTGAGATTATGATTTGACTTTATTTGCCTGTGTTTCCCATTCTGTCAAGGCTCATTTCCTTTAAAATTAAAATAAACTTGATTTCTAACATCTCTAAGTTATTAAAGAGCTTTCTAGAATAATTGACACAATTTGACTATTAGTTTTACTGATTCAAGCTTACAAATTTCTTACAAATCTTCTCATATAATGTGGTCTTTTTAAAAATCGATCATTTTTACATTAGTAATAATATCTCTAATCCAGTAGTGAGCAATCTTTGGTCATTTACAACTCTCTTTCTTAGATGAAAATTTAACCTGACCTATTATTTGTTTTTACCTTGAGTGTATAAAGTTATTCATAATAAAATGGTAGTAAGTTAAATTAATATGCAAATTTATATTTTCTAATATTTTAATATTAAGTATAAGCAATTTAAATACAATGTTTGAAACAAATCGTATACCTATGAAAAAAATGTGATACATACCAAAACGATTTATTTTCATTTGATTTTTACCTATTTTTAAAAATTAAATTCGTTTAAAAAAACTTTATCATTATCCAAAACTTAAGAGAATTTTTTAAAAACTTCATGTCTCTTTGAACGGACCATAGCCACAGGTTGCAGCACATTACTCTAGTCATTATACATGTACACGTAAATCGAAAAATACAGGCGATTTAGTCTGCAAGTTGTGTAAGGAAGGCATAGAAAATATTAGGCATTTGTTAATTGAATGCAAATGCTTGAAAGCAGAAAGGGTACAAATAATGAAGTTATGGAAGAATAAATATGAACAAAGTGATTATATAGATAGTGGGTTATTGTTTTTATGCTGGGTTTGGGAAAAGATGAGGGGGATTTAGATATGAAGACCATGAAGTTGATAAAGATTATATTGTGGAAGTGGGGAGTAGGTTATGGGAAAACACAGGGCAGGGAATGGAAAGGGAAGGTAAAGTATCTAACTGGTTTCTCTGGGCATAGTTGCTGAGAGATTCCTAACTCTGTATAAGAAGTCACAGTGTATCACATCACATCACAACTGATGAATAATCATTCATATCCACTCCAACCTGTATTTCAAATATTTACACATTAAGCCTGCATCCTGCCCATCTCTCTTCTATGTGTTTAAATGGACAAGGTTCTATACATGAGGGATCAGAATGACTTGAGGTCAACATGGGCATGGCAATAATATTGGCATCAGCATGGGATTTGGGCTTTCCATCATCAGATTTTCAACGTTATGGATGGCTGAAGGGTTGGAGTGGATTGAAGCCTGTCCATTAAAGTATGATTTGCTACCTTAATATAAACTGAGCACTGATTATATATATATATATGTGTGGGAGATGATAATCTGGACCAACTGATGAGTGCTAGTTTAGCATGAAATACGTAGATTGGTGATTATTTATCTTTTATACATGTATGAGGTCATGTATATCAGTGGTATGAGATAGTATGGATAGTTGAATGTGCTTGAAAGTCTGAGTTCAAATCCCCTATATTTATATTAAATATATATCCAAATGTTATGACTAAAAAATAATAATAACCGAATGTTTGCTGGAAGTTCATAGGAAGTTCAATAACCGGAAATGACACAACTATATTACAATCCATTGAGTTTAAGCTCTAGATCCTGCCATAGCACCAAACCACATAGGGATATGACTAAAAGAAGGAATTATATGGTTCTGAAATATAGAAAAAATATGCAAACTGCAAACGACTGAGAAAAGTAAGTCGAAATTAACAAACAAAAAACAAGAATGAAATATAGTATATAGAGTGAGAAAATAAGAAGATATCACTCCACATCTTTGTAAGAATTTCTCTGGTTTAGTACATTGTAAAATGGGACAAGCTAACGTTAAAAGTTTGTGAATGGGATTCTAGCTAAAAAAACTGAATGAACCTGTTTTGCTCATCCTGCTATTTGAAACTTTAAATATCTTCCAAGAATTTTTTTGGGGGGAGGGGGGGGGAATAATAGACTAAAATTGGATTTGATGCTTTGCTAGAAGAAACAACAATATATGAAGAAGTGAGGGTCTGTAATGAATCTACAAGAATTTAAAAAGACCTGTGAAGGTCTATAGTGAATCTACAAGAATTTTAAAAGACCTAGAAAAAGATCATTACTGAGATGGATAGATCAGATAACTTTTTCAGATGGATGGAAAAAAAGAACCGATAGATTGAAAATGTAGGTGGAATAGCTGAAGATCTATTCTTCAAAAACTTTTATTAAATAAAAAAAAATTTCGAAAATGCCCAGTGCAGTTTGGTGAACTATTAAAGTAGTATATTCTGGAGGTCAAGGATTAGGTTCAAATTTAGTATAAACTCAGCAACGAATTATTAAATTATTTATTTAATTCAAAAATAATCTTTAAAGTTTTACAATAAATTTATTAGCTTGTATACACTTTTATAAACAGAATTTAAAAAAAAAAAAACTTCCAATAAATATATGTAAATTAATTATTAAAAACCAGTCAACACTTAGACAATCCCAATATCAGTAACTATCAACAATTTCCAAACTGTTGTCAAGGCAACCTCCTCTTAACAATAATTTCAATCTCTATGGTCAAGTTGCAATCTTTAGTGTCTATATAAGTATATTAGACCATTAATAAGGGTGGGATTCCACCTTTATTGTTAAAATGAGGTTGCCATGACAACAGTTTGGAAATTGTTATTGATATTGTGATTGCCTAAGTGTTAATTGATTTTTAATGATTACTTATAACCCATTTAGACTTGAGCTTTATTACACTTATATAAATTAATATACCTAATAATAAATGCAACATAAGACACTAAACATCACATGATCACCATCTCATGCTAGCACATAATTTTGCACAAGTCTTCTGGCATCCATGGATTACTTTGGTTAGCACAAGGTGGCACTACTACATGGAGAGTTTTTGCCTGTTTTAAATGCAATATAGACTAAAATAATGTTCAATCGATTTACTTCAATAAGAAAATAAAGATTAAAGATCAATAATGAACAATTAAAAGAAGTTGATAAGGATAAATGCCTTAGTAAGATTATTGTTATAGATTGAAACATAGAACAAACTGATCATAGAATGAAACTTAGAAGAAATGCTTTTAGTAGAAATAATTTAATATTGAAAGAAAGAATGCCTATGTATTTGAAAAGGACAGTTTTTAATAAATATGTTTTGCTAATTAACAGAAGAGCAATACAAAGACTTCAAATCACTCATCAAAGTATGGAGAGATGGATGTTAAGAGCAAGAAGAACAGATTCAAAATGAAATACATGGGTGAAAGAACAAACAGGTATTTCTTATATTATTAAAAAAATAAGGGACTGGAGTGGAGTTGGGCTGGACATATTACTACATGATTATGATAATAGAAGGATAGTTGAAATCTTAAACCAGATTCCAAGAGATTGTAAAAGACCCAGAAAGTGACCATATATAAGATTCCACATTGTATGTATATGAAAATATACAGATAATTTATAATGTCATCACTGAAAGAATTAAAAATTAAAATGGAGTTGGGCTGGACATATTATTACATGAAATGATAATAGATGGACAGTTAAACTGGATTTTAAGAGATTGTAAAAGACCTAGAAAGAGACCACATTTGAGATGGATGGAAGAAATAATGAAATTTGCAGGTGTGGAGAAGAGAGGTTAGAAATCAGAGGAACTGGATTAAATTTGAAAAGAGTATCATCCTACAATAGATCATAATGGTTGAAAATAATGAAATGAGAAGATAGAAGATATACAAAAATTCATAAGTCCAGATAAACTCTGGAATCAAAGATTTTAGTTTAATGATACTTTGCCTATATCACAAAGATAAAAATTGACAATAAGACGATGTACATAAGTGTCCTGGATGAAAGAAAAGATCTAAGTAATAAGTCAGTATAGCATGGTAATTGAAAACTTAATGCAAAATAGACAGGTTCTAACCTTGTTAACTGTGCCAAATCTGTTGTATTTAGTCTGGATTATATATAAATACAAACACATATAAATACATTTTATAATATATATTTATTAGTGAAATATGAATACAAATATACACTGGTATTTACAATAGCTACATTCTGCTTGCTACTGTTGGTGAGGTATAACTCCTAGTTCTGAAATGAACTATGGAAAAAGGGACTGCACATGCCCTACTAAATTTTCCTACTACTTCCAGCTGTATCTTGTCAGCCTGTCTCATGACACTTCCAGCAATACACTGACAGATTTCCTGATGACAATGTTTGGTTCTAGAAGCTTCCAGTCCTGAATGTGGACTTGCCTCATTGCATCATGAGTTTAGCCTTTGCCTGGAGAATGTGAATACTGCCATTCAGGTTTGATAATTGTTCTCTGCAGAACATGTATTGGCAAGTGTGGATTCTGTCTTTTGGCTTGGTGACAGCTGTTCTCTAGAGAATGTACATACTGCAATTCAGATTTGATAATACTTCTCCAATAGTTCTCCAATCTTACCTTCAAAAAGAGTGACAATTTATTGCCAGATTCTCATTCTTAATGGAAACATTTGAACTCAGGTAGCATTATCACCTATTGGCCCATTCTTGCCATTGGCTTTGTGTTATCCCTTTGTATACACATTAATTAGCGGCAATAAATGCTCAATCTGATCTAGATAAGATGGAATCTGGACTAGTCCATTATTTGAAAACAAGATGAGATATGACACATTTATTCCGTCATTCATTTTTTTAAAAGAAAGTCATTAATACTATTAAACCACTATGCATAACAAGAATGTAAAGCACTCATTAAAATTTATGATGCTATCCTGTTATAATAAATATGAATTAATTTAGTTGTTGAATTCAAGGAGTATAGAAATATATTAATTTATAGTTTCATTAAAACCATTTGCTCCAGAGATTTTAGAATTGGGTTTAAAACATCTTTAAACTTTTTAAATAAATTTCTCACTAATGCAAGAGACAAAGTATGCTAGTGAAGTAACATGGACATTTCTAGTTTTCTTTGACTATGAGATGGACACTAGCTTTTCCCAAAAGATGTCTGAATAATTTGTGTAAAAAAAGATAGCTAAACAGCTTGTTAAAACATTATCTAATGAATTTAAAGTTGGTTTTCACACACACCCCAACACAAACAGACTAATCAATAATGCAAAGGAGAGAATTGACCCAACCCAAATACTCCAGGTTGTATATAAAATTTCATGCCCTCAGGCCGGATGCAGCACCAAATGTTATGGGGAAACTAAGGTCACCATTAGTAATAGAGCTGTTCAGCATATGTATGCATATAGGAGAGGGCAAAAGAACAATGACAACATTTCAATATTCCTTGAATATGAGAAGCAAGCTGGTCATAGGTTCAAACTTTCAACCCCAAAATTGTGTGCACTGAAGCTAACAACTGCAAAAGGAAGTTAAAAGAGGTGTATTTTATTGTCAATGACAATAACACAATTAATAGATGTGACACATGCTTCGCTATCTCCAGAAAATGGATAATTTACATATACACTTGCATATATTACCATCTAATAATATTACAAAAACGATTATTATTTTGGCTATGATTATGAGGGGTAACACCTCAAAAGCACTTAACCTGGATTAACTTATTTTGATTGTTCGCTATTAACAGCTTCTTCAACCAGTGTTTTAAAGCACTTGTATATACTTAAAAGAAGATACTAAAAGAAAATTAAAGATGCACGACTCATAAATTCAAAATACAAAATGAACCAATGCTACAATAAAATTGAAATTATCAAATTTTGAAATATGACTTACCACATTCAGTCAATCAAGAATACTCAGTCATATGGGTAGGTCCAAAAAGTAATAATACTAATTTAGCCATAATTCCATTCTATTCTGATCATTGTTCAGATCTTCAATTTCACATTTCTCTTTCCATTTTTTATACCATAAAGCAAGATCTCTACTTTTTCTTCTTGTTTCCATTCATCATATCTCCAAAATATCCTTCATTAAACTTTTTTTTAAAATTTTAGTAAATATCCACACAATTTCTCTTTCTACCTATAATTTCCTCAATTAATCTTTCTCTTTTCATTTACTTTTTTTAAAACTTCATTTGTTATTTTATTTCTCTAATTAATTTTCTCCACTCTTCTCCAGAATCATATCTCAAAGGTCTTCAATTTGTTATTAATTTTTTTACTCATTACCCACATTTCACAACCATACAATAATGTACTCCACATATAGCATTTAATTAATCTTTTTCTTAATTCTCTATTCTAATATCCACAGAATATTTTCTTTCCCTTAATAAATGCCTCTTTTGCTGATACTATTTGTCTTTTAACTTCATTTTCACTTCTTCCATCTTCACTCAGTGAATTACCCAAATATTTAAATCTATTCGCCTGTTGAACTATTTGTCATAAATATTAACTTCTATTCTTTTTTGTATTCATTCCTATCCAAATTACCCAAATATTTAAATCTATTCACCTGTTGAACTATTTGTCATAAATATTAACTTCTATTCTTTTTGTATTCTTTCCTATCCAAACACACTTGGTCTTCATAATATTAATCTTCATTTCAAATTCCTTTAATTTATTCAACACATTCTGGAGATTCTTTTCATTTTCTACATTTTATAATAATTAATAAATTATATATCTAAATTCAATTACTATGAACTTTCATCAGGTATGCATCTTTTGATGATAACATGAAATTGTTAAAAAAAGTCTCAAATAAATAATGATGATGATGACGATAATAACAATAACAATAATACTAATTTAAAAGACACTCAACAAACATTGTAGTAAAGGAAAGTTATAAAATTCTTTAATGAATCACTTGGTTCCAGAATTCACTGATCTGTTAGGTCTTTATTACATATATAAACAATGTTGCCTCTGTATAAAAATGAATGGTTTTCTTTCCAAGCTTTCTACAGTGCCATCTCTTAATTACTGCATGAACTACTTAGCAATATAGTTTAACTTTCACTATAAAAATTTTAAGGCACTAGTATTCCTATATCATGAGCTTTAGTATGAAATGTGCAACTGTGTTTCATACCTTTGTAAAACACGGTCAAACTATTTGAAAACATTGTGTGACTCCTGTCTTCACTATACACAATTTGAATCATTTAATGACTCAGTAAGACTTTTGCCTAATTTTTAAGTGGATAAAGACATGGTAACACCATTGAATTATGGTGGGAATAACTGTCATTATAGAATACATGTTGACTCAGAGGTAGCACTTCCGAAAACTTGGAGAACATTCAACAGTATCTCTTTCACTGGGACGCTTTTAAGTGGGTAAAGACATGGTAACACCATTGAATTATGGTGGGAATAACTGTCATTATAGAATACATGTTGACTCAGAGGTAGCACTTCCAAAAACTTGGAGAACATTCAACAGTATCTCTTCACTGGGACGCATGAATATTTTTCAAAATAAGATTTGGATTTATTTTGTATAAGTGGTCTATAGACAATCTAGATAACTATCCCATGACTGGTTGGTAAATGGATATCAAGGTATTTTTAGCTGAGGACTAAAACAAGAAATGAAACATTTAGTTGACCTAGATGACCATCCAATTATTGATAAGAAAATGGATAGCAAGTTATTCGTAACTAAAGACTTTAAAAAGGATAAAAACATAACCAATTTAGACAGCAATCAAATAACTGGTTGGTAAATAGGCATCAAGTTATTCTTAGCTAAAAATTAAAACAAGGAAATAAAACAAGCAACAATAAAAATTCTTATTAACAGGAGAATCATTAGTTGCAAGGATAAAGTCTTCCCTTTAATTATCTTTTCCGAAAAATATAGGCGAAGCATTTGGATTATTATTCTATTAAGGTCATGTTGTACCATTTTACCTTTATGTATATAAAGTTTACATATTAAAGCTATCATTTGGAAGAGTAATAAACTATTTATTTAAAAGAACTCTTTTAATTCAAGAACTCTGGGTAACAAAAATGTCAAACCGAATAAAACAAAATGTAGTCATCACTCAGCAGCTGCAAATCAAATATTTAAGCCAGTTGCCATCGTTATCATCAAAACCGCCATATATGTAATATAATTTAAAAAAGACAATGATTATATATAAGGTATATGAGCACAGACTTTCACACCACCCATCACTCTCCACTCTATCTCATAACACTGATACACTTGAACACATATATGTCGAAAAGATAAATAATCACCAATAAACGTATTTCATGCTAAACCAGCAATCCTCTGACCATCCCTTGTATATGTATTAAATGGATTATGTCCTATACATGAGGAGTCAGATTGACCTATGGTCAACATGGGTGTGACAAGAATCTCGGCCTCAGAGTGTACTTTGAGCGTTCCATCATCAGATTTTCAATTAAATGGACGGTTGAAGAGTTGGAGTGTGGAGTAGATTGAAGCATGTCCATTAAAGTATGAAGATTGGCTATCTCAATATATATCTGAGCACTTATAGCATATATGTGTAGAGATGGTAATCTGGACCAACTGATGATTGCTGGTTTAGCATGAATTACGTATATTGGTGATTATTTATCTTTTCGACATATATATGTTTAAGTGTATCAGTGTTATGAGATAGAGTGGAAGAGTGATAGGTGGTGTAAAAGTCTGTGCTCATATACCCTATATATTACATATATAGACACAGGTATATAATAAGCCTGTGTTTCAGTTAAAGACAATGATTGCAACAAAGAAAATCAACATTCTAAAAAGTCATTAATAGTTTAATCTATCATTTGCGATCATTAGTAAAATACTATCCTAAGCAGACCAAGATAAAAGCACGTAATAACTCTTTACATAAAGTGGTCACACAGGATTAAATCCCCTACAGCATATAACCCTCACTTTAGAGTAGCAAGACAACAGTTATTAAATGAAAGTGAAAAAGATTTTCAGAAAGAAAGATTACTCTTAGGCTACCAAGAGTTAAAGCGAGACAGTACTCACTATATAAATAAATACACACACACTGCGCAATGGTAGTTCAAATGTTTAAATCAGTATTTCAAAAAACAAGGGTACGCGTGTTACAGGATTTCATAAAAATAAGCCCCACCTGTCACTATGCCATATATGTATCATATAATCTCCCGAGCAATAATAGTTGGATTACTTTTTGATCTGTGCATTTTAATACTGTGATAGAAGTTGGACTTGAGAACAGGTTTCAGTATTGAAGCTTCAGATATCACTTTGGTACTAGTGTATCACATGATTTCCAAGCAAGCTTGGCAGCCATGTTTTTTTTAATTTTACATTTTTGGGTGCATACAAGCTGTCTTATTTAATTATTTACCTTTTATTACTATTATAAAAAGCTGTCTTATTTAATTATTTACCTTTTATTACTATTATAAAAATAAAAAAAATTACACAAAAAAGACAACAATTAATTATAATTAAAATAAGCTTAATAATTTAAACTGCAGTGAACAAAATAATAAACATCGATTATTCCTGTGAGCGGCCTAAAATTCTTATTGACCTGCAAAACTGCTACAAATGTATCTTCTTCTTTATGTAGTTGGGAGGGCAGAATCCCAAACCTTTGTAAATACTCCACTGCATGGTCTTCTGTCAATGGAAAATCCTAAATTTTTAATCATTTTGAAAAATGTTTCTGAAAAAAAACAACAAAAAAACAAATATTCTGAACTTAAAAATACGAGGACTATCTTATGTTGAACATAAAAAAACCATGACAATGTTTGAAACGTGTTAATATTTTGTACATTATAATATATAACAAATAAAAATTCGTATAGCACTACAATATTAGCCAAAAAACTAAATTTTACTAAAAGTCTTCCACAACCATGGGTTTATCTATTAACAAATGGACCTTTTCAAGTTGATAGAATTTTAGTAAAGTTTAGATTTTTTGGCTAGTATTGTAATGTTATATTTATTTATAATTACTAGTATAGCATTAGGCAGTATTTAATTATTATAATATATATATATATAAATTAAATCTAATAAATGGAATTTATAATTGATTTATTAATATTTTTTTAACTTAACAAGTTACTCATATTCGGTAAAATAATATGGAGAAAAAAGATAAACAAATACTTTTATGCCTCTGAAACTGTATAATTAAAAAAAAATGGCTGCAAGTACCTAACATTTTTTTGTTTTCAATTTCTAGCAATGAGTAATATCAAAGGACATCGGATGTTCGCTTGGCCCCATTTCTATAATTGAGCTAATTAGCAGTACAGCTTTATTAAAATGTGATAGTAAAAAAAAGAAATGAATCAATGCTGGAAAAATTGTTGTACAATGTAAATAATTGAAGGGCATTATTGTTCAGGCATTCATAAAAAAATTTAAACAAGCACTAGAAATGACACAGCTATTCATGGAGCTTAACCTCCAGAATTTACACTCTACCACTATGCTAACTCTTGCTGGAATAATAGTCAAATAGCTAAATGTTTGGAAGTTCACAAGAAGTGTTACTGGAAGGGACAGAATGAAGGTATGATCAGTGACCTTGCCTTCCAAAATCTTTCTTTACAAATGCAGTAAACCACATAAGGACGAGAATAAGAACTAACAATTAGATGAATTTATAATGGTATGTAGTAGTTTGAGAGAAAGGTGGGTTCAACTTTTCCAACAAGTTTTTGAGAATATAGTCTTTATAACAAATCTTCACACTTCCTTTAATGAAGAAGCTATTTTACATCCACTTAAATAACACATTGCCAGTTTCTTAAAAACTGTCCTTCTTCTGGTAATCAGAAATGTACCAAGTTATTGTTCAGTCAATGACATCATTTAGATTGACCTTGCTATTAAAACTAATTGCATAAAATTTCAAAATCATTAACACTCATATCACATTTTCTTAAACCATATGAATAAGGATATCTGAAGAAGACAAATAACTTCCAAGACACTCATGAAAAAACAGGAGATAGAATTATTCCATATGTTTATATTTAATAAAACTGATATATTAATGTTTAATTCAGGTTTAAAATTTAGATCTAGGCTAGGGATAATCTCTAATTTAATAAATGATTAGTAATAATTATTAATATATCTATCTGAGTGAGTAATGTTAAATTTGCGAATGCATTAAAGTTTGACACTTATAAATCAACGTGTAAGAATAAGCTTTTAATTAAAGGCAAACTATTTACATTAGATCTGATGTTAGTAGAAATCATACTAAGTTTTATGAATTAAACATAAAGCTGTAAGCTGTAACTGCCCTTCTTTTATAATAGCCATGTACTACCATCTCATAATCAAATGAATATGGAATTATATATATATAACAATTCAATGGCTTTATTCCTCTGGAGGAAAAAATGTTCAAGTGCCTTATTTTATTTTTTTTCTTATAAATATTTTTCATAGTCAATTAATATCACTATTTGTAATCAATATAAGTTTCATTCCAATAGTATTTGTACTTGTGGTAATATCATTTTTATTGATAACTAGTGTTATTTGGATGTTTTACTGATTGTAGGTTATCTTGGTCAAATTATACTTCTTATTTATGTTCTCAGTTATGCAAGATTGCCTAAATCTGCTTTGTTGACTATTTATGTTGTTTGATGTCAAAGTATCTTGCCTTATAATATCTCTATTTGGGGTGGGCATATTGTTTACTCACAATCCTCATTATGTAACTTTTAAAATTGTATCATGCATAGCTTTTGTGCATGATATTTATAATAATTATTGTGTATTGTTTGATCATAAAATTTAGAAATATAGAAATGATTATTGGTATATATTATCATCTTTCATTTTTATGTCAAACAGTGTTCATTTTAAACAATTATTTAGCTAAAAACTTATTGACACATATCACCAGATTAAATTTGGAAAATAGTCATAGACAGATTTACCTGCAATGCTGTTATATATTTAATTCCTTTGTTGTTGACTATCATTTCTATTTATTTAAGAAAACACAATATATGGGTAAGATAACAAACAGGTGTTATTGACCTCATTGAAAATATGAAAAGACTGGAGTTGGGCTGTACATATTGCTAGAAGAGATGATAATAGATGGACAATTTAAATCTTAAACTGGATTCCAAGAGATTGTAAAAGACCCAGAAAGAGACCATATGTGAGATGGATGGGTGAAATAAGAAAGTGTGCAGAAGTGATAAGGAGAAGAGAAGCTAAAGATCAGAAAAGATGGATTGAACTTGGAGAGACTTTCATCCTGCAATGGATTGATAATGGTTGATGATGATGATGATATTTAAAAAATATTTTAAACTTTGGTTATTGCATTATCGTAAAAATATTGTTGTTTTAACATTTGTATAGGTTGTACATGATTAAAATATATATATGTTCTTGCCTTTTTTTCTGTGTGTATGGGTATAATTAATTTTTATATCTATTTCATACATTTATAATTTATTATTTGTGTTATTCTTTGTATAATCTCTACATATTTTCTATATGATTAATGTATACTGTATATGTTATCAGCAAAGTGTGGGAAAATGGCATGTGCAATATATTTTTGGGCAAAGTATGAAATTTCATTTTTTACATACTTTCTTTACACATTGTATAGAATACCCAGGTATTACAAAAAAACACTAAATAGTTTTTCGGCAAAATATAAGAAAGACTTTTATCGAAAAAATCCACAGGAAAATGTAAGAAATACGAAGTATAAGATACGGGATTTTTCGTATTTAACCTATATCGTAAAACATTATAATGAAAGAATCTGTCAAAAATTATGTTGTTTTTTTGTTTTGATTAAATAATAAATGTTTTCCTATACATTGAATTTCTGATATTACGATGACCTTTCATTTTCTACATTTCAAGCACGGCATGATTATTTCTTACCGACAAACCCTCTGATGAAAAAACTTAAGTTGTCACATGACTATGATAATGAAGTGCTGAATTTTATATAAACATCAAACAATCCAGGAAAAAAAACAACTGCATTTTTATACTACTATTTTGGAGGGAAGGTGCTAAGAATAATGCATTTTAAAATTGTATAGATCTTCAAGAATGTAAGAAATTTTTTGTAATTTTCTTTTTACTCTTCCTTGACTAATTGTAAGATGGACATATAAGATTTACTAACAATTTCGATCAATTCTTTTACTAATAGTCTTAAATGTAATATACCACTTGCATCTTTTCTTTGCGATGTCAAACATATCTTGCAGTAAAAATACTCTTATCTTTTTTATATAGTAATTAGTTTGGAGTATAATGACTCATAAATAACTTCTTGCACGAGTCCTGCTTGTACTGAATTCTTTTCCAGAAACATATATCTTTTTTTTAGTAATTATTTTGGAATATAATATCTCTTATAGAAAACTTGCTCAAGTTCTGTTTGTATGAAATTTTTCTATTTTGTTTTATATATTGTGTTTGTTTAATAAAACAAATATATAAATAAAATTATTATTATTATTGTTTGTTGTTATTATTATTATTACTACTACTATTATTATTATTTAAATCAAACTTTATTGTTCATAAAGAGCTACATTGTTAAAAATACATGGTTGAAAACTACATAGGTTTAGAATAAACAGATAGATATTATTGATACAGTTCAAATAAATTGTTAGGTTAGTGTCTGATAAATGTAAGATTTGAAAGCTGTGTATTTGCTTATGGTTCCATTTTCATTGTCTGAAAGTTATAGTTCAGCAGTTTAAAATATTTGCAACAATTTGTAATGAATAAAAAAAATATTCTTGTTACGGCAAAAGTCATTTGGTTGTTTAAGGTTACAGTCTGTCTTGGGTTTTTAATAGTGACCATGTAACAGCAAAAATGTCTGGGTGTGCAATTTTGCCATCTTTGACCTTCAGTTGTTCAAGCTTATTAGAAAATGTGGCTGGGTATCTTCTGGTGTTGTTTCCAAGGCTGAAAGTACATCTGGTGCACCACAAAGTATATAAACAAAAGGTTGCTACATGGACAGCTGGTACTGAATCTAGTGTTTCTGTTAGGTTATCAAGTGATGTTATTTTGTCTATTTGCACTAATCATAATTTCTCAGGTGTTTGTCAGAGCTGTGCAGGTGCAGAATAGATGTTGTTGCATTTCTTCTTTCCTGTGGCACAAAGAACAAAAAGTAGCAATTTTGGTGTAAAACTTGCGGTATTTAAGAAAATAGGAGGTAGGTAGAGTCTGAAGATTTAGCCTTAAGAGAAAGTCAAAAAAATTTGGGTTCCAATGACCATTTTTTGAATCACTGTATCAAATGACTGTTGCTCATATTTAGCATTGGTGATTGAGGACCAGTAGTTATGACTGAGTAAAACATATTATAAATGTTCCAATAGGTGTAACTACCAACACTAAAAAAAGCCACCTGATCATAAATGCTTTAGAGTTAGTTTAAGAGCAAAGATAAATATCGATGTGAACATGGTGGTTGGTCTGTGGGTGTTATTTGAAGAATGCATTCGAGAGCTGAAAAACTTCTTATCAGTGCAGCCAAGAGATTAATACTTTTTTGTTTATGTGAAAAATTTGAGTGGAGTGAAGACCTAATCCATTTCTGGTTGGTGGAAGACTAAGTCATTTTACAGAGATGGAGACTACTTTTCTGCACCATAACAGCTTGCTACAGAGTGAGTAAATGAATGAACTGAAAGATTTAGTGGAGTTTATGATTGGTGAACAATAGGTTATTTTTGTTGTTATAGGCTGATTGAAAAGGCATACTTTTGCATATAACAAGAGGTAGGATTTGGAGAGAGAAATGGTTGTGCATTCACCATCATTTTTTAGTTTTTTTCTGGATCTTTAGTCTCATTCCAGAAGGTCCTAGACAGAAAGAAA
Source organism: Epiperipatus broadwayi (assembly GCA_028023455.1). Classification (NCBI taxonomy): domain Eukaryota; kingdom Metazoa; phylum Onychophora; class Udeonychophora; order Euonychophora; family Peripatidae; genus Epiperipatus; species Epiperipatus broadwayi. Next base: position 2,098,381 of record JAQFVV010000104.1, read on the forward strand.
ATCCAAGGAAATTTGCATATATATCTATTCAGTGTAAAGAAAGCAAGCTGATGTTTTATTAATATTAATCTTAAATTTATATTTGAAGTGTATTCATTAAGTACTTTTTCCAGAGTAGGTAGTTGTTTTTGGAGGTATGAACAACAGTAAGGACATCCATGTATGCAACACATGGTATATATAGTCCAGTGTGTGGAATTTGAATTCCTTGTAATTTTTGTTATATTTTGTTTATGAGAGGGTTAATGTAGAACATGAATAATAAAGAAATGAGTGGAGATCATTGAGGTATGGATTGGTGAGGAGAGAATGAATGTGATGTTCTACCATTAATTATAATATGGATTTCATAATTAAAGAATAGGTGGTTAGTAGATATAAGAGAGAGTGAGGTATTTTCATGTCTACAAGTATTCGCATCAAAACTTCAATAGGAACCAAGTCAAAAGCAGTCTCAATATCAATTTAAATACCATAGGAGCATATTTTTTCTGCTCTTGAATTGAATTTATAATGGTTTTAAAAATGAGAACATCTTGACCTGTTGAGGAGTGGTTCAATTTTATCTTTTAGAACCTTTTTCAGAATTTTAATACCAAAGGGTCCCATGGATATTAGTCACAGATTAGATTGATTGGATATTGAAGGTGGCTTTTTGTTGAATGAAACTAAGGAGATTCGATATAGATCTTTTATGTTAAACAACCTTTGTAATAGATAATTTGATAAAACATATAGATATGTGGTGGTAAACTGATTGAGATGTGAAAATACAAATTTAGGGATTCCATGTAGTTTAGTATTGTGGTTAGTTTCAGCAATAAATCAGTAGCATGGAATGGTTTATCTAACTCTGGTTAGCCAAAGAGATCTTCAGGTGGTGTGAAGGTATAATATGACTGCAGCTTTTGTTTGAAATATTTGTATCTGTCATATTATGCACAGCTTTGGTGACAACCTTGGTTTCAAGTGCTTGTGGAACTGTAACAGTGTAAGGCTATCCCAGAGCCCATCTAATATACCCTTGTGACCAGGTGTGTTGTTTTGTTAGACAGATTTTTTCTTTTTTGTGGCAAGGTACTCTTTTAGAGTGTTGTAGGTGTCATTATATATTTGTGTGTCTTTTTATATGTGTGTAGGTATCTGATACAGATTTACACATGATGATTTTTTTATGTAACTCATCATAGGAGTCTTGAGGGAGGTGGTGTGGTTCTGATAATATGATTTATATTAAATGACAGAATGTTGATAAAGGAAATGTACCATTGAACAGGATCAAGTTGCATAGTGCTAAGTTTAAATAACATAATGTATGTTTCAGAGTACAACAATTCAGAAGTGTGTGCCAATCAACAACAATAAAAAAACTATCAAATGATTTGTTGTTTAGGAGTTTACAGAAAGTCTATGTATTAGAAGTGACACAGCTGGGGTTGATCCATGGTCATAGCTTATTACAATTTGGACCTCTTCACTGCACCAAACCACACAAGGCAATGGCAGTAATGACATTTGAAAACTGAGTATTTGCAAGGGGTTCTGAAAAAGATAACTAAACAATAGAAACTGTAACTACAATATTAATAAAAGCTTTGTGTTATACACAATAGGAAATAAAGATTTACTGATTTATTATAATAAGCAATGGAAAGAAGACTGGAAGTAGTCTAAATTTGTATATTGTCAAAGAATAATTTACATTATAGTGTCTAATTAAAATTATTGTATAAGGCTAATACACACACACATATATATATATAACCTTTGAATTGTTTTTTTTTAAACAAAACAATATAAAGCAACATAACAATAATAGTATTTGACAATGTGATGATATTCAGCATACCAAAATTATGAAAAAAAAAGCAATGGCATATACAAGTATATAAATTTAGATGAATTTTGTACAGATAAATAAAACCATGATCACAATGTCTTGTTTTTTTTTTTCTATCTTTAGAAAAAGAAAAATGTTGTAAATATTCATGTTTTTTTAACATGTTTGTGTTGTTTTTTCTTGCAATTCTTTTTTTATATTATCTTGGATCAGTCTTACCTTTAATTGTAATAGTTGACTATATTTTCTTTTTGCCATCTCTGGATCTTTTATTTGCCATTGTTTATAATGTACTATATTTTCTGCTTCATCTTCTGTGAATGTCTAATCTACTTTATAAAAAATCTTCTCTGAATCTCATATTTTCTATATAGTAGACTTTATTTTCTGGATCTTTTATCCTCTATTATATATATATATATATATATATATATAGGATAAAATATATATATATATATATATAGTATATATATATATATATATATATATATGTACTAGATTATATTTTCTCTGATTTTTTTCTGGATTTTTAATTCTCATTGTACATTGTAGTCTATATTGTTTCTTTGATCTTCTCTGGGTAATCTCTTATCCTCTGTTGTATATAATGAGTTATATATTTTCTATCATATTCTCTAAATATCCTGACCTCTTTGATCTCTAGATCTTTGAACATCACATGATCACTATCTCATACTAGTACCTAATTGTTATTAAACAATTCAAAACAAAGCAAAACTCTCCATATAGTAGTGCCATCTTGTGCAGTGCTCTCAGATCCAAGGATCCTCACTGATGAAGGCCACAAGCCAGAAACTAGTCTGGGGATATTGGATGAGTAGGCACCTGATAGGGATTTTATGCATAAGCCTTCTGGCATCCATTGATTGCTCTTGTTAGCACAAGATGGCACTACTATATGGAGAGTTTTGTTTTATCTTTGAACATCTATTGCATTTAATGAATTATATTCTCTAGATTTATCTTTGATCTTCATTCAAATCTTTATTCTTTATTGGAAGCTTGAAAGTCCGGATTCATATCTCCTCTAATAATATATATAATGACGTATATTTTATCTTGATTTTTTATTGCAGATTTTATTATTTTATTACAATTTGTAGTTTTCTTTAGGCAAATATTTTTATCCTTTTTTTCTGGACACATCACTTTAGCTGATGTTAAGTCACTGAATATGACATAAAAGATTGAACGCATGCTAAGAAGTAAATAAAATAAATTTATATAAAATCTACTTTTCTGTGTTAATGCTCAAAACATTTATATAAGATTATGATAAAATCAAGAAAAAAGTAAGTTATTCGTATTATAATAAAAATGGTATATACTTTAGTATTTTTAAATTTTATTTACTTTCGAGTACGATATAATTTAATAATCTTCCATGCTGAATAGAATGTTGTTAAGCATAACTTATGCATAATGTATCACAGCACACAGAAACAATGCGAATAAACACCATTTACTAACTAACTTAATATGATCTTAACCATAAATAACTTTTATGCAATTTGTACATTAAATCAGTTGCATATTGAACTAAATAAATTGAATATATATATAATTATATTTATTTTCTGACCTCTAAATAATATATAAATGATTTGAACAATAAAGGGTAAAAGAGAGAGTTTAATTTAAATTGGCAGTCATTAGATAGACAAGGCAATTATAATTTGTAATAAATAAGCTACCCTAATGGTTGATTAATTGGACTTTTTTTTTTTTTTTTTTTACCTCAGACGGTTGAAGTTTAAAATTAACATCTAAATTAAACTAACAAAAAGAAAAGACATGATTGTAATTACAAAATTCAGGTAATTGCTTGAAAATGAAGAACAAATATAGAATCATTTACATTTAACGTAAAAATCCAAAATGACACACACTAAAATAAATATCAAACCTAACTCTGTTTTCACCATAAAATTTGATAAAAAAAATTAATATGAAGTCTGCAAAAGCTTTCTTTTGATTTTACATTTATCACTTCTTCAGAAAAAGTCTCTCGGATTAGATTTACCAAACTAAATAATGAGACAGAAAAACAAATGGCTGATTAGAAACGAGATGGGTGGACTCTACCACTGTAATGGTAAATGTGTCATTGTGGAGCCCGAAATAGGTAACAAATGTCAGGTAAATGGCTGATTAGAAACGAGATGGGTGGACTCTACCACCATAATGGTAAATGTATCATTGTGGAGCCTGAAACAGGAAACAAATGCCAGGAGCTGATATTCATTGCAGCAATAAAAGCCCAATACAATCATCATAATCATTTAAATCCAATTTCTTTGAAGGTTTTTTCCCATATTACATCAGCAAACTTCCTTATTCCATTCATCCATTGCTTAAATGGTTCCTTTCTGATCTTTTAAATCTTTTGGGATTCAATTTAAAACATCAACTGCTCATTTATTATCAACCCTTCTAGGGATATTTCCAATTCAACCACATTTCAATATTCTGATGTCAGTGATGCCTGCTGATTATCTCATCCATGTATTTAATTAGAAAGGATGAGGATAATAGAGGCTTCAAGATATATATATATATATTAATAAAAATTAATTCATAGTTCTATTTATAAAAAGCAAATACTATACTTGAAATACCTACATCTAGTTATTGACTTTCAATGTATACAAAAGAATGTTAATGTGACATTTGCTATTGAAATCTTCAGTAATTTATAGCCCTTCATAGATTAAACGAGACCTGATATTCTGTATGATTTAGTTACAGTGGTGGAAGGGCAATATCTGGAACTCAAAGTCACAGGATCATGACCCAGGACTTTCACTTCCGATGCTCAAACTTCTGATAATCTGCTGCACAATAAACCATCTAGTTATTATTCAACGAGAATTGATATATTACACTGAAGTTAACATTTTAAGCATTTCATACCACATAAGAGTTTCTTAGTAAATTTCTACTTTTATGCCAACTAGTGTAAGAATTAGTAATTAGTTGATGTTAGTCCTTAACAAGTCATTATTTAGTGCTTTCCTATTCAAATATACTCTGAATAATTTCTAACTTATGGCTTTCATCAGTGAGATACTTTTTGAATTTTTTTGTTACTATGGATTTGGACCATTTTTCCGATTCTATATGCCTTATCTTTGATTATACAACAAGCTATCACTGATGAAAGCCATAAACTAAAAATTCATCTGGGGATGTTTGACTAGACCAGTACTGGCTGAAGATTTATTAAGCACTTCCATATGGAAATTAAAACAGGCAAAACTCTCCATACAATAGTGCCACTCAGTGCAAGCCAGAGTAATCAATGGTGATCATGTGATGTTTAGTGGTTTCACTACCATATGATATCTATTGATTATTAAACCTTACATTAGATTGCATAAAAGTAATGAAAATAGAAGAATTTGCTAATAAATAGCAATGTGACATATTGTTGGTCATGTGATCTCTTAATGGTTTTGTTTTAACCACCTACAACTATGCAAAAACTTATTAAGGATACATTTTAAAGGTACATGGCTATCTTTTTTTCAAATAAATTCTAAAATTTTATATCATTATGTCGTCTTAAAAATATATCAGTGTTTATATTTTTAAATTTTAATTCCAACCGCAACAGCCAAGCAAAAAAAAAAAAACAATTGGTTGTTATTGTAGTTTAAAAACAAAAATAGCTGAAAGCATGTGAAAAATCAATGTGATGTGACATTCAAGCTTACTAGTGGCAAACTTATTGCGAAAGCTTTGTAGTCACTTTGGTACTCAATAATGGCACATTGAGATCCTTGGATGGGTCTCTTTGGATAATTAACTCATTTATTCATCAAAAGTTGATGATAACTTGATGTATCACAATGATAATTGCCAATAATAAAAAAGTGAAATTTCCAAATATTTTCTCAACACTCTAAAAATGGAGAGAAAAAACAAAGACCATGTAGGCAAATTAATACTTGTATATGCTTTCTTTTAACAAATAGGGTCAGACAGCAAAACATGACTTGAACTCAGATTTGAATTCACACCAAATACATTTAGAAATGTATTTAAATGACATATAAGATTTAGATTATTCTTTCAGATATCTAGGCCATAATCCATCTAGTTGGTCATGCGTTGTTTATAGAATATATGATAAGCTGTTATAACTGAAGGATAAAGTTCCAGATTAATTTGGATTAGTCAGATCAGATTTGATAAGTTAAACATTACATGATCTTGTGAACTTACATAATCCTGTTCAACAGCAAATTCTTCTTTTCTGACTACATTTCTGCCATCTGGTGTAAGTTTTAGTAAGCAATAGATGCCATATTGTAGTGCTTAAAAAATCCCTGCCATATTCAACATCCCCAGATTGGTTTCTAGATTTTAGTTTTCATCATTGAGAAGCTTCTTGGAGTACTGCAACTGGATCTAATTCACTTTTCCTCCTCCAGCCATCTTTAAATTCTTTGTTTTCTACTATCAAACTATTAAGTCAAATTTAAAAACATATTGTTTTCAGCATTGCTTAAGTTGGTGTCATGTGATGTTTTATTGGTTTATACCAATTCCAGCCAGGTAATACAGCTGCCTATCATCATTAAAAACTAAAGACATCATAACATGTAGATACTGAATTGGATTTACACCTACATAACTATTCAAGCATGATGACTTAGATTAAAAACAACATGTTTTTCAATCTAGTCTCCTAAATGTGAGAGGAAAAATTGCATTATATCCAAAAGATCCATATGCACTTCTCCAAAATTCAAAGCTCCTCATTGATTTATTGGTAGAGATCTATCAAGCACTGCAATCTGGTTTTATTGGTTACTTAATCTTATACTAGGTGGCATACAAGTGGAAAGATTACCAGGTCAATAGAGGGCAGAACTGACTTGCACTGACATTTATTTTGCTCTGCAAGATAAGTTTATGTAATTTTTTTTGTATTGTGTTTCAAAAAATTGATTACTACAAAAACTGTGTATTTGTTGCGTGAATGTGAAGAGAAAATTGGGGTCAAGTGAGATAGTTTTAATTGGTTTTGTAAATCTAGTTAAGAATTTAGATAATGTTAGGAAGAGTTTCCTTAAGCCATTTTAAAGTATAGAAATGAATTTTTTTTTGTTGTGGTGGTATTACCATAAGTTGTCTGTAAGATTAGTTGTTTTTTAGTAATTTTGTTACTAAAGATTTTTTTTATTTAAGAAAGGAAGTGATTTATTTGAGAAAAAAAAAAATGTTTGAGGACTTAGGTCGGATAACATGTAATTATCGATCACCATTGAAAGAAAGTAAAGTATAAAAAGGTTTTAAGAATAGAAGAGGACACATAAAATTAAATATAGAGTAAAGGGCTTTAAAAAATAAGGAATATGTATATTTGTATTCCACAATGCATATATAATGGTCAGAAAGAAATTAAGCTTGCTGTGGTACAGTGTACCATATGTGACAAGGTTTATCATTTGAAATGCTTAAATAAGATTAGGAAGAATATAACAGTTTATGGCTATGAAGTGTGTAAATGTGATAAAAGAGGTGAAAAAATGATTACTAAGAGTAGATAGTTTTAAAAGAAAATCAGGAAAAATGGAGCAAAGTGGAGTTGAAAAAATAGGTATGTTTTTAGTGGAGAGACAAGAGATGTGGATGGAAAAATAAGAAGGTAATGGAGATGGTTAGCCAAAGAATGAGTAACATAGACAAAGAGGTAAAGGATGTAGAAGAAAAATTAAAATCATCAGAGTATGAGCAGTTAAAGGAATTATTGAATAGGAATGATAAGGGAGACATAGGTAAGAAAGTTCAGATGGTAGAAGTGAATGTTAGGGATGAAGTAGAGAAAGTAAACTATGAGACAGTATTAATAGGAGATTCACCAATTAGAAAATGAGATATAATTACAAGGGAAAATAGAAACAGGTATGTAAGAATATGCTTGCCTGGAACTAGAATTAGGTATATTACAGATAAGGTAAAGAAACAAAGGAGCAGAAATGTGTATGTTATAGTAGGGACAAATAATTTATCTGAACCATCAGAAAGGATAATGGATAAGTACATAGAATTGATTAGTAATTTGAGCAAGATTAAAGTAAGAGTAGGAATAGTTGGATTATTACCAAGATTTGATAATAGATATATGTTAGACAGGACATGTTCTATAAATGAGAGATTGAAAAAATTGTGTGAGAGAAATGATATTATGTTTGTAGAAGTGTGGAATTCTTTTACTAGTAACAGAGAGTTATATAGTAAAGATGAATTGCAGTTAGAAAAACAAGGAAGTGAAGTTTTAGGGAGTTTGATTTATAAAAAATATAGTTTGGGAGCTTATAAAGGGAAATGGGCTTTTAAATTGCAGTGTTATTAGAAAGAAGAAGAATGGATGAGATGTAAGAAATAAAGGGTAGCTGATTTGGATATAAATGTAGATGTGGAGAGGGAATGGTTCTGTAAAGTTAAAAGGTAAGCAAGTTACTTATAAATGTAATGGAAAAGAAGAGTCAAAAGAATTTATAAAAGAGTAGTTAGGAAGGAAGAAATTGTTAAAATTGGATATTTTAATATGCAAGTTGGTAGGAGACCAGAAAAACTATTGGAATTAAAGAAAGCAGTTAAAAATGAGAACTTGAGATATTAGCAGTAGTGGAAACATATCTAAGAGAAGAAGAAGAACCTATACTGAAATATGACATGGCAGAGTATAAGTGGGAAAAAAAGAAAAAAGGGGTGGTGATATAGGAGTTATATAAAAAAATATTTAAATATTGTTAAATGTCAAGAACATTTGTTATTTGAGATAAGGTTAGGAATACAAGAATGGATGGTAGCCATAGTGTATATAGCACTGGAAATATTCAAATTATAATGGAGTGGAACAGTAGCATATATGAATGCCTAATTAAGGATATATAGAGTTTCAAAAAAGGGGGAAAGAAAATAATGTTTATAGAAGATATGAATGGTCATATTGAAGAAATTGATGATGTAGGTAATAAGAATGAACAGGTTTTGAAGAATTTTTGTCAGAGAGTGAATTTGAGCATTGGAAATTTGTCAAATATTTATGAGGGACAATACACATGGTTTAGAAACAATGTATTTCACATCAGTAGATTATATATTAATAGAGATATAGGGATTAAATAAAGTACAGAAAATTAAAGTGTTTGATAATGAAGAGAGATTATGTAATAGTGATCATAATTTCTTTATAATAGAAATGGTTAGTAGTGTGATGGGGAAGTAATAATAAAAGTAGAAAGGATAATAAAAGATATGGATGGAGAATGAATGATAAAAACAAGTTAGAAGAATATAAAATAAAAAAAAACATGAAAGAGTTGTTTGGCGATGAGTATAAGGGCTGGTATGGTGAAATAGAAAATGTGGCAAATAGAATTTTAGGTGAGACTATTCAGAAAAATAAAAATAATAGAAAAGAGAGAGTTAGTAAAAGTGTAAAAGAGAGATATACAGAGAATATAAGTGTGATAATAAGATCAAGGAAAGTGAAAAAGATGTTAATGTTACATGGGAAAAGTATTTAGAAAAAAAAAGAAGTTGGCCAAAATAGATAATTATATAGAGAGAACAAAATTAAATAGTAAATTGTTGGAAGATATAAATAAAAGTGGAAGAAATGGGAGTAAAAAATTTTGGAAATACATTAAAAGAAGGAATATAGGGAAGAGAGAAATTGTATTACTAGATGATGAGGAAATAGTAGCTCTAGAGAATAATTAGTGACAATATTAATTAAATATGTAATGAATATAGAGAAGATGCTAGATGTGAAGGACAGAGTGACAACAAACATAAAACATATAGTAATGAAAATATTAGGTTGACAGAAAATGAACTGAATGAGGCAGGGAAGAAATTGAAAAATGGACAGACAAGAGGTTTAGATGGATAGACAGCAGAGATGGTAATGAATATAGGGCATAGGGCAAATTAAACCTATTATAATGTTTTAATAAGAAGACATGGAAGAGAGTCTTTTTCATAGTTGGAGCAATACAAGAGTAAGGCTACTATTTAAAGGTAAGGGTAAGGATCATAGAAATCTAGATAATTATAGCCTGATGGCAATAATGCCAGTGTTATATAAAGCTTTCAAAATATATGGAAGGAAATAATATAATGGGAGAAATGCAAGGAGGTTTTCAATTGGATAGGTATAAAGGAGAGTTTGTTTATAGTTACATAACTTATAGATATGAGTAAAAAAACAGGTAGACAGTTATATATAGTTTTTATAGATATTGAGCATGGGTAAGTTAAGTATATTTGGGAATGTATGGAGCTTTGGTAGATCATATTAATAGATTGTGTGAAAATAATTACTATACATATCAATTAGGAAGTACAGAATCAGTTAAAGTTAAAAATGGGGTGGGACTAACGTAAGGATGCTCTATGTCACCTATCTTGTCCTTGTTGTATTTAAAAAAAATGAAGAGCACAATAGAAGAGGGATCGGGATGCCATTAATAGGTGGCAAGGGAATATATATACTGTCAGGTCTTTTATTTACCAATGATGTCTTTTTGTATGCAGAAAGAAGTGAAGATATACTGAGGACATTTGCAAGGATGGATAAAGAGATAGGAATTAAATTTAGCAAAGAAAAATCAAAAGTAATGATGATTAATAATGGGGAAAGAGAAGGCAAAGAGTTTTTATTAAGGGATATAAAGTTAAGTGCTGTGAATAGGTATAACTATTTGAGAATCATCTTAAGTAATCAGAGAAATTGTTTGGATGAATGGGAGAAAACAGTGATAGATGAAGCAAAGGAAAGAAAGGGACTGATAAAAAAATTAACAGTGTTTTCATATAATAAATATGATGTAGCTAGAATTGTATGGAAAAGAATGTCAGCAGCAGGGTTAACATGTGGTAATTTTGCATTATGTGCAAGTAAAGGGGTGTTAGATTGCTTAGAAAAAGTACAAAGGGAAGTAGGAAGACTTGCATTAGATACAAAAGTGTGGATGGCAAAGGAGACAATTTAAAGAGAAATGGGATGGTCAAGTTTTTATATGAGAGATGCAAAAAGTAAAATGAAAATGTTTGGTAGATTGCAGTTTATGGATAATAAGAGAACAGCCAAAATAGTATTTAATTGAGTTATAAGAAAACAGCAGATAAGAAGATGGATGTGAAAGTGGATATGGTATGCAGAAGATTTACATAAAGAATTTATGTCAGTATACTTATATAAAAAGTGGGATGATTGTGTTAGGAGAATTGTCAAGTGTAATAATTGCAAGAAATGGGATAAAAAATAGATGCATTAATAAAGAATAGGGGGTTGGAGATATGGAGAACTAGTATGGAGAGTAAAAAGAGTTTAAATATTTATAAAAGTAAACAGAATATTGGATGCAAGTTAAGTGATAATAGAAGAAAAATAGTTTACTGTTTAAGGCTCAAAAAGGATCTTTCATAACAAGGAGTATACACATAAATGGAAAAATGTGGGTGATTTAGTCTGCAAGTTATATAATGAAGGAATGGAAAATATTAGGCCTATGCTAATTGAATGTAAATGCTTACAGCAAAAAGGGTACATATAATGAAGTTGTGGGAGAATAAATCTAAACAAATAGATTGTGCAGAAAGTGGGTTATTGGTTTTTATGCTGAGTTTGAGAAAATATAAGGAGGATTTAGATATAAAGGTCATGGAATTGACAAGATTATGTTGTAGAAATGAAATGGAGCAGGATAAAAAAGACTACAGGAAAAACTTAGGGCAGGGAATGGAAAGGAATATAAAGTGGCTAACAGGTTTCTCTGAGCATGGTAGCTGAGAGATTTCTGTCTTCAATAAAGGAGAAGTCACAGTGCATCTCATCTCGAATTCACTGACTGTAAATAAAAAATAGTGATTATGGCCATTGCTAAGTCTTAATTTTGAATTGGGTCAACCTAAAACTACAAACAGTATTCTAAGTCACATTTACTAATGACACCTGTATACAAAAAGAAAAAAAGAAATATTTTAAATTGTTTGAGTTATGTGATATTTAAACATATGAAATTACCAAAATAAATTATATTCACGAATTCTGTCACATCCATTACTGTACCCATGCATAAAACTCTGCAGAGGTATATAAAAATATATGATAGAAATGGGAGAAAATATAATTACCAGTAAATCATTTAGAACAAAATTTTCTGAGTTTTTACAATGGCAAATTTTAATAATCACACTTTCAGAAGTCAAATAGTTTTAGCTAAAACAGTTCAATTGCTAACTTTAATCAATCCAGCACTCTGTACATCTTGGTGTTGTAGCAAAATGGAAGAATCTGAAGTTTTAAATCTATGATGAATCATAGCCTAGTTCTGTTATTTCCTGTGCTCAAACTTCTGATCTACTCAGCAACAAACCATTAAATTAGTATTTCTTATCAATCCAAATAACATTTTCGAATCATATCTTTCTTGTGGACTTATGAAATTTGGCTTTTATACATGCTTCTGAAACACAATTGAACACTTACTAGCCTAACGTTTTAATCATTTTTCATGATTGTTATGTATACTTTGAATTAAATATCTACTACTGTTGTTTACAATTTTTTTTTCTATTTCTTCTACCGTATTTAACTTTAATGCATGTATAAATTCTTCATTAACAATTGCCTGTGAAGCGTATACGAGTGACCATTATTATCAAATCTCAAAGACCTGATATAAGGATTGAGTATAATTAATGGATATTAAATTATGCTTTCCTGCCACTGCCACCAGTGTCTAATATTATGATATATTTCTGGTACTTATTAGTTTTTATTCTTCTTTTTGTCAATGCATTGTTGTTTAGGTTTTCCTAAAGGTTTGTGCTGATGGGGTTTTAGTTGTATTTTTATATTGGACTATTTCCATCATCTAATATGAGTATTGAATGTCTTTAAAGTTAAATTTTTCTAAAGACATTCATTACTCATATTAGATGATGAAAATAGTGCAATATAAAAATACATTGTTTTATGTTTATAAAGAATTTTATAGTGCATCTTAATTATAACAAACTCTCCGTGCAATAGTGCAAACCAATGCAAACCACAGTAATTAATGGATGCAAGAAGATTTGTGCATAAAATCCTATCTAGTATCTACTCATTCAGTATTTCCAGATTAGTCTCTAGCTTCAGGATATCTTCAGTGAGGAATCTTGGATGTGAGAGCAAAGCATGTAGATCTCAGTATCTAATCCAACCTGCCAACACACCCCTTTTTATATTTTTAGTTAACTATACAGTTATGAATCCAAAATAAAAACAGTTGTTTTCAATCCAAGCTGTCACATGTACAGTCATATAGACCTGAACCCAGTTCAGTATCTATACATTTTGGTGTCTCTGGTTCTTTAATAACCATAATCATCCTCATCCCATGAACAGGAATGGTATTGAATCACTAAACATCACATGATCACCACTTCCTATGCTTACACAAACTGTTAAGACAGTGACAAGATAGAAATTAGTCTGGGGATATTGGTTGAATAGGCACTAGGTAGGGATTTTGTGCACAAACCCTTCCTGCATCCATTGATTACTATGGCTTGCACTGGATGGCACTACTGTATGGAGTTTGTTATAGTTTTAACAGCTTGGAAAAGCATAGGAAATAGGGATCATGTGACATCTTAATTATGCACTACTCTATAATGTGACTAAATTTGGAATGTTAGAATAAATTGCAGTGCATTAAAATATGACTAGTCATGTCAAACTTTCATGGATAAATTATGCATATTTATTCCTACTAATGTGATGCTTAGTTATTACAAAGTGTTTTAGTTAGAGAACTTAATGTTCAGGTGTTTGATTATCTCACAATGAGTGAAGATAGTTTGTAAACTGGTGGGTGGAAAATCAGTGTGTTTTTGCACTATGAGATGAGTGCAATATATCAGACGTGGTGATAGAGGCAGTGATAAATACCAGAAAAACTAAAAATATGAATTTGTCATTATATATTGGGACCACTTTCAGCATTTAGAATTGTTAATCATAAATTTATTAAACGCACATTAATTACGTAATATTTACTGAGGCTATCACCTCGAGAATATGTGTATAAAAATGCGATAGTAGGGACCTCTACAGGTGTTTAACCACAAACTTACGCTATGGAAGAAAAGAGGGGAAAATAATTTTAAAGAAACTGAAACCCTATTCAAACTTTTCAAAGGCATTTAACTGTTATTAATAGCACATAGGTTTAAGATATGACCATTTCAAATGTTACTATTCTCTTCTTCAGGTATTGTTGGCATGATCAGGGACAGTAATAGTATGGAAATTGAATCTGGGAACCTTCAATTTATGAATATTAAATTTAAAGGGAAATTCTAACTAACTAGACGATTTTGTCAAAGGCCACAGTTACTAGGTTTGATATGTATGATGATCGTCCCATTTTTCTTAAGAAAAACTTTACTGTTTCAAGCACTACAAATTGTCTCATTAGAGTTGACTTATGGGGTGCCAATATCATGTGAGCAGCTTCTTTAAATTTTCTGCTTTTTATTTTTGTCCAACAGACTTTCTTTTTTTAAAGCAACCTATGTTTATTAGTTTTGCATTCATCTGTTATATATATATGTGTGTGTGTGTGTGTTTGTCTGAAGGTTTGTGATGGTCGTATTTAAAATTATTTTAGATTATCTCCATTATCTAATTGAATTGTTTATATTTTTGGAAAAATTCAAAGTTTGTATGTTTTTCTAAATATATTATATTAGTTATTAACGTACATATTAATATAGGACAAAGTTTGAAATATTATTCTTCATTCTTCTTCAGATATTTTTGACCTGAACAGTAATAATCTAGTAAATAAATTATATTATATTTCAATAGACTAACTTGCTTAGAGCACCATTTAAAATTTGCTTTTCAAGAATCTAAAGAACACTGGTTCAATTCCCATGCCAAATTGTTACTGATCATGCTATTGGTAGAATCACCTAATTAATTATAACATCACCTGAAATTTATTACTCATAAATCTAAAAACCACAATTCAATTCCCATATTAGACAATTATTAATCAATTTTAGTAATATCTATAGAAGAGAGGAAAATAATATCAGTGAAAACATGTTTTGCGTAATTATTAACAGCTGAATAAATTTAGAAATATATAAACAAATTTGAATGTTTCTAAAAGCATTTAATTAGATGATAGAAATAGTTGAACATATCATTATAAAGGCATATAATATATGTATCTCTGCAAAAAACTGTTTCTATTTCTGTCTGCAATAACAACTCTGTATTAATGTATGTGTTAGACAGAAATATAGTTAATCTACTTACCACAAAAGTTTAAAAGTGCTAACATATCTGGATAATGATTTATAATATAAAATGTGACAGTATAGTTCGTATCTTAATACATGATGCAATAACATACTAATATTAAATTTTGTTTAATCTTGGGAAAAACTGCTAATGAAAAATTTAAAATGATTTATACTGTGTCTGGAAATGAAGTCAGGAGTTTCAAAATGTTTTCAAGTGATTTTTAATTTTTCATGATGACAGGCAGAGCACCAAAGATGATTCATAAACGTATAAGACACACTGTCACATTTCATCCTATATCTCATAATCTAGACATGCTATCATTTTAAAATTCTTGTGGTACATTGATTCAGATATGAAACTTCAGAAAATTTGGGAAAAAGAACCAGCCATTTTTTTATTGGGACACTATTGTAAAGAAATTGATGAATAAATGATGAGGATGAAGAGCAGTGTTTATTTTCACTTAACCAAATTATGCTAGTTAGATTCATCAAATAATATTACATTTATTTATAAAACAATGCTACTTTAACACTTAAAATTAAACTTCAGGGCCATTCAAAATTTTAGTTTTGATAAATTATGTTTATGAATTATTATATATTGAAACCAAATTAAAGGAAAAAGACTTTGCTAAATGAATTTGATTCAGATGTTGATTAGTTATCAACTTTTTCAAAATTGAGCATTACAAAACAAAATAAAAAAACATATTAATAATGATTATCTGCATATTACATTTAGCACACATCACTAGCCCAAAGACTTACAAAGAACAATGTCTGTGTAACTCATAGCATGCCTTAAGATGTTCTTGAGTTTATGTAGAATTAAGTTCATTCATCTGGTCCTTTTCTTGCCCCAAAACCCTAAGCTTGGCCATCTTATTTTGATCAGATTCAGAATAGTTTATAACTATTGGGAAAGTAACTTGCTTAGTTTTTGGTAGCTGGTCTCTGGAGCACAATATTTTGCCATTAAGATCCAAGTACTTTCCAAAATATTATAAAAACCATGCATAGATTTTTACATACATTCTTCTTTTTAAATTGACTGCTGAGCGCTAGAATACTATAGTAAGAAAAGCTTAGTATTTACACAATTTTAATTGAGTTTAGCTATGATACCAAGAAATAAGTGCTAAGCTCAATTAAATTTATATAAGTACTCTGATTTTCTTACCGCAGCATCCTACTGCTCAACAGTCAATTTACACTTTGACTAAGAAAAGTTGTTACTTCAGATAAATTCTTCTTTTTCTACAATTAATTAAACCATGCTAATATGATGATTACTAAAAAAAAGGTAAAACAACTTTTGTAGATCTTATAACAGTATTTCACAGAGAAACAGCAAAGGAAAAGGTGACTCTCCATAGGCTTTCAAATTTGTGCACTAAAAGTTTGAATAGTTTTCTATCTTTGTTTTATCCTTTAACTAAGAATAGTTTGATACCCATTTACCAACCAATATTGAATGGTTAGTTGATTTATTGGATAGATATCTGGAAAAATATTTGAAGTCTAGTGGAAAAAAATCATTCCTATTAATAATTTCATTATCTACAGTCAAGTTGCAGTCCTTAGTAATCTACAGAAACCCATTAGGCCATAGATAAATGTAAATTTCCATCTTCATGGACTAAAGAAGGTTGTCTTGACAACAGATTGAGATTGCTAATGATATTATTATCAAAAATGGAAATAATGAATTTCATAAAGCTGTTACTTTATATAAATTACAACAAAAAAATCGTATAAAATAGCTAATATAAACATACTGAAAAAGGCTTTTTATGTATAATTAATATATATTTATATTAGCTGTTTTATATGATTTTCTTTGGTCTTTGTTGTTATAATTTAATGGTACTAATATTGTTTGAGTATTGATTGCTTTCATGTATATAAATTTAATACTTAGGTAGCCTTGAGTATTATTAGGTTTATTATATATATATATATTTAAAAAAATGCTTTTATTTAATTTGAGGGCTAATGCACTAAAACAAATTTTTTTTTTTTTGGTTTGGACCACAATTTATGGTCATTATATGCAAATTTAAATAAAAATGAATGGCATTTGCAAATTAATTAATTTAAGCAATACAGTTTGTGTTCGAACAAAATATTCTATTATTGCTATAGGTATCCTATGATTTTGTTTAAAATTACATATAATAATCAAAATTTATAAGTAAATAAGCAATTATTTTATCAAGCATCGTGTTTACAATTATATTACATTCAAATATTAGCCTTTCAAGCTAATTGAGCACACGCCTTATGAGAGTGTTAAATAAATGAATACTTTCCTCTTCGATCCAAGATATAGTATTTATGCAGGAATAAAAAGGATCCTCTTATTCCTACAACTCAAATTCTTTTATATGAGCAAATCTGAAGAACTGTTGAGGAGAGCATGAGTAGAATCTCACTTTAAATTACTATTTACGATGTTTGTTGACTGAATGACATCGATGAAATTGCTTAGAATTTACTAAACGTCATTCTTACTGAAAACTTAATTATGAGTAAATAAGCAATTATTTTATCAAGCACTGTGTTTACAATTATATTACATTCAAATATCAGTCTTTCAAGGTAATTAAGCATGCGCCTTATGAGAGTGTTAAATAAATGAATACTTTCCTCTTCAATCCAAGATGTAGTATTTATGCAGGAATAAAAAGGATCCTCTTATTCCTACAGTTCAAATTCTTTTATATGAGCAAATCTGAAGAACTGTTGAGGAGAGCGTGAGTAGAATCTCACTTTAAAATTACTATTTATGATGTTTGTTGACTGAATGACGTCGATGAAATTGCTTAGAATTTACTAAACGTCATTCTTACTGAAAGCTTAATTATGAGTAAATAAGCAATTATTTTATCAAGTGCCATGTTTACAATTATATTACATTCAAATATCAGCCTTTCAAGCTAATTGAGCACTCACCTTATGAGAGTGTTAAATAAATGAATGACGTTTAGTAAATTCTAAGCAATTTCATCGACCTCATTCAGTCAACATACATTGTAAATAGTAATTTAAAGTAAGATTCTACTCACGCTCTCCTCAACAGTTTTTCAGATTTGTTCATATAAAAGAATTTGAGTTGTAGAAATAAGAGGATTCTTTTTATTCCTGCATAAATACTATATCTTGGATTGAAGAGGAAAGAATTCATTTATTTAACACTCTCATAAGGCGCTTGCTCAATTAGCTTGAAAGGCTGATATTTGAATGTAATATAATTGTAAACAAGGTGCTTGATAAAATAATTGCTTATTTACTCATAATTAAGTTTTCAGTAAGAATGACATTTAGTAAATTCTAAGCAATTTCATCGATGTCATTCAGTCAACAAACATCGTAAATAGTAATTTAAAGTGAGATTCTACTCATACTCTCCTCAACAGTTCTTCAGATTTGCTCATATAAAAGAATTTGAGTTGTAGGAATAAGAGGATCCTTTTTATTCCTGCATAAATACTATATCTTGGATTGAAGAACACTCTCATAGGCGCGTGCTCAATTAGCTTGAAAGGCTGATATTTGAATGTAATAATCAAAATTGTGGTTAAAAAAAAACTATTTTTTATATAAACAATGAGGATTTCCAATTCCTCAACAAGCTGTGTGATAATGCTTAGCTAGAGAAAGCATTTAAAATATCTCTGTCAGGACCCCCCCAACCTTTGACCATGGTTTCATGCTCTGGCACTCCTCAGAGAGGTTCTAGGGTAGGTTCAGGTGTAGCACCTCTCTGAGGAGTGCCAGAGCATGAAACCATGGTCAGAAGTTTGCAGGGGGTCATGACAGAGATATTTTAATTGCTTTCTCTAGCTATGCATTTATCACAAAGCTTGTTGAGAAATTGGCAATCCTCATTGTTTATAACTTACAAGCTTAAGAGAATAGGGTCATGTGATCTATGACTCTTATTTTTATGACTATTTTTATATATATATTATTTTTTATTTTTCAGAGTTTGGTATCTAATAAAATCATTTAAAATTGGTAACAAGATGTTTGTTTCAATGAAGAGAACATTTTAAAAGATCAAGATTGAGATAAACAAGCTAAAAGAAAATCAATACTTTATTCTTCAAGTCTTTTTTTCTATATTTTAATTAAGTGATAATGCACCTAAAATTTCTTTATCAAATTAAACTAATGGATTTTCTTAGAAAATATAGCAACATCTATTGCATATGAATAAAAAGTCACTGAATGAATTCAAATGCAGTTGGCTGACTGTTAATGTGGACAATCCTGAAAGATTGCCCTATTATAGTCAATATCAAGAAATATCTAAATGAATCAGATGGCATAGAATTCAAATACAGAGCTCTCACAAGAATAGTGAACAAGTTCTATAACAAAATGAGAACAAACCTGCCAAAAGATGGCAAATACTGCCACCCTACATTCCACATAAATCAAAGATTTAACTAAAATCCCACTCATAGACCAATCAAATAGACTTATGCACTCTGCCCACAATAAATAGATTTATTAACAATTTGAAAGATAAACTTCCATCTGAACAAATGCTCCACACTGCATACAAGATAGCATGCTCCTAAACTGGATGCGGTGCTATTTACTATGGTGAGTCATATACAGCCAAGCCATAAGGTTTTCACAACACAAATACTTATATATAAAAGAGCTACAAACAATCTTAAGCATAAGTCTATTTTCCTTGATCACCAAAACTTGATGGGCCATACATTCAAGTCCACATTTACCAATATTGCATGCATTGAAAAAAATGATATCAAGTGCAAGATCAAAGAAGCGTGGCATATACCCAACAATCCTAATTCCATGAATAAGAAAAAATTCTGCTTCTTTCCCTTGAAGAAATGAGCCATATAATTGAAATACATTTGAATAATCTCATATATATATATATATATATATGCATGCACCTATCCATGTAAACCTTATTGCTAAGAATGTGATGTCATAAGTAGTCCTCAAAAGTGCTAATCTCGATTCAAAATGCATTTATAACCTTTTCTCACAATGGCATTCAAGTGCTTGAAAGTTGAATATTATATTATTATAGAAACTGACTATGTGTACAAAATTTGAAGAAAATGAGATAAGCAGAAGGAGGTTAAAAAACTATTACATGATTTAACCCAAATAAGCAGAAGTCTTAAATTATATAGAATCATTTAAAAACACTTTCATATTTTAAAGCAACATAATATTATTAGCATCTATGTTTTTATTACTTTTTACAATGCTTTTTAATAACCCACTATTGTCAGTTTTGATTGCCCAACAAGTAGAAGTTCTGAAGAGGATTGCTGGGACAATCGAAACCATAAATAGTGAGTTGTAAAAAAGCATTGTAAAAAGTAATAAAACATAGGATTTGGCAATCCAATAAGAAAGATAAAGTTCATTTTAAACAAATAATTTATTTCATTATAATAATTCAAAACAAAGCAAAACTCTCCATACAGTAATGCCATCTTGGGCTAACAAGAGCAATCAATGGATGCCAGAAGGGTTGTGCATAAAATCCCTATCTAGTGCCTACTCATCCAATATCCCCAGACTAGTTTCTGGCTTGTGGCCTTCATCAGTGAGGAGCCTTGGATCTGAGAGCAAGCCAGAAACTAGTCTGGGGATATTGGATGAGTAGGCACTAAATAGGGATTTTATGCACAAGCCTTCTGGCATCCATTGATTGCTCTTGTTGGCACAAGATGGCACTACTGTATGGAGAGTTTTGCTTTGTTTTGAATTGTTTAATAACAATTATGTGCTAGTATGAAATAGTAATCATGTCATTATAATAATGTTATAAAAGAACATAAATCTACCGAGAGTCACAAAATATTGAAACAAGGATACATTTTGATGAATTTAAAATTAAGTTACATTATTTACATAGAATAACAACACTGCCAATAATATGATCTACTTTAACATTTCATTCGAGCAACATTCTCTGCAAATCAGCACCAATTCACAATACTGTATACTTTAAAAAGTAGTATATTGACTATGATTTTAATATAACATCTTAAGTAAGTAATCAAATGTTTTTAAGTTAGATAGTTCAAAAGAAATTAGAATACAGGAAAAACCAGAACTTAAATCGATCCAAGAACTTTTTGTCCCAATGTTTGACTCTTTACCATTGCACTAAACAATGAACTGTGGTAGCACCATAGATCAAAGACTATCACCATAGTTACATTTGTAAACAATAGAATATATATATATATGAACAATACAGAATATTTTGATTATTGTACAAATATGTTATTTTTTTAATAAATCGTAGGAAATAAAAT
The DNA here is from genome assembly GCA_028023455.1 of Epiperipatus broadwayi. NCBI lineage: Eukaryota > Metazoa > Onychophora > Udeonychophora > Euonychophora > Peripatidae > Epiperipatus > Epiperipatus broadwayi. The sequence continues at coordinate 2,119,900 of JAQFVV010000104.1, forward strand.
AAAAAAAATCATTTATTCTAACTGTAAGAAAGCATTTGAACTGGAAAACTTTATTGCTAGCAGTTGTAATCTTGTATGAAGATTTGCAGAGGGCCCTCTAGTGGCAAATTGAACACTCAAGGTGCATAGTATTAAGGTTATAGATTTAAATATATATGTACTTACTTGCTGCCATGCGCTTAATAAATTAATATTTACAATTTTAGGTATTAACATAAAGGTCCGCTGACACAGTGTATAACATGTGCGATGAACAAAGAACCAGATAGTAAAGGCATAAAGATATTAGGTGAAAAGAAAATACTTAAAAATATATTATTCATTAATTATATCAAAATAAATTATATTTTTATTTAAATGTTACTTATATTTTACAGATTTGTCTTAAAGAAATTATTTATAATCATTTATTTATTATTCCTTAAGGTCTTATTTTATTTTGATCCTAGTTCTAACATGTAGTTTAGTGTAAGCAAGTAAAACCTTGAACGGGTATGAGTTTAGGTTACTGATTTCACACATTTGAATCTTATTCAAATTTGTATTTGCTCTAAAGATATATAAAAAAATCTGTTGCAGTTTTAAACTTTGTTCTAAATTCTGCGTTTACGGTATATATATCACTAATTAAAAAGACACCAGTTGTAAGTTTTTGTAATTCAACACAGAACAGTAAAGTGTAGTGTATCAATAATAATATAACAAGAACAAGTAGTCAAACATTGGTGGCCTAGGAGTTAGCATAGGTGCTTTCCAAGCAGCTGGCCCGGGTTCACTTCCAGGTCAACGCATTTGAGAAATGAAAAAAAAAACAAGAAGTAAATTTAAATATGAGCAAAGATCTATTATAATTTATTATTTCTCACACATTTAGCATAATATATTTATTTGTTTAATTTTGTTAAAATATAAAAAAATTAAATTTTCATGCTTTTACATATTTGGCTAAAAAAATTAATATACATATTTAATAATTTAACATTTTCTTCTAATATTTTTATTTAAGTTAATTAATTTATACATAGAATATTAATTACTTTAATTTTGTACCAAAAAATATTTAATATTTTTGTTTTAAAAACTGAAAATTTATCTGTGATGCAATTTGAAAAAGATTTTCTTATCAAATAACATAAATTACTTAATTTTTCCCAAAATTAATTTTGTTTTCGAACCTTTCTTGTATGTTTTTTTTTTTTTTAACATTCTTTTTTATCGTAATTTCTGCTTTTTGTTCAATAAACTTCTAATTAATATATTTGTATTTCATTTTTACTCACCGATACCTTTTTATAAAGTGATTTTTTATTACGGAGAGGGGTACAAGGACACCAATTAAAGTTTTGTACCCAGGTGCCTAACATTACTAATACACCCCTGTATTAACATGTACCAAAGACTGGTATGGGTAAGTTATTGCATTACCTAACTCATTCTTATGGATAATTGCAGCTATGCTTTTCAGTTTTTTGAATGAGAAGAAACAAAAATAAATGCTTATCTATTTGTTATCTGATGTCTGATTCATAAAACATTTTTATGCTATTGAAATTAACATCTAAAATATTCCATATATATGAAACAAAATTTATTTTTCAATTTTTGCCTCCCTTTCGAACTACACACTCAAAAGCAATGCTTGATTACTTAATGCATTGTAAGAAACTTGGAACCAGAAGTCGATGCTGATTTGATCAACATCTAATAATAATTATAATAAAATATTAACAAAGGCAAAATTCTCCATACAGTAGTGCCATCCAGTGCCAATCAGAGTAATGCACAGGCCTCTGGCTTCCATTTATTACTCTGATTGGCACTGGGTGGCACTACTGTATGGAGAGTTTTGCCTTTGTTAATAACAGAGGTGCTAGAATTAGAAATGGTGATCATGTGATGCTTAGTGGTATAATAAAATATATTACACACAAGTCATTTTTTCTTTCAAAATTGCTCTATTATATAAAAATTATTACCCATATAATCATTTTCTTTACAGATCTTGTTTGTTGTATAAATCAAATTTTATTACATGTATATCAATTTAAAAGAATTGTTCAGGATGGGAACTATATTAACAGCTCTGATGAGTGTTGAAATAGAATTAAAGAGGGATTCTTGAAAATAGCAAAAGATGAAATAGGTATTATTCATGCGAGAAAAGCTAAAAGACCTTGGATAACTGAAGGTATGTTGGAAAAGATGGAAGTGCGGAGATGGTGGAAGAATGTAAATACTGAGGAAGGGCAAAAGGAATATAGGAAATTTAATAATGAATTAAGAAGAGAAACATATTTAGCAAAAGAAAAGTGGTTGGAGCAAGAATGTAAAGAGATAGAAAGGTTTCAGCAGATGAAAAGATATGATCTAGCATTTGATAGAATACAAAGTATTTCTTGGGAGAAAAAGACATGGGTAGCAAGTGAGATTGCGGATAAGAATGGAAGAAGGTTAACCGATGGTAATGATATATTAAAAAGATGGGAAGAATATATTCGGTATCTGTTTAGTAGAGGAAATACTTTAATTAGTTATGAACTTGAAAATGAAGAAGATGTTGCAATGGATGATAGAGGTATGGACATACTGCCAGATGAAGTAAGAAAGGCAATTGTACAAATGAAGAATGGTAAGGCTATTGGATTTGATGCAGTACCTATAGAATTTTTGAGAGAAATGGGAGAATTTACTATGAAGGAAATAGTTGGACTTTACAATTTGATATATAATAGTGGAGTTTGGCCTGAAGATTTTTTAAGAACTATAGTGATTCCAATTGCTAAAAAGAAGAAAGCTGTTAAATGTGAAGAGTATAGGACAATAAGTGTATTGTCTCATGTTTCTAAGGTGTTATTGAGTATTTTAACTCAAAGGATTTATGGGAAGGTTGACTATTATATTGCTGAAGAACAGTTTGGTTTTCGGAAAGGGAAAAGCACAAGAGATGCTATTGGTATTGTTAGGACAATTGCAGAAAGATATATTGAAAGAGATAAAGAAATTGGTATATGTTTTGTAGATTTAGAAAAGGCATTTGATAGAGTAAGCTGGAATAAACTGATGTCTATCTTAAGAGATAAAGGAGTATTCTGTAAAGAAAGAAGATTGATATGGAATATGTATAATGGACAAAGAATAAGAGTTAGATTTGGATGTAATGAGACTGATGAAGTGAATATAGAAAGTGGAGTTAGGCAAGGATGTAGTATGTCACCTGTTTTGTTTAATATTTATTTAGAAGATATGCTAAATAATTATTTGGACTGTGGCGGAGCAAATGTTGGAGGGAGAGTAATAAAGTGTATAAGATTTGCAGATAATATGACTCTTATTGCTGAGGAAGAAAAGGATCTTCAGAATATGTTGAATAAATTGGAAGAAGGATGTATGGCATATGGAATGAAGATTAATATTGAAAAGACTAAGTGTTTATGGATAGGGAGAGATGCGAAAAGACTGCAAATTGGAATTCATGATGACATGGTGCAGCAGGTGAAGGGATTTAGATATTTGGGTTGTTGGTTGAGTGAGGATGGAAGAAGTGAAGATGAAGTTAAAAGAAGAATAGCATTGGCAAAGGTGACATTTGTAAAAAGAAAGAAGATATTTTGTGGACCTATGGAAAGAGAATTAAGGAAAAGATTAATTAAATGTTATGTGTGGAGTGTATTAATGTATGGTTGTGAGACATGGACATTGAGTAATAGAATTAAGAAACGACTGGAAGCTTTTGAGATGTGGACATGGAGAAAAATGGAAAAAATCAGTTGGGTGAATAAAATAACAAATGAAGAAGTTTTGAAAAGAGTTAATGAGGAAAGAAGATTGATTGAAAGTATCAAAGAGAGAAAGAGAAACTGGATTGGTCATATACTAAGAAAAGATTATAGTTTAATGAAAGATGTTTTGGAAGGAATGGTGAGTGGAAATAAAAAGAAAGGACGGAAGAGATTGACATTATTGGATGATATACGAGATGGAAGGGGTTATGTGGAATTGAGGAAGTGGGCAAGGAAGAGAATGGAATGGAAGAATGGATGAACTGATGTAGTGACTACTCTCTGGACCTGTCTATTGGACAGACTACTATTGATTGATATCAACCTATTAATCTTGAAAATGACTATAAACAGTGGTTGAAATATAGATGGCATTATAGAATGATAAATATATATAGATATAGAGAAATTTAGTTCATAGAGGAAACAAGATTCATAAAAAAATAAATATATAGTCAACAATTTTTATTTATTGAAATAATTATATGAGCACATAGAAATTTGGTTGTAGAATAAATAAGATTGTAGGGAAAATAACTATATGGATGATAATTTTTATACATTGGAACAATATTCACTTATTTTGGATATATCTAAAATATTTATTATGGTATATACATTCTTGAAGCATCAAACAAATTCACTTTTCTTTTTACCTTTTCAATGCTTATTTTATTAAATTAAATTAAAATGAATCCATTGAAAAGATAAAATGAAAGGTGGATGTTTTTTTTTATAATTTTATCAGTGCATATGAAAAATAAGTTAATAATAACATTCTTCAAACAGGAATAAAGACATCAGAAAAAGACAAGTGAATCTCTAAGTAGTATATCATACTGAACAAACACTTTTTAATTGGCCCAGGGCACAGTATTATTTGTTCAGTATTTATCAATCCCAAAGTATTACATATTCGATCTAAATAACTCTCATCGAGGCAACAGATAAGGTTTAAATTTTTTACATTTATTTAACAATATTTTCTGCATTTTTTAGCTATTGTCAAAATTTATATCACTATATACAATAACTTAAATCGTATTAAAAAAAAAAAAAAACGTTTTTGATTTACGCATGAATTATTAGTAGTTAAAAAATTATCTAACACGTGTTAGATGTATCTCCTTCACTTCCAATATAATTTGTCCTTTTGAAATTTTAAAGCTATTATATTATTAATCATATTAATAGCTGCAAACCTATAATTTGTCATGTTCGATTAAAATCAATTAATTATGATTAATTACTGCTAAGTTTAAATCTCTGTGGATGTGGCACAGTTGTTGAGTTAGATACGTTTATACGTAATCCGAACATGATTACCCACTAGGGGCGTCGTCACGAAAAAAAAAAAAAAAAGAGGGGAGAGGGATGGTCCTTTTTGCCTTTCAATATAATAAGGAAATAAAGCGGAAACATATATTTAAATTTCATCTAGGCCCTTAAATTTTTGATCTTTCTAACATAATAAAATAATGATTACCTATAAAAGAAATACAACTTTTTTTCTCTCTTAAATTATTATTTTTTGAAATTTTATATTGTTTTAATAAATAATAAAAGAAGGAACAGTGATTAGAGTACGAGTTAAAAAATTAGTTAACAAATCTTTCTTTAGTGTAGCAAATACGATTAGCTTAAATAGACCCTAAAACGCTAAGAAAGTGTCGGAGCTTCCGTGAACCAGGAGTGACTAACCGACTTCAAACATCAAGTGTTTTTTAATTAGAAATAGAAAATGTAATAGTAGTTATTAAAATAAATTACACAAGTAAGACATTAAAGTTCGTAAATGCTTTTCATTTTTTTAAATGTGTTTACTCATGACGTAGAAGTAGTCTGTACAAGTTTATCTTTGCCAAGATAACCACCCCCCAACTCCCCTATATTCTTCCATAAAATAAAATGGAATAAAAAAGTTTGGTTATTTTGCCTGCGTGGGTGCGGAATAAATCTTTTGGGTTCTTTTTAAGCATTTGTATTTATTGTTTTAAGTTTACGTGAAATATGATCGAACAAAGTAGCGAGGCATTTTCAAAAAGCAATATGGCCATTTTGAGCGTGAAATAGCTTGGGATAATTTTGTGGGAAGAGATGGCCAGCGGAGGGGATAGTGACTCCAATTCTAGTTCCACGGGAGAAGAGGAGAGAATCCGTCGCCTTTTTCAAACATGCGATGGAGATGGAGACGGTTATATTGACAGGTAAGTTAATATTGTTCAGGATGCAATTTATTAATATTTCTCACGAGAAGTTATTATCAGCTGGTTAGGGGATAAACGGACTAATTTACCCAAATTTCCCTAGTGCGCGTATTGTTTTGATAAGTGGAAACAAGATGGCGCAGGCCTGGAACCGTGTTGATGATGTTTAACTTTACGAGTTTGCCCGGTTAAAATCTATCTATCCCATTACTTAAAAATATACAATCAAACTCGTAAAAATTACTCCCAATGAAACGAAAATTTAAAAATGTTTCATTAATTGATCTTAAGTTAATATATAAATGTTTATTTTTTAAAAAATCTAAGAGTCTTTGTAATTATGAAATTGGCAGCTTCTCCTTTTATTATATGTATACTGCCTATTCGTTTATATTAAAATAACTCGTAGTTTTATTATTTTTTATATTTAATTATAAACATTTGCTTGTTACCGCTATATAAATATATATTATAACTTTTCAATCATTTATATTTTGAAAGTATTATTTAGATATTTTTTTTTATTACTATTTAGAACGAATAATTTGTTAATATAAATAACAAACAATTTGTATTTATTTATTTTCTTTTATTTGAGTATTGAATTTAAATATGACTACGTCCGGACATACGGGGATGTTCAAACGCGTACGTGAATGCATGCACGTGCTTGTACTTTCGAGAAAAGTCTATCTTACGTACAAATAAAGCTATGATCTATAGGACCTTTAATTAGACATAACCCATATCCGTTGAATTATGAAATTAAATTTATTTAAATCTATCATAATACACCATTTTCATTCCTTCTGTCTTTCTATCTTGAGATGTACGGGCTATATAAATAGGTGAAATAAAGGACATATGTACGAAGTAAATTTCATCAAGGTTAGACCGAAAGTCCATACAATATATTTAAAATAATGGAAGATATTGGAAACGTCATTGCATCATTGTTCATTAGTTATAGTTTTCTTTGCTACAGCTTAAGGACTAGATAAGACAAAGATTTATTTTCAGTTAGAATGAAGCTTGTACAGGGAAAATTCTGGAAATCATCCTGGAAACTTAATAGTCTTCCAGCTTTATCACTGCTAGAATTGTCTATGTAAAAAAAATCTCCTGAAACTTTCTTAATTGTCTGTAATTGTAATCTTCTAAAATAAGTTATTTTTCTCATGGAATAATATTAATATCATCTATATTCTTTATTACTTTTTACAATTCTTTTTAGTAGAAGTTCTGAAGAAGATTGCTGGGGCAATCAAAACTATCAATAGTGGGTTGTAAAAAAGCATTGTAAAAAGTAATAAAGAACATGGCTGATATTAATATTATATGGATTTGGTAATGCAATAAGAAAGATAAAGTTATTTTTCCATGGGCTTTGATTTTTAGCAATCATAAACTAATGTTTCAGTGCTGTGATAGAGTATTGGTTTCTGGAGCACAAAGTTTTCAGATCCATTCCATTGCTGATAATTCCCGTACTTGAACTTATGAACTCCCGAGCAATAAAGCCATTTGATTTTAAAAGCTATTCCATCAATCTTTTCTATCCTGATTCTGCATTAGTTTGCTGATTAATAGAATGAGATGTTGGGGCGGTAACTAATTTGCGACAAAGTTCTTTCCATTCAAAATCTTCTCCATTAACAAACCGATATAATTTTGCTTGATAGTTATATAAAATACATTCATTTTCTTCACTTGTTTTAAGCTCTATTTCATTTAGAATGAGATAACAGGTTCAAAATGAATATGCACTTCTTGTTTTGTGATATTAACATTTTTGGCAGACAATTCCATCATCAAATATTAGTTGTCAATAATTTATTGAAAATATGAAATTGACACTATCCTGTTTTCTTTTCCTGTTTTGTGATATGTTAAGGTATATTGATTGATAATGGTTTATCGGAAAATGGTAAAATTAAAATTGGCATATTGTCTTTATTGTGAAGACTTTTGGTAGCTGGTTCTATCAGCAGATATAGTTAACAAAGATTCATCAAAAGTACAAAATTGAAATCAACCTGTTTTTTCTCTTGCTTTGTAATGTGTTAAGACTTTTGTTAGACATTTTTATTTGGCAGATACAGTTAATAATGATTTATCAGAAAATTTAAAAATCGAAATTGGCATAATGTCCTTCTTAATTTGTAAAGACTTATGGCAGACAGTTCCATTGGTAGATATAGTTGACAATGACTTATTGAAAATATGGAATTGAAATTGACCTATCCTTTTTCTTGTTTTGGGATATGTTAAGATTTTGGTAGACATTTTTATCGTTAGATAAGACTGATAACAGTTTATTGGAAAATGCAAAATTGAAATTGGCATGTTGACCTTGTTTTGTAATGTGATGACTATGACCCACAGTTCCATCGGCGGATATAGTTGACAATGATTTATCGAAAATATAAAATTGAAATCGGCCTATTCTTTTTCTTGTTTTGTGATATGTTAAGACTTTTGATAGATATTTTTATCATTAGACATGACTGATAATGGTTTATTGGAAAATATGAAATGAAAATTGGCATGTTCTTCTTGTTTTGTAATATGAAAACTTTTGACAGACAGTTTCTTTGACAGATGTAGTTAACAATGATTTATCGGAAAATGTGAAATTGAAATTCTCCGAAATTTACAATCTGACGATAATTTCAGAGTAAGAATCTGGACTTCCTGTTGAACTTGTTGATATTAATATAATTTTATGATAAATAATATTAATATTATAAAAGATCATTTTATGGTCAGTTTAGAAGATCGTGATACTTAAAATGGCAGAATGAGCACATTTTCATTCAGTTGACCAAACTGATAGATATATATTTTATTCTCCTGATCATGGAATCACTTCACGATTATTTAGCTTTACCATTCATTAAATTCTAGAGATCATGATATATATATATTGATGGATACAATTATATATTCATACAAAAAACTAAAATAAATAAATATTTGTCCGAAAGGTTACAATGGTGGCCTTCTGCTTGTAGTTATACGTGGATCAGTTCGTTGTCTCATTAAATTGTTAAATGTTTTTAGTAAGATTCAATCTAAATTTTTCAAAATATGTTCAACTCTTAGTAACAACACACAGGTTATTACAAACACAATTGTTCTGAGTGGTAATTTTCACTTGTTTGTTGGATCTCGTTAGTTTATTCAGTGATAGCATTAGCATGTGAATCAAGCAAAATACTTAGTTTCCTGAATACTACATTTTAATATTATTGTTTTGAGTGTAATTTTCACCTCTTTTTAGGTGTTACTGGTCTATCTAATGACAGTATTAGCATTGGGAATATTACATTTTAAGATTAATATTTTAAGGGATAATTTTCTCTCTTCTTTGGGTCTTTCTGGTCTTTCAGTGACAGTACTAGCATAGAAATCAAGATTTCGACATTTGAATTCGTGAATACCGAATTGTACAATTAGTTGGTTAGAGCATCATCTTAAATTTCAGATTTTGTTGAATCTAAATATCGTTGGTCAGGCCACCTGAAGGTGTGGGGAAACAAAGTTAAAACATTGTGTTCTTTTCTGACATGTGTGTTATTATTAAATTGTAATAAATTAAAAGCAATACCAATATATTCGGAGAACATGTTGAAAATATTAAATACAACTTTTGCCAGAAGTGTTCAATACCGAATTTGCATTCAGATTATATAAAATATTATTAATGTTTCTTCAAAATATACAATATTAGTGTTATCTTTAATTTATTGAGTTAATGTATTTGTAAAGATGTAAATAAAATTTGAATTATTTAACAATTCAATTAGATAATATTTATAAGCACTACTAATAGGCATTTAATTTGAAATTCACTTAGTAAATATCAGAGAGGATTATAACATTTTGCAAATGGTAGATTTATCTTTAAAAACATATATAAAAGCTAATATGTTTATTTATTATGTAATTCAGAAAAATTCCATCATGTTTGATCAAAATTATAGGTGTATTATTATATTTTAATAAGATGGCACAGAAGAGGGATTTTCCAGACAGTTGAACTAATACAAGAATAAGGCTACTATTTAAAGGAAAGAGTAAGGAACATAAAAAGTTAAGCAATTATAGTCCAATAGTGGTAATGTCAGTGTTATGTAATGTTTTCGCATATATGGTAGCTGAAAGGGTCGCAAAATGGATGGAAGAAAATAATATAGTGGAAGAAATGCAAGGAGGTTTTTGATCTGATAGGCATGTAAGGGATAGTTTATTTATAATTACACAACTTCTAGATATAAAGAGAAATACAGGTAGATAGTTATATATGGTTTTTATAGATATAGAGAAGGCATATGATAGCGTAAATAGAAATAGATTGTGTTAAGTTTAATAAATTTGGGGATAGATGGAGCTTTAGTGGATCTTATTAAGAGATTGTATGAAAATAATTACTATACATATCAATTAGAGAATATAAAATCAGTTAAAGTTAAAAATAGGGTGGGACTAAGATAAGGATGCTCCATGTCACCTATTTTGTTTTTGTTGTATTTGAGAGAGATGGAGAGAGAGAGCAATAGAAAGATTAGGAAGAGAGGTAGAAATACTATTAATAGATGACAGGGAGTATGTACATTATTGGGTTTTTGATTTGCAGATGACATCTTCTTGTGCATAGAAAGTAGGAAAGATACAGAAGTTATGCTGAAGACATGCACAAGGGTGGTTAAAGAGATGGGGGATTAAATTTAGTGAAGAAAAATCAAAAGTAATGATGATTAGTACTAGGGAAATAGAAGATAAGGAATTTTTATTAGGGGATATAAAGTTAAGTGTGATGAATAGGTATAACTATTTGGGAATTGTCTTAAATAATTGGAGAAATTGCTTGGATGACTGGGAGAAAAAATTGATAAATGAAGCAAAGAAAAGAAAGGAACTGATAAAGAAATTAACAGTGATTTCATATAATAAATATGATGTTGTAGAATTATATGGAAGGGAGCAACAGTAGAGGGTTAACATATGGTAACAATGCATTATGTGTTTGTAAAGGAGTGTTAGACTACTTAGAAAAAGTCAAAGAGAAGTAGGAAGACATGCATTAAATGCAGATTTATTGATGGCAAAGGAGGCAATTCAAGGAGAAATGGGATGGTCAAGTTTTTTATGAGAGATGCAAAAAGCAAAATGAAAATGTTCAGTAGATTGCAATTTATTGATAATAAGAGAAAAACCAAAATAGTATTTAATTGGTTAAGAGTAAAGGGCAGGTAACAAGATGGGTGAGAACAGTAGTACAGTATGCAGAAGATTTGGATAAAGATCTTATGCCAGTATACTTATACATAAGATGGGATGATTGTGTTAGAATTGTTGGGTGTTATAGTGGCAAGGAATTGGATAGAAAAATAAATACATTAATAAAGAATAGGGAGTTGGAGAGATGGAGAACTAGTACGGGGAGTAAAAAAAGTTTAAGTATATGTAGAAGTAAACGGAATAGTGTGTGTGTGTGTGAATTAATTTATGATAATAACAAGGAAAGTAGTTTACTGTTTAAGACTTAAATAGGATCTTTAGTAACAAATGAATATACACATAAATGGAAAAATATATATTACTACAACAAATTAAATAATCGCTTTCTTTTTTAAAATATATATGTTCAACATTATAAATTACTTTACAAACTTCTAACTTTTTTTCAAAAACTTTATTTCCATATATAAACTATATGAACATATATATATAAATCACCTATTATACATTTCCAACGTTTCAACTGTTTTTTCCCATTACAGTCATTTTCAAGAACCCATAAGAAAAAAATACATATCTCTACATAATACTCTAAATACAAATCTCTTTCATATATCAAACATTAACACATGAAATTCACAATAATAGACATTAACTATACATTATTATATTTTATTACATCTTTCTCCCTTTTCTCTCTTTATTATAAAACTTCCTTTTTACATACTAAGTATAAATTTTCAAAAAATTATTAGAAACTATCTAAAACACCAGTGAACAAAATACTATTTAAATTCATTTAATCCACCCCAGATTATAAATTTATTCCTCCTTTAACTATTTTATCTAGCTTCCATATCAATTGTCTACAATTCTTATCTATACTTTTAAATCTATTTAAAACTAAATTATTTCTTTATCCTTTAACAATTTACTTGAATACAATTTAAACATTTCATATTAATTACATTTTTATTTTATAATCCTATCTAATACCATTAATCCTATTTAAAACAGGTTTATATGTTTTTATGTAAAAATATTCATTTACCTTTTCTCTATAGTTTTTAACTGTTTCCAACATTCTAATGTCAAAATTTTTATGTCCAAATTCTTTATAATGTATATATACATTATGTAGTTTATATATGGAAATAAAGTTTTTGAAAAAAAGTTAGAAGTTTGTAAAGTAATTTATAATAAATGGAAAAATGTGGGTGATTTAGTTTGCAAATTGTGTAAGGAAGGCATAGAAAATATTAGGCATCTGTTAATTGAATGTAAATGTCTGAAAGCAGAAAGGGTACAAATAATGAAGTTGTGGAAGAATAAATATAAAGTAATTATACAAAAAGCGGGTTCTTGGTTTTTATGCTGGATTTGGGACAAGATAAGGGGGATTTAGATATAAAGGTTATGAACTTGACAAAGATTATAGAAATGGGATGGTAGGATAGAGAAGAATATGGGAAAACTTAGGCTGGAGAATGGAAAGTGAATGCAAAGTGGCTAACAGGTTTCTCTGAGTATAGTGATTGAGAGATTCCTGACTCCAATAAAGGAGAAGCCACAATGTATCACATTGCATTGAATTGCACTTTACATAGGGTGGAATAGGATTTGATTCTAAAGTCATATTGAAAATATGGCAGCATTTTGGAGTTGTTAAGAATGATTAAATTTTAAATACCAAATGGGGGGGGGGGTGTACAGAAATGTTAGAAAATAAAATATGAAATTGGATTAAAAAATCGTTATTCATTTTCAGAAATTACCATTGTGGTGACCAGGAAAATGCATAATTTGTTGGATTTTATTTGTGTAGTTGTTATGGCATTTGAGAAATTACAATACAGGAAATGAACTTCCTACGAGACCTAAATAAATTTCTTTTTCCAGGTACAGCAATAAACCTAGTTAGGTTTGATGTTCCTAGATGTTGCTGGAATTCACCAACATATTCAGGACAAAACCATGGCAAGTGAATTTTTGATAGCCCCTACCTATGTTGTGACTAAGTACAAACAGTTAATCACATAGTTAATAATGATCAAATATACACATAGATGGCAGAGTTGATAGGTATTAAGCAATTAATGAATCTATCTTCTGGTTGAAATCTCTACAGGTTTCTTTATAATGTTTGTTAATAGTTACATCTTTAAAAAAAAGTCACGTGATAATTAAATGCATTAAAATGTCTAATGCACTCCTATCACATTCTGTCTTTCATTATGACACTGCAGTATCAATGTAAAGAAAAAAGTGTTATACAAAAATTATTAATATACTTCCATTAAGTGGTTTGTGTCAAAATTGTGAGGACTGTAAGTTTAACACATCAATTAAATTATAATCATTGTCTGTTTATTTGTCTGAGAAATTTTATAACTCAATTTTAACTCTTTCCCCCAATTTTTAATCTGGTTGAAACTTTGCATACATATCTATTCCCGATGACATTACATTTTTTAAAGATATTTGCAAACAGTTTTAGCACAAAAAAAATAATGAAAACTTTAAAATTTTAATTTTATATAAGATGTGATGCAGTATGGTTTTCCATTTACTGGAGTTGGGAATCGCTCAGCCACTATGCCCAGATAAACCTGTGATGTGATGCACTGTGACTTGCTCTTTATATGGAGTCAGGAGTCTCTTAGCAACTATGCCCAGAGAAACATGTTAGCCACTTTAACTTCCCTTTCTATTCCCTGCCCTAAGATTTCCCATATCCTGCTCCACCCCATTTCCACAACATAATCTTTGTCAATTTCATAGCCTTTATATTTAACCCCCCCCATCTTTTCCCTAACCCAGCATAAAAAACAATAACCCTAACTTTGATTATATTTATTTTCCCACAACTTCATCATTTGTATCCTTTCTACTTTCAGGCATTTACATTCAATCAACAGTTGCCTAATATTTTCTATGCCTTCCTTCAGTATTTCTTATGATACTGCTATCTAGTGGTATCTACATTTTTTTGTAAAATAAAAAATAGAAAAAAAATTAAAGAGTAAAAAAAAAAAAAATTTCTTCAGCGTGACCCAGGTCGTCACCATCTCTTATATATATATCTCCATTATATGAAAAATATTTATCTATATTAAATAATTACATTTTGAATTACAAGTGTCAAACTAACTCAACCCTCATCTTTGACACCATCCACACTAGATAAATACAGTAATGGTTATTACTAATCATTTACTAAACTAGAGATTGTCTCTAGCTCAGATATAAACTTTTAAAATTCAAAAATTAATATGTCAGATTTTTTTTTAAATTAAGCAAACACACACACACACACATGGAGTAATTAACATTTCTCTTTACCACGTGTAATAACTTTATAAATATATTAAGTAACCTCAATACTTCCACATATTCTTTTAAATTCATATAAATAAAGATACAATAAAAGACAAATGACCCCCCCCCCCCAAGATGCTTTTTGTGCTGAATCAGCATAAATATTTAGTTTGATAATTGTAATTCAAAATGTAGTTATTTAATATAGATAAATATTTTTCATATAATAGGGATATATATGAGAGATGTTGACTTGGGCCAACTGATGAGTGGTGGTTCAGCAGGAAATGCATCTTGAGGGTCATCTGTCTTTTATTGTATCTTTATTTATATGAATTTAAAAGAATATGTAGAAGTATTAAGGTTATTTAATATATTTATAAAGATATTACACTTGGGAAAGAGAAATGTGAATAACTCCATGTGTGTGTGAGCTTAATTTTTAAATAATAGATATCTTAATCTTTAACTGAGATTTTAAGATTATATCTGTGCTAGAGACAATCTCAAGTTTAGTAAATGATTACTAATAATTATTACAGTATTTATCTAAAATGGATGGTCTCAAAGATATGGCTTCAGTTAGTTTGACACTTGTAATTCGAAATATAATTATTATTTTGAGTACCGCATACTTTTATTTTGTCACCCAATATCAAAAATACAGTGAAAACAGAAGAAAATTTTTTTTAGTTAATAAGCATTTTTTTAGTTTTTTTATTTAAATTTTTTTATTTTCCAAATGTTATTAAAGATACGATCTGTTATTAAATATGTGTGCAGATATTAGAAAGTAAATGAAATCTAAATTCATTGAAGAAACATTTAAAGTATTAGTATTTAATGAGAAGGATAAAAGTCAAATATCGGATATAAAAAATAATGGTTTTAAAAAAGTAAAAATAGATATTTACCGTATTTACTAGTATATAGTATGCAGCGGTGTATATGATGCAACCACCTTTTTATGTATATTTTAAGGGGAAAAAAAATTCTATATTTTTTCATGAATTTTCATAAAAATTTATTACACTAATTTTATAGTTATTTACATCTATAAAAAATGTAACTAGAGAACACTGTATTTAGGTACCTTTTAATCTTCATCCTCAAAACCCAGAAATTTATCTCCAAAGTTAAATGAAGAATCACTTGAAGTCTCTTCTTTAGAAACCGAGTCTTTGAATAACAAATCATTCTTTGTGTTATCAAGTGAGTTAATAATTCCATATTTTTTAAATGACTTTACAATCATCGCATGTTTTACAACATCCCATGAAGTTTTGACTGAGTCATAAATCTGCAGAATGCTAGGTCTCTTTCTTCTTTCTAATAGTGTCACTTCAAAATCTGTAGACTGCATCCAACTGTTGCATTTCTCCTTCACTAATTCTTTAAATGTTTATTAATATAGACATCTAAAGGTTGAAACTGACTTATTGGTCCAGTTCTATGATTCTGAAACTGATCCCATATTATCAAGACAGGCTTTTTTTAACAGTCCACTAGGATTCCTAGACCATGCATTGTCTAATCCACAACTTCATCCCTATTCATCTATCTAGCCCTTAGGATGAATGTGTGCATATTTATATAAACCAGAAGTTTTAGACTGTCTGAAATTTCAAATCATAATTTTAATTATTGCTGCATCAGACACACCCTATATTTTAGGTGTATTTTGAGGTAAAAAAAGTCCAGTCTATATACTGGCAAATATGGTAAGAACTTTGTTATATGATTTTAAAATATGGCCTGTTTCTTATATAATGGCAGCTAAGAAGAAAAACCATTGTATTTTTTGATCTTAAATACAGATGTAAAGTGCCAAAAAATTCACCATGCCGGCTGATGTCAGTTAATGAGCAACCCATCCATGTTTGTTTGCTATGAGAGTAATCACACAGTAATAATAGTTACAATGACAAACATGTATAAAGTGGATATTAGAAATTTTCTTAAATTTCTTTTGAGACCTCAAAGAGCAAATCTTTTAGTTGACAGCAAATTCTCATTAACAAAATATGTGGTGGAAGAACATGATAATATCATTGGAAGATTTATGAAGCTAATTGCTAGAAGAGATGATAATCAGTGGACGGTTAAAATTCTGAATTGGATCCCAAGAGATTGTAAAAGACTTGGTAAGAGACCACATGTGAGATGGTTGGATGGATGAAATAAGGAGATTTTCTACTGTGTTGTGGACAAGAACTGCTAGAGATCAGAGAATTAAACTTGGAGAGACCTTAAATTCCTCAGGGGATTGATAATAGTTGAAAATGATGATGATGTAAAGAATGATAGTACTCATTGTAATGTTTTTAAGTGAGACATTTTATAACCTAAATAGATAATTATTCATTGGTTGATGAATTACAGGTATAAAACAAAGCTCTTCAAGTTGAAATCAAGGTGACTTCTTTTATAATGAGGGAAATTAAAATCAACAAATGGCCCACTGGATGATAGACACCTTAGATTTAAAAGGTTCAGATTCATTAAATCCAAGTTCCTCACCAATGAAGCCCATAATCCAGACTTTTGGATTGTAAAAGACCAAGAAAGAGACCACATGTGAAATGGATGAATGATGTAAGGAAGTGTGCTGGAGTGATGTGAAGAAGAGAGGCTAGAGTTCAGAGAACATGGATTGAACTTGGAGATATCCTGCAATAGATTGATAATGATTGGACATGATGATGGATAGAAATTGCATTATATATAGATTAATATGCACTATCATCTGGTATATATATCTTGATAGGTGGCAGCAGTTGAATATAATAAACAGAGTTTGTTCTTAAAAAATTATAGTACTAAGTATATAAATGAAAAATAGATTAGTAAAAGTAATGTTTAATTAAGTATTGGAGTGAATAGCATGCTCATTGAACTAGAACGGTTTTACAATGTGTAAAGTTAAATATAGGGGATTTGAATTCAGACTTTCAAGCAACCTTCAACTATCCACACTATCTCATACTACTGATACACATGACCACACACATGTAGAAAAGATAAATAATCACTAATATACATATTTCGTGCTGAACCAGAACTCATCAGTTGGTCCAGATTATCATCTCCCACACACACATATATATATATAATCACTGCTTATTTCTATGTATTTGTATTAGAAGTGTGGTAAATGTATGGAGAATATGCTACAGGGACATAATTATGAGAGGCAGGAAAATAAGATGAATAAGTTGATAATAGAAAAAGTGGCATTATATAAGATGAAATTAGAAAAATGGTTTAGTGTTATATAAAAACATAAAACATGCAAGAATATTTGACATATAAGTACTTGTGACTTATACAGGGGTGGAAGGGAGGTTACTGAACATTTATTTTATGAGCAATGTTGAAAAATGATCAAGATAAATTGTACAGAGAGTAGTGGAAAGGAAACAAAAGAGTTCAACATTTTTTGGATTTTCGTTTAGCATCTATATGATCAAAAATGGTGAATAAGATATTGGAATTAACTAAATAAATTTTTATTAAAATGGGAGAACCAAGATTAAAAAGAGACTTATGATCAGAGAATGATTTGATAACAGCAAGAAAGATAGGTTTACTATAATGTATAACTGTTTCAGTCTGCCATTTATAAGAAAGGTTTAACTGATTTTTGATGAAGGCTGCATATTCAGTCGAAACAATTACAGAGAAATTAAATTACTTGAAAGAGTATAAAAAGAGAAGTGGGATTACTGATATATATATATGTAACAATATTTTATATGTGACAGCAATATACTGTAGTTAACTGTATAATAACGTCACTTATATAATCATTCACAGACTTATAAACATCATATGTTATAATATTAAACAATTCAAAACAAAACAACCTCTCCATTATATCATCTTCTAACAACAACAATGATAACTTGATAAATCCCTATCTATCCTACTCATCCAGATAGGGATTTTTCACACCTTCTCATCCATTCTCTTGTTAACAATTACTATATGGAGTGTTGTTTTGTTTTGAATTGTTTAATAACAATTTTTGTGCTAGTATGAGATGGTGATCATGTGATGTTATAATATTGATACTAATAAAATAATTTATAGTAGGAAATTTATAGTTTTATTATGTAATATTCATATTGCCATATTTTCATTTTTAACAGTATGTATAAGTGTGTATTACAATTGTATTAACTTTTGTATGACTAATAAAATAATGAAAAAAAAGGTAATTAATCCTTTAAATGGACTGCTAAAAATACTCCAAAGCCAGTTTGCAATACCTTTGCATTTGGACTGTTATTCAGCTCTGGCACGGATGAAGGCTTCATAGCAGTTCTCAAAAGGAATGCTGATATTAATTATTTTGACAATCTTGTGTGACTCATTAATGACTCTCCCACAGCCCTGCTCCTTTCTTCTAAGAGAGGAATATGATTGATCATTACACTTTCTAGTTGCAGATAGTGGCAATTTGAGCATTTTCTATTTTTTATTATATGCTATAGACAATAATAGCTAGATACCCATTTCCCAATCAATATAAGATAGTTAACTTGGGTGGTTTAAGTCTGACTATCTTAAAGAAAAATTGTTAAAACTCAACTTTTCTCATTCTGGGTTTGAATTTAGATTATAAATGCATAAGGCTAATATCTCGCCACTATCACATGAGGCTTCTACAAAGTTACACATTTAAAGCGATGGAATTTCTGTATATAGATGTACAGTATGTTTCAGAGGTCCAGCATCATAGAAAAAATGTCACCATACCATAAATCATGTTACGCATTGTTCCTTTAAATCAGTATACCAGTGTAACATACTTTGAGATTCATAGCAGGTAATCTCAATTAAACTAGCTTTATTTCCAAACTGAAGTCTATGAGGAAATGTGACTTTCCAAGCTTATTAGATGAGTAACAAACAATTCGTTGGACTATGTACTCTGCTCGAAGTCATTTTTGTTTCATTTCTATACGAATTGATACTATATGGTTGCCTCTTAAACATTTAAAGAAGGGAATGATATTTTTTGACACTTGAATATCAGCAGAAAATCAACAAAGAGATTTTTTGGTAGACTTGCTATCATGAGCAAAGATTAGAAGTCATAGTATTATTAGTTGATCTCTTTGAAGATACACTACATAGTTTATCAGGTATGAACCAGATTAAAGTTTGCAATAGGTCTTTTAACACTATTTTAATTGATTCATGCCCCTATTAATTTGGTGCAGTTATATAGTGAGTGGTTTTGGTGCTCAAGGCCTATGGATCATGAGCCTTCTCTGACGCTTCCACTGCCTAAACTTTAATTATGAATTCCCAAGCAATAAACCGTTTATTATTTTGGCTTATGTACTATAAAAAAGTTCTAACAATTTTTCAAGGCTATTAATACTAATGAATTTAGTTCTTGAGTTCAATGAACCAAATTTATAATTCAAGAATCTTTAGCTCTCGACTCACGGGATTTCTAATGATCCCCCATGCAGCCAAATCTTAACCAGTAAACTATTTCCTTTATAGCACAAACAAGAACTTCCTGCTTCAGTCATCTGAAGTTTTTTTCCATTGTTGCAATAAAGTTCTTCATAGATATTGAAATGATCATTTAAAATTCTGTTGACTGATGGAGATATTGTAAGTCTAGTGAACAACCCTACCAGCCTAATTAGCAAATGAATTCTTCCAGCTTAATTAAATAAATTAAACTTACTTTACCACTCATATTTGATTCAGAGGACAAAAAAAGTAACCATTTATTGATTTGTTCAGTAAATAAGCAACCGATTGAATCACCAAATCAATCAAAATGGCCAACATAGGCATGGACTAAGGCATTTATTCTTTTCAAAATAACTATATTATAATATAATATAAAAATACATTAATTGTGTAAATAATATATAACAAAACTAATGTCATATTTGTGATTTTGGTGTGGTTAGTACTTGTCACCGCTGATGAAGAGGGTTTTCATGAAACCAGTCATATGACTCTTGTATTATTATATTTGATATTTCAGAATTTGGATATCATTGTAAGATCTTAATCAAAAGAATGGTTTGTGTAATTGCAAAACTCATTTCTAGAGTAGTTTTCTCTCTCCTTAGAAATTGGAATGACCACATTAATTTATGATTGGTTATTTATTATTAATAATTAAAAGAGAGAACTATGAGAGGGTGCTTAAAAGCTCTCATTTGCAATGATTACACAGAAAGTGATTTCTTGGTTTTTATACTAGGTTTGGAAAAAGATAAGGCAGGCAGATCTAAATATTAAGGCCATAGAGTGGACAAAGATGATGATGTGTAAATAGGTATAGAGCAGGATAGAGAAGAATATGGTAAAAACGTAGGGTGGGGAATGGAAAAGGGAGTGGCTAATGGTTTCTCTGGGCATAGTGGCTGAGAGATTTCTGACTTTGGTAAAGGAGAAGCTATATCACATTGCTTCACAAGAATACATAGAAAAAATGGAAAATTTAAAAGAAAGAAATGAGAGGGAAAAAAGATATAGACCATTTTATGAAGAATTGTTAGAAAAAAAATATAAATCTCTTTCTAAAGGATTGTTAGAAAGGAGATAGAATTTAATATAGATTTCAGTATGACAGATATAATCAGTAGATGAAAAAGATTATAATTGATTATGACTCTCATTATTAGAGCATATATAAAAATGGATTTCCATCTTCATTGTTTAAAGGAGTTTCCCTTGATAACAATTGGAGATTATTGATTGTTATTGATATTGGTACTTATTGTCTAAGTGTTGACTGCTTCTATGTATTTATATTTGTGAACCTATCTAGCCTTGAATATTATTAGCTTTATTATCTAAGTAATATATAATTTCAGTGGAATTTGAAAGTTGTAATTGACTATTTGTTAGTCTTCTTTCAGAACAGGTTATTTTTGCCTGTTTAATGAGGTTTATTTAAAGTCCTTTAAATTAATAAACTCATTCTCTTTAATCAAGTTGCAATCTTTAGTGTCTATATAAGCATATTACACATAGATAAAGGTGGATATTCATCTTTTTTGTAAAAAGGAAGTTGCCTTGACAATGGATTGAGATTGTTGATTGTTAATAATATTAGTATTGTTTAAGTGTTGACTGCTTTCATAGATCATTATTTCTGTATGTGGTTGTACTTCTTAATTGCTTTTAAAATATCATTACAATTAAATAAGAAGTCTTTAACTAAAAAATAATTATTTGAAAATTATTTTACGTCTCAAATAGATGATTTATATATATTTTATTACTAATCAGTACTAATTAGAGAGAGAATATGTTCCAGGTATTAAAATATAAATGGGCTGGATAGATTAAATTAACTAAAACTAATTAGAATATAGACAAATATTTAATTAATTTTATAAACATATTTAAAATTAACCCCAAAATACACTGTATTGTAGTTTCTAATGTTACCAGTTTTGGAAATGTGGAGCAGATTCATTAATTTTTATTTTCTCGTTTAGAGTTCTAATTTACTTCTATAACATTATCTTTCTCTCATTTTTTTTGTAATTCTTCATATCAACTGTTAGAGATAAATTAACATTTCTTTTATCTTAACTTTAGTTAACTGGCAGTGGTTTATGATTATCAGTTTTCTGGATTTTATTTGCAAGGGTTGTTTATCATAAACAAATATTTGATAGGAATTATAAGCATATAACTTTATGTGTGTCTTTTGCACATTACAATGTTTTATATATTTCTGTAGTGTAATTTTCACTACACTACTCTCATGCAAGGTAGGGACTGGTTTCTATCCACTTTTAACACCTTGTTTGGAGGGATGTAATTATAAATGTATGACAAAGATGTGAAGGAGATGTATGATCCCCAAAATGTACACTTCATGCTGAACTAGAGACCACCAGTTAGCCCATATCACAGTCTTTTACACATATCTTTATCATTTAATATTTAGATAGGTAGGCAATTATTGTAATTTAATTGATGTATTAAACTTACTGCCCTCACAATTTTGACATAAACCACTTAATGAAAATATATTAATTATTTTTACATAACCCTTTCTGGCTTTTCTTTACATTGATGATATAAAAATGGATTTTGAAATAGTAGTAAGTTTGACTTCTATAGTAGCTTTTTCTATACTTTCTGTGAGCAATGGACTTTCTGAGTATCTGGTATGCAAATATGGATAAGGATTGGAAGCTACTGCAAGGAAGTGGACCTGAATGTACCACTAATATTTTTTCATGCTAACAGTTCACTGGATTTACTAAAGTAGGAGGCTATTTTGTAGTCTAGTAAAAAAACAAATAATTGAATATGTAAAGCCCAGGAGATTATAAGAAGTTTAAAAACAGGAAGTGATAGAATTGGGCCATGATTAATGGGCCTTGATCTCCAGAATCTGCCATTTTACTATTGCATCTAAGAAAGAGACTTTTTAAAGTTCTTCTTGAAGGTTATACAAATGAGAATTAGACTCTTATGAAATGAAAGGGGTTTAGGTTTGAATGTTTATTTACACATGCAAATTATTCATCCTAAGGCAGATAGAACAACTGGGCAGTAGAATACTATTACTAAGTGATTTTATTTGATCATCATCATCAGTAGTTCTATCCTTTTATGTGAAGTATATATGAAGGAAAAATTAATTTGTAAGAATAAAATTAGACATGCAGACGTATATTGAAAGGCAATAAGGTGGTATGTAATTTGCTCACACTGAATGTTTCTTATATATGTAAATAGGAGGATTTGAACTCATACTGCCTTAGAATTACATATTGCTTGATAAAGAGATCACATCTTAGTATAAGTTCAGTCCATCCCTTTCCTATAAATATATATGGATACATAATATCTGATAATATGAGGGTTAGATGTAATGTGTACATGGGTATAATTGTAATATCAAATCCAACAAGGGCTTTGAGCATTCAAGTATTGATTTTTCAATGAAATGGATGGTTGAATAGTTGGAAGGATGAGAAGATTGAAACTTGTACATTAAAGTTTGAGGAATTGCTACCTTAATATAATCTGAGCAGTGACTGCATATATGTGTGGGAGATTATTATCTGGTCCAACTGATGAGTGCTGGTTCTGCACAAAGTAGGTATTTTGGGAATCATGTATCTTTTTCACATGTGTGTGGTCATGTGTATCAGTTACTTGAGATAGAGTGGAGGATGAATAGACTGAAAAAATCCTGAGTTCAAATCTTTCTATTTATATATGAAAGACAATAAATAATGAATTTTGTAATTAATATAGTACAGAGCTACAACTTATAATATAGATGAGGGCATTTAAGCACTTTCTAATAGATTATTGTGAAAATAAGATCTAAAAATATTATAATTAGCAGCAGCTACCTACAAATGGATATGACTATTTACCCACCCACCCCCATCCAAGAAGAAGAAAGACAACAACAACAATAATAAATAGTTTCTGAGAAATAGTTAATGCGATGACAACATAAACGATTCATGAAATACAGATATGTTTATGTATTGAATTGAATGTATTGGTCCTTTTTTGTATGTTATTTTATGATGCTTTCTTAATTTTGACTGCAATAAACTTTTTCTTTCTGAAATATTTCAAGATTTTTATTTGTAGCTCTCCATTGTACTCTATCATCAGCCATATCCTTTCATTAATAGCATTCAAAATTGCATTTCTCTAAAGTGAGATAATCTTTGTAACATAAATGTGGACTGTCACTCTAATAAAAACAATGCTGAAGCTTACTATTGTGGATTAGATGTGTGAACTGAATGAACACTTGAAGGCTTCCATCAAAGATCTGATTTTATAAAAATGGACTTTTTAGTACAACAAGCCGAAAAACATATTGATTGGTCTTACGATCTTACCATTAGATATTTAGAATTTTTACAGAGCATCATTCAGTTAAATTTTTTTAATGCATTTACTTTTATCTTTCCTGATGCATTGCCAAATCCATACAATATTAATATCATCTATGTTCTTTACTACTTTTACAATGCTTTTTTTTTTACAATCTGACAGTTTTGATTGTCCCAGCAATCTTCTTCATAACTGTTAGATTGTAAAAAAAGCATTGTAAAAGTAGTAAAGAACATAGATGATATTACTATTATAATGCATTTGTTGTTAGGATATTAGGGTGTCCTTATCCCCCTTCCATATAATATATATTAATTAAAATAATATATGTATAGAACTAATTTTGTTACACTAGTTATATCACCATGACGATATGCTCTATGTTTTAACTTGTTAAAAACATCAGTGGCACATTGAATCCATGCTGCGCTTCAATATCTAAGTGTACCTTTTTATTTGAAAATCCACTAAAATATTCAAATTGACTCACATTCTTAAATTGATGTACAATGAGCTCAAATGATGATAAGGATTATCTTGAAACTGGACTGTGAGCCTTGCATTATGATAATTTGCAATTCAGTATTTGGCTGTTTTATTTTAACAATGAGCTAATAGAGGGCGCTTAAATGCATTCTTTCAAGTTTTTATATGAGAGATGCAAAAAGTAAAATGAAAATGTTTGGTAGGTTGCAGTTTATGGATAATAAAAGAATAGCCAAAATGGTATTTAACTGGGTTACAAGTAAAGGGCAGGCAACAAGATGGGTGAGAAAGGTAATGTCGTATGCAAAAGATTTTGATAAAGAATTTATATCAGTATGTACAAAAGGTGGGATGATTGTGTTGGGAGGATTGTTGAGTGTTATAGTGGTAAGGAATGGGATAAAAAAATAGATTCATTTGTCAAGCATTGGTGGTCAAGTGGTCAGTGACAGCTGCTTTACAAGTAGTTGTCCCAGATTGGTGGGTTTCCTTCCCGGCTGATGCTATGACACATGAGAAAAAAAAAGAATATATTCATTAATAAAGAATAGGGAGTTAGAGAGATGGAGAACTATTTTGAAGAATAAAAAGAGTTTAAATATATATAGAAGTAAACAGAACATTAGGTGTGAGTTAATGTATGATAATAGAAAGGAAAGTAGTTTATTGTTTAAGGCTCAAACAGGATCTTTAGCAACAAGAGAATATACATGTAAATGGAAAAATATGAGTGATTTAGTCTGTAAATTGTGTAAGGAAGGAATAGAAAATATTAGGCATCCATTAATTGAATGTAAATGCTTGAAAACAGAAAGGGTATAAATAATGAAGTTATGGAAGAATAAATATGAAAAAAGTGATTATACAGAAAGTGGGTTAAACAGAGCAAAACTCTCCATACAGTATTGCCACCTGTGCTAAACAGAGTAATCAATGGATGTCAGAAGGCTTGTGCATAAAATCCCTATCCAATGCCTACTCATCCAATATCCCTAGACTAGTTTCTGGCTTGTGGCCTTCATCAGTGAAAAGCTTTGGATCTGAGAGCACTGCATCTAGATCTTAGGATCTAATGCAACCCTCTAGCAACCACCTTTTATCTCTATTTAACTACAAAACTATGAGAATGAAATTGGAAAACACAACAAATATTTTCAATCTAAGCTCAATAGCTTATATAGTCATATGAGTCTGAACTCAGTTCAGCACCCATACATTTTGGTGTCTTTGGCTCTTTTACAACCATAGTCACCATTATCTTATTAGGCAGGATTGGTGTTAAACCTTTAAGCATCACATGATCACATTTCCTATACTAGCACATTAATTGTTGATAAACAGAGCAAAACTCTCCATACAGTATTGCCACTTGTGCTAAACAGAGTAATCAATGGATGCCAGAAGGCTTGTGCATAAAATCCCTATCCAATGCCTACTCATCCAATATCCCCAGACTAGTTTCTGGCTTGTGGCCTTCATCAGTGACGAGCTTTACTGATGAAGGCCACAAGCCAGAAACTAGTCTGGGGATATTGGATGAGTAGGCATTGGATAGGGATTTTATGCACAAGCCTTCTGGCATCCACTGATTACTCTGTTTAGCACAGGTGGCAATACTGTATGGAGAGTTTTGCTCTGTTTATCAACAATTTATATGCTAGTATAGAAAATGTGGTCATGTGATGCAGAAAGTGGGTTATTGGTTTTATGTTGGGTTTGGGAAAAGATATGGGGAATTTAGATATAAAGGCCATAGAGTTGACAAAGATTATGTTGTGGAAATGGGATGGAGCAGATTATGGAAAAACTTAGGGTGGAGAATAGAAAGGAAAGGTGGCTAACAGATTTCTCTGGGCATAGTTGCTGAGATTCCTGACTCCATTTAAGGAGAAGTCACAGTGCATCACATCACATAGTAAGATTATTTTATATTGCAAAATTTGTTAAAAAATGCTGTGTATTTTTTAATAGAATAAATAAATAATTTTTATTTATTATATGTTAACCTTTATGTAAAATACAAATTTGTATGTGTTGTATATGTTTTTTTATTACTAATTTCATCAGCATATAAGTAACTTTGATTACTGCTTGAATATATAATGTGTAGCTTTATAATCATATCACGTAACATTCTCATTCTAATACATTACTTAGAATTATTTTGCAGGCAATCTCATAACGAATCATTTTTAATAAACTTGCAAATCCAATGTTTATTTCAACAAAAATTTTATTAACAATAAATAGTGATTACATACTAATAAAGGATAGATAAATGAATAAATTGTACAATAATATATTTATAATTTCTATTTTCATCTCTAGATTTTTTATAAGTACAATTTTATACTCTTATTGTTAGTATAGTGATGAGATTCTAAGAACTTTTTAATGGAATAAGAATTTTATATAAACATGAATATTTTCTTTTGAATTTCCTATTCTATAATCTGGTAGGTGGGAGTATAATCAGGAAAAGGAAAAAATTAAAACCAGGTTCACAAAGATTTACTAGAGGCAAGGAGCTGGTCATTTCTTATTTTTTAGCTTTGATAAAACAATGTATGATTTGTGGGGGGTAATTCCATGAGACTTTTGCATCTCACTATCCATATGGAATAAAGGACAAAGGTAGAAAGCCTTATTATTGAAAAAAACCATTATGAATGGCATTTTCAAGTGAGAAAATCATATCAGGTCTTATGTTGGAATTGATTATAATTATATCTTTCAGAGTTTTAAGTCTTGGGCACCGGTGTATAATATGGTCTATGGTTTCATCTTCACGCACACAGACCACATATAGGGTCAATGCTGGTAAAACCTCTTCGGTGATAAAGGAACCAATTGTGGAGCGATTGTTATTTTAATGATGAAGCAGAATTTGGGTTCCAGACTCCATCTTTTGAAGTGTGAAATGAGTCTTTGGTTGGTTACTTTTAGGCTGGTTTTAATGGGTTGTTGATTATAGTTGATTATATTGTATGCTTCCCATAAGGTGATTTTTTTGTTAAGGTTAAAGGGCATTATTGGGTTATAAAGTTGTAGGTGGTCTATTAGGGAGGCTATCCATGAACTGGCAGAGGGCGGAGGACGATCTGCAAATCCAATGTTACCTTTCATTTATTAATACTCATTCATTCAGTCTGATAAAAGAATTCATCTTTCATCTGACCTCCGACGATATATATTGTAAATAAATCAACATCAGTATCTGAAAAAGCTGAAACTTATTATTAGCGGCAATCTTAATTCACAATAAAATTAATCAAGCCAGCTTAACGGTTTCATATATTATTTTAAATTAAACATTACTAATTTTAACAGCATGTAAATAACTTTTATTACTGTTTGAATATGTAATGTGTAGGATTATAATCAAATCACAGAAAATTGTCGTTCTAATACTTGACTCAGAATTATTTAATTTAAAATAATAAATAATTAATTTAAAATAATATACGAAATGTTAAGAGAGATTCTTTTTTTTTTTTGATAAATGAAAAGTACAATTGTATCTGAAAGTTTATGAGACTGTTGGCAAAATAATTCTGGGTAATGTATTAGAAAGAGAAAACCCTATGATCTGATTATATGCTTTTTTTTTGTATGTTTATATTTAACTTACTTGGTTTTTATCCATCTTGTAGCTCAATTTTCACACAATTTCCAATCTAGACGAAATTTATGTATTCTTGACAACTATATGTTTTTTTATTTTAAAATTTACAAATAATTTTAGCAACAAAAAAAGACAAAATTTAAACTTTTAATTTTATATGAGATGTGATGTGATGTACTGTAGCTTCTTCTTAAACGAAGTCAAGAATCTCTCAGCAATTATACCAAGAAAAACTTGTTAGCTACTTAATTTTACATTTCCCAATCTAATTTTTCCTATATTCTGCTCCATCCCATTTCCACAACATAATCTTTGTCAACTCTACAGCCTTTATATCTAAATCCCCTTATCTTTTTCCAAACCCAGCATAAAAACCAATAATCTACTTTCTATATAATCACTTTTGTTATATTTATTTTTCCATAACTTCATTATATGTGCCCTTTCTGTTTTTAAGCTTTTACATTCAATTAAAGACTTAGTACTTTTTACAGTATTGCCATCTAGCGGTATAAAATAATAGTAAACAATTAAAGAGGGAAAAGAACTATTAAAACAGAATACTGGTCATTTTATATAGCAAATTTATAGTTTTCTAAATAAAAGAACTAATAATAAATCTTAGACAAAAAAGGTAACGTGTAAATTTTTTAACTAAGCCAATTTTTTTTTAATGTGTCAAAACATCGGCGGAGAAATGAACTCCAGGACAACTGCTTGTAAGGCAGCTGTGCTAACCACTCGGCTACCAATGCTTGACAACTAAGCCAATTTGTGTTTTGCTTGCCCAATTACAAGGATTTTTTTCTGTAAAAAAGTGCATATTATACTTGTTTGTAAAAGTCTAAACTTTGTTAAAGGTTAATAGTTTTTTTTATATCATTAGAATATCATTAAATGTGTAACAATATAACATAAAAATCAATCAGTTAAGTTAAAATGAAAAAGACACCATTTTAAGTTTTATGAATTATGAGAATATTTTTGACCACTTAAATTAAACTAATTTTTATTAATTTGGCTTAAGGGAATAAGGAGTTTATATCTGTTTATTAAACAGATGAATTTAAAAAGTTACTTTGGCATTAAAAAATAACTTTAAATTTGTAATTTTTTTTTCTATAGTTTTAGGGAAAAAAATTATAAAATAAAAATATACCATATTATTTCAAATGTAAGACACCTCTGAATCTAAATTGCAGTAAGATTTTAAATTCGGAAAATTGAAAAAAAAAAATTAAACATGATTTTTTGAAAAATAAGAAATGTTTTTATTTACTTAATTAAGAACTAATATAATACAATAGGCTCACTTAATTTATTGCAAATCTTCAGACATATTTTCACTTTCTACATCTTCACTTTCTCATCTTCACTATTCCACCAGGGTATCCCATCTTCAGGCCATTTGAATCATTAGCAATGCAACATTTTAAGAAAGATTTTTTTGATAGTTTTTTCAGGTATATCTTTTTAAGACTGCAAAACCCACTCAAAATTATATTTATATTATTGCATTACAAATACTTTTGTGTGTAAATAGTGTAAAAGTTTAGTCAAGCATTGGTGGTCGAGAGGTCAGCACAGTTGCCTTACAAGCAGTTGTCCCAGGTTAGTGGGTTCACTTCCCAGCCGATTCTATGACACATGAGAAAAAAAATATTGTAAAGGTCCCCCCCCCCAAAGAAAAAAAAAGATGTTTAAATATGGTAATGATATTTAAGGTCACTGGAAAATCTTTTTTTGTTTGATTAAAAACCTTTTCTAAAATGCAGATTAATAATTTGTCAGTTTATTAAAGTAAATGAAAGTATTTTAAAAATTAATTTCTATTTATAATTGACGGATATAATCTATAGCAGCAATAATACAACATGTTTGTCATCCAATTATAAATTTTAGCTGAATATTATAATTTTTTTATATTTGCTTTTGTGTAAAAATAAATTTTTTTATTAAAATCTGAATCAGTCTCCTAAGATAATTAATATTTTCATAAATATTTTCTGAAAAAAATTACAAATGTGAAAAAAAAAAGAATTTTGTTTTTACTTTGAAAAACAAAATGAAGATAGAAATCTTTGACAGGTGCCCTCTTGTGTAGAGAGCAAGAAACAACCAATCAGAGTGAAAGCAGGTTCTTATCAATGTATTGATTTATTAGATGTAAAAAAATTCTAAACATTATTCAGTATTGTTTTCTTTGGCCAAATAACGTTAAAAGATTTTTAAACATGTTTTCACTTTAAAAATCAAAACAAAGATATTGGAACTGTCAAAATTGTTGACAGGCATTTTTTTGTGTAGAGAACAAGAAACAACCAATCAGAGTGAAGGTACATTCTTTTCTCATTGTTATATTGGTTTATTAGTTGTAAAAAAAATTAAAGATTATTCAGTACAGTTTTCTCGATAAAATTATAATAAAATTGACAAAATAATGTTAAAAGTAGCCGCTTGAGAGAGAGAGTTAAAACCATTTATGAAATTAATCCAAAAAATATTGACATTTAATGTTAAATCTTCCTTTTGATTAAAAAATATTTAACATGCTATTTTACATAGGGTTATCAATGATTATGACTGTAATATTATGTGCATGAATAGCAGAAAGCAAAGATCTGCAGAAATAAATTGTTAAAAATATTAGATTCAAATTTAAGATGCATCCATCCTCTTTTAAAGATTCAAAATTTGGGAAAAAAAGCATCTTAGATTTGGAGTAATACAGTAATTTTTTTTAAAGAAATGCTTTAATTCACAGAACTGTACTAAAAAGTAAAAAATAAATTTCTTCGGTATTTATAGTATTCTTGATATTATTCGACCACAATAAATGTGTTCTGACAATGAATGTCCTATGCTCTTATTCTGGTGACATAATATCAAGAATACTCTAAAAATTGAAGAAAATGTATTTTTATTTTTTACTATATTTATGTGAATAAAATCATTATATATATATCCTTTATTTTGAAGGAAGTTACAATAATAAAAACACAACAACAAGGGATATTTGATCATTGCTGGTCTGTCATTGCTTGCTGGTTCTTTCTAGATCTCATTCTTCAGAGATTTGTTGTAAACTTTAAGATGTTCTTTATATCATAAAAATGCATAGAAAATTATCATATACAGTTGAAAATATTGTTCTGTTCTACGAACTCATTTAACTCTTCATATAGTGAGATGTTGAACTTACATTGAACTATTTCACCATTTGCATGAAAAATCATCACTTAATTTTAATTGCAAATGTTTCTTCTCTTAACATTATATGCAGAGTCAAACCAACCCATATGTAGGGATATGAGATTTTTTTCGTTGATGGTGAAGACATCATTCATAATACAATCGAGTTTTTGTTTTATGATTAGGAAATCAATTCTCATCTTGCAGAATCTGTATTATTTTAGTATCTTCTCTTCATCTATGAATTGTTAAACAACCAAATACGATGTTAGCTAGTTAGTTCACAGTGGAGTCATATACAAACTGGCCATCTGAAAAATATTTTACGCATACTTTTAAAGTAACAGCCACTTCAGAAAAAATTTCACCCTCCATCCATGTTTGAAATGCAAGTAATGGCCATGCACTAGTTGCACACAGAATTAGACTTCTAACTTCAGAAGGCCTTGTGATATAATAGTTCTTATACCTGTCTGCCATTCCTATGATCTGAACTTCAAATCAGAAAAGAAGTTGGAATTTTTCAGGTACCCTGAAGAAACTTGCTTAAGGTTTTTTTTTAGATGGACAGTGGCATTTAATTAGTGGTTGGATAAGTGGTATCTAATAAAACTAAAAACTAATAATTTGCATCAGAATGAATTAGCAAATAAATTACTGTTTATCATATTTATATGGGAAATTTTCTGAAAGGATTTTGTCACTTTGTAGACTTGCAAAAATAATTGTGTTCAGTTGCTCAGTAGGTCATATGACATTCAAGCACTGAAGTGACAGGTTGATGTAAAACTGAATTCAATTAATAAGACAGCCTTTTTCTTCAGTAGAATCGTTTTAAAAAACTTTAACTTTTTATTTTCTGGTTTACTATGGAGTTAAATCAAAGCAGAGCACCTGGGTTTGAAAATAAAGCATTTGAGCCTATTTTTATTTTTGGCAAAATAAATTAGTATTACATTTTTTTTGGCTAATTTTATGTATATGGTAAATAAATCGAACAATTTTTAAGTATCTCACTGTAAGACAAAGGCTTCTGTAATAGCCTTTTATGGGGGGGGGGGGGCAATGAAGACAGTTTTCATTAGGCTTGCCAGTTGCTATTGTTGAAAGTTTGAGTCTTTTATCCTTATTTTCACACTTGCTAAAAATGGCATAAATGCCCATTTTCTGACCAATATTAGATTGGTTATGGGTTAGCTATATGAAAGAAAAATTAAAAAAAAAAAGGTAAAGTTTACTGGACTTACTTGTAATCAGATTTATAGATATAGCAGACAAATGCTACTGTTTGTACCGCGAGATACAACCGTAGTTTAAGTTTTTCATTATTGTTTTATCACTACATAGGAATAGTTAAATACCCATTTTACTAATTGATATTGGATGGTTAGCAGGATTGGCTGCAGGTCATTAACACTGTAAGAAAAATTCCAAGCTGTTGTTTTCTCAGCTCAGATTCGAAGTCAGTTTCGTAGGTTTGGCGAACAAATACTGCTGTTATATATTGCAAGGTGCAACCATAACGCTTTTTATATTTTTTTAAAATTAATTTTGAAATAATGAAATTTTATCACTGCATGGAAGCCATTATTAATATTGATTTTATTTTTAATATTTTTTAAGTATGTGCTACATTTAATTTTATTCATCTAGTGGAATCTGATAAAAGTTTAAAGAAGGTTTTCTTTGTCCTGATCTTCTTTACTTTGTCCTATCATTTGTCTTCTGGTCTGTTATTTTGGTTTAAGGTTTGCCTTAAAAGTTGTTTGTATAAGCTGAGAAATAAGTTGCCTAGGTAGTTTTTTTTTTTTAAGATGAGGAATTTTGATTATCAGGTGCGGGATTCTAAGTGGGCGTTAAAGGTGATTGTCATTAGAAGGAAAAATAAATCTAGTACTTAAGATTTTTTTGACAAATAAAAATGATAAGATTTTTATCTCTATTAAATAATAAATTATTTAAATCTAAACATTCAGATACTAATGATGTAAGGATGCCCCCCCCCCCCCTCGCAAGCTGTAAATTTGTAATGTTAGAATAAATGATGTTCAGGGTCAGCAAATACTGGCTGGACTACTATATTCTTGGTAATGGTCAAGTGTTATATTACTTGACCGCGTAGTACCTTATTATCTACGTAGTTTCCTTCTGCCTTCTGGCCGAGATATTTTAAAGTGCTTAAGGAAGATAAACTTTATTATCTAGGTGGTTTATTTATAGATTTTTTACGAGGTTTTAAAAAAATTACTGTATATAAATTATTCACTATTCTTTAATGTTTGCTTCATATTTACCAGATGTACGATTTTTTTATTTTTGGGAAAGCGGAATGAAGTAGGGGGGCAGGCAGACATTTTTTCTGAACAGATTGCAGTAAAAGATTTGTGGGATTGTTTAGAATCGTGAATTTTAAGGCCGTGGAGTATTTATGGTTACAGCGTATATACATCAAAACGACTCTTTATTTTTATAACTTCATATTATACTAATTTCTGTTAACTGCATTTTAGTTTTATTATTTTAAAAGCAAACAAACAATCATTTTCAATTGTTTTTATGATTTAAATATACCTTTATTATTGCTACTTGGAAAAGCATGTAACAGTAAATACTAAAAATTGCTACTCAAAAAATTTTCTAATAAACACGTAAAAAAAAAAAAAAAAAATTCTGAATATAAATGCAGTATGGCTTTTTCTTAAACGAAGTACAAAGTTTTTTAATTGAAACTTTGTATGACCACTTTATCTTACTTATGCTTACACAAGCTGTTAAAAAGCAGTAGCATGCAAAGCTATGCACTATGGCTTTTTCTTTATCGGAGTCAGGAATCTCTCAGCCACTATGCCCAGTGAAACCTGTTAGCCACCTTACCTTCCCCTTCTATTTTCCACAAGTTTTTTCCATAATCTTCTCTATTCTGCTCCATTTCCACAACATTATCTTTGTCCACATCATGGCCTTTATATCTAGATCACCCTTATCTTTTTCCAAACCTAGCTTTCTGTATAATCACTTTGTTAAATTTATTCTCCCACAATTTCATTATTTGTACCCTTTCTGCTTGCAAGCATTTACATTCAATTAGTAGATGCTTAATGTTTTCCATGTCTTTCTTATATAAATAACTGGCAGACTAAATTACCCACATTCCTCCATTTATGTATATATTCCCTTGTTGATAACGATCTTGTTCGAGCCTTAAACAGTAAACTACTTTTCTTGTATTATCATAAATTAATTCACACCCTGTTTACTTCTATATATCCCTCCACAATAGTGCCACCTAGTGCAAGCTCTAATAATCAATAGATTGTAGCAGGTTTTTCATTTTAATCTTATTCAAGGGGCTTCTCAGTCAATATCCCCAGACTAGTTTCTAGCTTATGGTTTTTATTAGTGAGAAAGAAGCCTTGGCTCTGGGAGTAGTGCATCTGATTTTTGGATCTTATGCACTCCTCCAGCATCCATATTTTGCCTTTTTGTTGAGCTATAATGAGCCCAAAATGAAATTACACTAGTGTTTTCAATCCAATTTTAATTTTTATTGTATAGTTGTATAGATCTGAATCCAGTTTAGTATATATATATATATTGATGCCTTTGATTTTTTAATAACCCTAGTCACCATTATCTTTTGACCAGGATTGATATTATACTACTGAAACATCGCATGAACATCCTTTTTATGTTTACACAAGCTGTTAATCTCAAACCCCCCCCAAAATAATAGTGCCACCTAGTGCAAGCTGTAGGAATTAATAGATGCTAGAAGACTAAAGTGTTGTAGTTAACTAAAAAATAAAAAATATGGAGGGTGGAAGGGTGCATTAGATGCAAAAATCCAGATACACTGCTCCAGATTCAAGACTTCTCCCTGATGAAAGACATAAGCCAGAAAGTAATCTGGGATAAAGAAGGCACTTTATGAAAGGATTAAAATGCACAATCCTATCTATGAAGGAGTATCTCTAAAACAAATTTTTATAATAGAAAAAAAGTTTCTTTATTTTAGGTATTACAAATTGAATCATCTTCAATGTACTGTCCATTTGATGCAATGCACAGACCAAAACATGTTTTCCACTTATCAAAACAGACCTGAAACTCTTGCAAAATGATGCTTTTTAATGCCTTCATTGTTTTTTTCTTTACTACTTCCAAGTCTGCCAACATTTTTCTTTTGTGATGTTTTTTTTTGTTTTGGGGGGAGTAAAATAAGTTGCATAGAGTGAGATCAGAAAATATGGTGTATCGATAAGCTGATAAATGCTATTTTTGATTAAAAACTATTTGACATTCAAGATGTGCATTGTTGCAGTGAAGTTTACCACAAATCAGGTTGTTTCCATTTTATCACATCATGCAAATGTTTTAGAACCTGGAAGTAAAAGCTCTGCCCATTACAAACAAATTGTGAGTGAAGACTGGAGTTTGAATACAAAAAATCAGCATCTACTTGATATTGGACTTGTGACACTTTTTTGTGATGTGGAAAATTTGAATTCTTCTATTAAACCACTGATAAACTTGTTTTTTTTCCTGGAATAGCTCACTTGTAAGCTGTTTCAAGCATTTGTGATCATTTCTCCTGCTGTTTCCTTTAATGGAAAACAATGTCTAATTGTTCCAACTTTTCAGCCATGCATTTAACAAAAAAAATTACTAAATAGTACTATGACTTTACTTGATGATGTCAGTCATCAGAATGGTAGAGGATGGTCTCCAGAAGAGGCATCTAGTGGCAGAAGAATTTACTACAACATGATTGCCACCAGAGAACAATTTAGTGGTATTAATGTATAACTCCTTACATTGATTACTAGAACTTGCATTAGATGTCACTACTGTGTGGAGTAATTTCCTTCATTCTTGTTTTTATAAGTGTATCCCTTATCATATTTCTTCATACCCTAGAGCAGATACAGACATCCTCTCATTATGCATACATTTTGCAAATGATCTTTGTCAGCTAAAAGTTAGTCTATCTTTCTGTGCAGAAGGATGATTGCCAAATAGTGAAATTAAAATAAACGATGCATTGATAAAAACAGCTAGTTTTTATGCATTAAAGATTATGCATATATAATTTTTGAAAACCACGTTAAGTGGCACCTTTTTATTCTACTATAAGTCCATCTATTTCCTCCATTCATTATCTCTTTCAATCTTCTAATATATCATCATTCTACCATACTGGCACATTCCTTTTTACTTCTATCACATTTTGATAACAGCCATTTAATAGTTCTAATGCCCTATGTGGTTTGGTGCTACCATAGCACATCAGACTCTGGAGTTGAGTCCTCATATTGATTCCAGTTCTAGAGTTTTTGGTGCTCAAACCACTTATGAATTCCCAGGTAATAAAGCCATTTGATTATTCTATTTGGTAATTCTAATATTTTGTTATTATAGTTCTTATTCTCACCTTAAGAACCCTATACTCTCCACCAAAAAATCTTTACTTCATGTTCTTACTTCATAGTTATGTTTTTTCCCTTCATCATATATCTTGACTTTCAATATCTACATTCAAAAAAAGTAAATGGTCTTTATTCTGCATTCCCACTTCTCTCAAATCATATCTCTAGTCACATTTTTTATCCCACTTTTGCTTCCACTTGCCTACTGTCCATGTCCCAAATAATAATCAACTCTAACACATCACATAATTACCATTTCCTATGCTTACACAAGTCAATAATATGGTAGCAAACTCTCCATACAGTAGTACTATCCAGTGCAAGCTTTAGTAAACAACAGATGGAGGGTTGCATTAGATCCTAAGGTCTAGGTGCAGTGCTCTCAGATCCAAGACTCCTCACTGATGAAAGCCAGAAGCTAGAAACTGGTCTGGGGTTATGGCGAGTAGGCACTGGAT
This sequence comes from Epiperipatus broadwayi, assembly GCA_028023455.1. Lineage (NCBI taxonomy): Eukaryota > Metazoa > Onychophora > Udeonychophora > Euonychophora > Peripatidae > Epiperipatus > Epiperipatus broadwayi. The sequence goes on from JAQFVV010000104.1 coordinate 2,157,508, forward strand.
ATGGTTTTATGCACAACCCTTGTGTTTCATTGATTACTAAGGCTTGCACTGGGGGCACTACTATATGGAGAGCTTTCTGCTGTAATAATAAACTTTCTCTTGTGTTATCATATATTCTTTCATTCTTAATATATTTTTATATGCTTTTATTTAAGCTACTCTGTTTTTTAATCTGGCTTTCTGGATAAAGTCTTGTAAGTCAATTTTCATTCCCCAATTTCCCATCTAATTGAGATTTTACATACATATACACATTTCTGATGACAGTACAATTTATTTTAGTGTTTGCAAACAATTTTAGCAGAAAAGCAAAAAAAAAAAAAACCAGTTTTAATCTTATATGGGATTTAGTACTGCCACCTAGCGGTAATAAATTGTATCTAAACTTTTTCTGGAATTATATAAAATGAAAAAGTAGAAAATATGGAAATAATTTAAAGAAACACTTTTAGTCACATGAATTTATGTAAAAATAAGATTTCGTCAGCTTTCACAGTAATCTTGGTATCACATGACCAAAAATAAAAATATGAAGTGCTCATGTTTAGAAATAATCTTAGCTACATTGAAAATTTATAAAAATGAGTGCCCCATGGTTTTATTTTTTGTTGTATAATAGCAAAAATACTGTGAATTCTGAAGAAGTTTTATTTTTTACTTTTTAGTACATTTTTGTGAATAAAAGTAATTCTGCAAAAAATTTATATATATATATTATTTTTATATAACTCTTATTTTTTGTTTGTTCTTATTCATTTTCCAAAAGTTCATAGTTTTGTTTTCTGTCCAATTAATCTAGTTTTTAAATCTCTTATACATTATGAATAGATCTCTACTCTAGAACCATCTTTTGTAAGCTTGAGTCATTAATAATGTGTTAAAAATTTCCATCCTAGTTTGTTTTCAGTTTTTGCTTTTATCACTGAGAACTTGGGATTCTAAGTTGAATATCTAGTCTACATGTGATGTGATGTATTTTATGCTATCACAGGTCTGCCACCTATTGTAAGCTTGAATAATCAATAAATGCCAAAGCTCATTTTATTCCATTTCTAATATATAATTTGTGTGGTGTGTATTATTATATACATTTGAAATGTGGACAATAAATAAAAGAATCAAGAATACATTGGAGGCATTTGAGTTGTGGACATAGTGAAAGTTTATTCGATGAATAGAATGACAAATGAGAATTTGGAAAGAATATATGAAAAAAGATTGAGAAAATTTAGAGATTAAAAGCGAAACTGGATAGGATATATGTTAAGAAGAAAGAAAAGTGTAATGAAGGATGTTTCAAAGGGAATGGTGAATGGAAATCAGAAGGATGAAAAAGATTGCCCATACTAGATGATATGAGAGATGGTAAAACATATTTGGGACTGAGATCTGAGCACTGTTGAACAGAACAGAATTGAGAAATGAATGAGTTGAATGTGTGATTGAACTTATCCAAAGAACAGAGCACTATTGATTGATTAATTTATAAAAATAAAATCTCTGTTTACTAATTTTCCTTATTGAAAAATATTTCTAGCCTATTGTATTTATTGTACTCTACATAATCAAGTTAAATTAAAACTGACTAAATGACACAGAAGATTAAATAAAATCTGATTATAGTAATCTCTTTTCACTTAAGTGTCACTTATAATCATTAGATGGAAGTGCAGGAAATCTCAAAATGCCATATTGGATAAGTGACTTTCCTGCTTTTTACTTAAGAATCAGCTCTAGGTATTAGATGGCAGTTCATATACCCCCAATATGCAGTTTTGTTGAGTGTTATAGTGGTAAAGAATGGGATAGAATAATAAATGCATTAATAAAAAATAGGGAGTTGAAGAGATGGAGAATTATGGAGAGTGTATGTGAGTTAATTTATGATAATTTCAAGGAAAGTAGTTTACTGTTTAAGGATTGAGCAGGATCATTAACAACAAGTGAATATATAAAAATAAATGGAGAAATCTGAGTGATTTAGTCTACAAGTTATATAACGAAGGCTTGGAAAATATTAGGCATCTGCTAACCGAATCTAAATGCTCACAAGAATAAAGAGTACAAATAATGAAGATGTGGGAGAATAAATATAAACAAAGTGATTGTGCAGAAAGTGAGTTTTTGGTTTGGAAAAAGATAAGAGGGAATTTAGATATAAAGTTCATAGAATGGACAAAAATGATGTGGAAATGGGATGGAGCAGGATAGAGAAGAATATGGGAAAAACTTAGGGTTGGAAATGGAAAATGAAACTAAGGTGGTTAACAGGTTTCTCTAGGCATAGTGGCTGAGAGATTCCTGACTTCAATTAAGGAGAAGTCATAGTGCATCACATTGCATAGCAATGTTGGATAACTGACTTTCCTGGATGGAAGCATGATATTTGCACATACTCATTTAGTGGCCATTTTTGTTTGTAATATGCCATTTAGGTTTTGATTTTAAATTCTCATTAAGTTTATAAATCTAAGATAACCTGCTCTTATATATATATATATATATAATTTAGATAGAGCACAAATTGATTATTGAAAATAAAACAGATGTATTTCAAATAATAGATAACCTTTTACCAATGAACACATGTTTATATGGAGAAAACAAAAAATATTAGATCAATAGGGAAAAGTGCAAGAAATAAATTCAAAGAAGCTGCTTACATGGTAATGGCAAATAATCCTTTAAGTCAACCTAGTATGATAATTCATCATGTTTAGAAGCCACTCATTAATCTTGCCCTTAGGAAAAAGTGAAGAAATGCAGAGAAATTCTCATAGGTATGTATATAAAATTATTACTGAATGATACCTTTGACAGAATAGCCTAGTTTTACATTGGTACATTTAGTTCAGTATTTATGAATCTGAAGGCACAGGTTCAATTCCCATGTTGTCACTATTCAGGCCTGCAGTACTTGAAGAACAAAGAAGAATATTATCAATCAAACTTTTGTGGTGTTTACTAACCTGTGTGCTGTTATTGATGGTCATATATTTTCAAAAAGTTTAAATAAAGTTTGAATTTTTCTCAAGACATTAAATATTAGATGATGGGGAATAGTTCAACATATAATTACTAATTTGGCAAAATTAAGAAATATCCCAGACATATTTAATTTTCAACATCTGGTGTATGCTCGGTAATCCATTCTGTGATTCTAATCCAGCTCCATCTATTGTGAGCTTAAAAAATCCAATATCTGGTGTATGCTCCGTAATCCATTTTGTGAATCTAATCCAGCTTCATCTATTATAAGCTTAAAAAATCAGTGGACCTTAGATGAGGTATACTAGTGTCTGGCTATCTTCATTCACCATGGAGGTGCATTGGCTTTGAATCTCAGGTCATTTTCTTGAACAAGAATCTACGCTGAACAATTTGACATGTGTTAGATCATATTAATGGGTATCTTTATGATGTGCTCTTACACAAATTTTACTGAATAGAAAACAACTTATAAGATTATAAAAACATGCATGTAATATTAAAATAATTGAATGACTATTTTTCTCAGGAGTTCATAAGAACAGGCAAAACTCTCCATACAATAGTGCCACCCTGTGCTAGCCAGATTAATCAATAGATGCCAGAAGGCTTGTGGATAATATCCCCATCTAGTGTCTTCTCATCCAATATCCCAACTAGTTTCTGGCTTGTCATCCATTGATTACTCTGGTTAACACAGGGTGGCACTACTGTATGGAGAGTTTTGCCTGTTTAATAACAGTTGATCATGTGAGTTCGTAAGAAGTTCAATTACCAGAAATGCCTGATCTAGAAACAATTCAAAGACCCCATGCTCCATAATCTGACACTCAATCACTGCTCCAACCCATGCAGAGCAAGGTACTTAATTATGTATAATAAAAAAGTATATTCTTATTTTTCTCCTTTTTATTTTCTTTGCATTTTCTCATATATTCATATATATTGCTTACAATATTTCCCCTCGTATACACTTTAATGCAAATTTTTTTTTTAATGATTCTTTTACTTTTCCTGACAGTTTTGATGGTCCTGCAGTCTTCATCGGAGTGATCTTAAGGTAGAGATTAAGATCACTCTGATGAAGACTGCAGGACAGTCGAAACTGTCAGAAAAATAAAGGAAACATCAAAAAAAAAATTTGTATTCAAGTGTATATGAGGGGAGTTATTGTAAGTATATATGTAATAAAAAAGCTAATGTAAATATTAACATCAGTTGTTAATACATTTGAAAAATACTTAAAGCATCTTATGGATTTTTGACATAAGAAACATCCACCACACTGTTTTGAACAAGTGAATAAAGACATATGTTTCAAGATTCTGTGATGGAGTTAAGACTATTAAATACATCTACAAAAGATACTACACATGGAAAAAGAGAAATCAAATTGAATTACTTCATGTTTGTGTATTTAATTAAAAGCAGATATATTTATCTTTAACTGGGATTTAAATCTTTTATATGGGCTAAAGATAATCTCTAATTTAATAAGTGATTGGTGATAATCATTAATGTATTTATCTAACGTATACCATGCCAGAGTTGTGTGTGAAGTAAGTTTGACAGTTGTAAATCAAAATATAACAAATAACAAAAATATTTTATGTCAGATATACATTTTTTGAATAAATTTCACTTGTGAATGTATAAAGAAATTAATTATTTACTTGTACCTGTAATTTATTTTTGGTTTTTATCGATATGTCCCTCATCTCTACTATATCATAATCATCTGCCAGTATACGAAGTCAGATCATTCTTTCCTATAGTGCATGAAAGTCATGTCCTAACCACTAGAAAATGCAAATGGTCAGTCAACAAATAAGTACTTAAATGTTTAGTTGTCTAATGGGTCATGTGACATTTGAAATACAGCCTTCATTTCGTGAGTTTGTCATTCTACCACTATACTTCTGAATGGAAACTGGTGTGCTAACAATTAGACAATACAGATGGATAGTTAGCAAAGTAAAATAATCAAATAGTTGCTTGGAAGGTCATCTGACATTTGAGCATCAGAAATGACAGTTTAAACTTTCATAGGGTCTGTTACTATATTACTATGTTAAAATTTATAAAGTAGTAGAAGTGTATTTAAGAGATAGATCATTGATAAAAATAAACCAGATCATTTTTTAAGGAGGTCAAATGCCATTGAAGCATCATTATTTGGGATCTCTTAATTCCCAACTCCAGCCCTTTCACCTTTGAGATATCCTGCACTGAATATGAGTCATTGGTCAGCCACCTATTGTTTTTTTTACAGGTATGTATAAGCGCACAGACATATACCACAAAGCTTTATTATTTATTTCTTAGCAGATGTTTTTAAAACAGAGATCAGATTTTGCAGGGAGGTTGTGATTTATTGCTAAGTTGTATAATTACAAATTTGAACATGTGCCTCGTGGCAGTAGAAGTAAAAATGATATAAATCTCCACTTACATTTTTTTTTTTTTGAAGTCATTTTAATAAAAACTGATCACATTTTAATTCACTGATTATTAATTTTTATTATTATTTAAACAGTTTGTTGCTTAGCAACAAAAATATAATTAAGCTAAAAAAAATGTCTATCTCGCACAGCTGGAAATCTTCAATATTGCGTGAAATTCCATTGCAGCCATAACTTTGTACATATATATATACACACACGCACGTGTACACATGGTATCTTCATCTTAATGTTGTTTTTTTTTTATCTTTTCGAAAATATAATTTATACAGACTATACAACGTTTTATTTATTGATTCTAAGGCAGTGTGTAATTTTCTTATACTGAAGGTTTCTTATATATGTAAGTAGAGGGGTTTGAACTCAGATATTTAGTATAAGCAAGTTACATACTGTTGAGTTCAAACCTCTTGACTTACATATATAAGAAACATACATATTGCCTTAGAATTATATATTGCTTGGGAAATAGATTACGTCTTAGTGTAATTTCAGCCCAGCCTTCTTCTATTAATAAATATGGGTACCTAATGGTCCAATAATATGAGAGGTTAGATTTACGTGATAACTACATAGGTATGACAATAATATCAAATCCAATAAGGGATTTCATTGTTCAGTCATTGGTTCCTCAATGAAATGGATTATCGAATAGTTGGAAGGGTGAGAAGATTGAAGCCTGTCCATTAAAGCTTGAGGGCTATCTATTTTAATATAAACCCAAGGGATAATTGTATATATCTGTGGGAGATTATGATCTGGCCTACCTGATGAGTGCCAGTTCTGCACAAAATATGTATATTGGTGATTATGTATCTTTTTTTTTTTATGTGTGTGGTCATGTGTATTGGTTGCTTGAGATGGAGTGAAAGATGAATTGATGAAAAAAATCCTGAGTTCAAATCCCTTACTTATTGATATAAAAGTTTTAATTAATGTTTATGATACAGTTACTGTTCAAGTATTCATTAGAAGTTTGACCCGAAAGTGTTAGAAATGAAATGGATTCAAAGGCCTTGCACTCTGATGTCTAAGACTCTATCACTGCATTATGTAGGGTAATTAAGAGAATAAACATACAAGAAAGAGAGAATGTCATCTACAGGTTGGAGCACGCTCTGTAGCTTGAAGCTTATGAATAATGGTCCAACTCTTCCACTTCCAGTGCTTGAATTTGTTATGCATTTCCGAGAAATAAACTATTCAATTCTTCATTTGGGAAAGGAAATAAGCTTCCACCCCCTGTTTTTGACTTGGAAATTGAACATTCTTAAATTGAATGGGACATGTATATGATCTGCTGGAAAGCAGGTTTATTTCTAAGAATCTCATAATGGAAGGCATTGTGATATTTCGTTAGATTCAATCAAAGGATAATCAATATATAAAAGTATGAAATGGTGCATAGTATAGTAATAGATATACTTCATTTCATGCATTATAATGTAATAGATATACTTCATTTCATGCATTATAATGATATTGAAGATTCATTAAAGATTATATCATTTTTAAATAATAAAATGCTTCAGTGGGGTACTAACTAAAAATGATGAGTGTTAATAAACTACGATTGATGAATTTATTTATTTATTACAGTTTTTAACCAATCGAGCAGATTATCCCAAGTTATGTAGAGCAAGCAGGTCAACAGGGGCCTGATAAATTGGACACTCCTTATAAATATGGACCCTGTTTTGTTGTCATCCATGCTCACAGTTTGGAGAGTATGAATCCCCAATTGTGCAACATATAACAACAAATCCTGGCTTGTTCTGATAATCAGGTGCTCTGCATTGGTTGCAATACATTTATTACCTTGTTCCCTCACCTGCCTTGAGGAAAAAAATAAGCATGCAAATAAATATGCCACATTATAAGATTATAATAAAATTTGTGTGTGAATAGAAAATATGTCTTTATATAACTCCACCTCATTTTTTTTTTATTAACCCATTATTGACGGAATGCCTGTATTTGTTGCAGAAATATATACACACTATCTATAAACACAAATATTTATATTTCATCTATTCTAGTACCATCTATTGGAAGTTTGGGTAAACAATGGGTGCTAGATGGTAATGCAGTAATATATTTGCTGGTACTACACATACACAATGGAATTGCAATATTTGCTATATTTTTTTCCTAACCCTCCTCATATACATCATGTATTATAATTATTGTTATATCTAACATACAGACTATATACGTGTACAAACAATGTAATATGTAGAGTATTTTGAGCTCAGACTTTCACATGCCCCACAACTCTCCACACTATCTCATACCACTGATACACTTGACCACATACATGTCTAAAAGATAACTAATCACCAATACATGTATTACATGCTAAACCAGCACTTGTCAGTTGGTCCAGATTATCATCTTTACACATATATACAAAAAGTGCTCAGATTTATATTAAGATAGCCAATCTTCATACTTTAATGAACAGGCTTCAATTCACTCCACTCTCCAACTCTTTAGCCATCCATCCTTTAGAAAATCTGATAATGGAACACTCAAAGCCCACACTGATGCTGACATTATTGTTATAATAATTATTATAATTGCTCACATTTTGATGATAGACTTTGACTATGTTAGAATTCATATTGTTTATTGAACTGCAAGTTTACAATATTTTTCAATACACACACACACATATATATATATATATATACAGATACATTTTATATGTATAGTATACATATATAAATTAAGAGTATAATATAAACAAAATTAAAAAAATAATAATAAATTAAGGGGACATATATATATTTTACTGAGTGTTTGTTCACTCATTGTATCTCTGAAAAAGTAACAATAAAAAAAAATTTACTGTAATATATTTTTAACCACATTTAATGTTAACTTCAACTGGCAAGTTTTTGAATAGAGCCTAGCAAATATTACATTAAACATGGCTCCATGTTTGATTTTTTTTTTTTGCAATTAAATCTTTTTTTTATGTATATTATATAACTAATTTCTATTTTCTAACATATATATTTAAACTTGTAATAATTAAAATTGAAAAAAAAATTAATATTTTAAAATTATGAAATTAAATATCTAAATGAAGTTTTTACTAATAACAAAAAGGCACGTAGCCATTGGCTGCATGCTACCTATTGAAAAAGTTAGAACAACAAAATATTAGATATTAGAATTTTATCATTTAAAAATGATATATTTACAATTAGTTATTAAAGAAACAGAATCTTGGCCTCAGGGTGGCCTTTGAGCATTCCATCATCAGATTTTCAATTGGATGGATGGTTGAAGAGTTGGAGTGTGGAGTAGATTGAAGCCTGTCCATTAAACTATGAAGATTGGCTATCTTAATATATATCTGATCACTTATAGCATATATGTATAGAGATGGTAATCTGGACTAACTGATGATTGCTGGTTTAGCATGAAATACATATATTGGTGATTATTTATCTTTTCAACATATATGTGTTCAAGTGTATGTGTTATGAGATAGTGTGGAGAGTGGTGGGTCACATGAAAGTCTGTGCTTATATACCCTATATATTACATATATGGACACAGGTATATAATAAGCTTGTGTGTTTCAGTTAAAGAAACAAAAAATTCTAAAAGTTTAAAAATTATTTATTGTTATTAAAATATTTTACTTACAGTCTTTATAAAACTGATTTTCTTTTAGTTAGTAGAGGCTGCTTCTGGTTCTTATAGCTTACTTTCTAAGAGCAGTCTTTTTAAAAATAAAATGTTTTCAAAGACAATCCCCTACTAGTGGCATAGTTTTTATTTAATAATAAATCTTTTACAAAAACATTACATCATAATCATTAAAAATTACTGAAAATCACATTTTCCATTTTATTTAGCCCCAGGATAAAACAATCTAAAGCATCAGCTAATCATAAATCTTCAAGCCATCTTCTTCACAGCTTTATTATAACAATAGAAAGTGCTGTCATAAGTCTGTATAATGCTGACATCTTTAGAATTTTTTAAAAAATAAAACATTAAAATGGAAACTTCATAGAACAGAATTGCTAGACTATCACACACTATAATATGTTATACATATGCTTTAGACCAATGTAGAAAAGTAGTACTCATAGTGCCATCATAATGCTTAAACTGTTAAACGTGAGAACAAAATTACAGCTCTAAAGTACAATGTAGTAAATAAAATGAATAGTGAAATGTCTGGTTTTCACCATGCCATGGACAATTTTTTTTTGTAAATTACCTTTTTTAAATAGAAATGTAACAATAGTCTTATTATCAAAAAACTATGATCTCTAATTTGATGTTTTTAAATCAAAAAAGAAGAAAAAAACTTACTTTTATGTATTTTTTAAATAAAATAAATAGTGAAATGTCTGGATTTCCTCACAAATTCTGGGCAATATTCCTTTTATAAATAACTTTTTCTTATAGAAATGTAATAGTAGTCTCATGATCAAGAAACTATGATTCTTTAATTGTGTTCATATTTTTAGATCGATATCAACTTTAAGTATGTTCTTAATTTTTGTAAACATTTTATTACATGAAATATTGCACATCAAATTCAGAAAGAATAATAAATGTGAATTAAAATGTTTGTGCTTACAACATTAACTGAAGAAATTTTAATAATAAACATGATCACCTCCTACTATGGTCCATGACAGAAAAATGGCTGCTGGCATATTTATTTACAATTGTTAACTTTTATTATAAACATGATGTGTATGGCACTCAGAGATGGAAAAATGGCTGCTTGCATATCATAAAATATATTAAATTCACAAATTTTAATGCTTTTTTATATTTGTTTATATACATATTGTATGTTTACATTTTTTTATGGATAGTGTATAATTGAAGTCATGTATATTGATATCGCATTGCCATGCACTGTTTGGTGCAATAGGTAGAGCACCCAACATGGGATTGTGAGGTACCAGAATTGATTCTAGTGCTCTCATATCTGACCCTTGAACTTCTTATGAACTCCCAAGAAATAAAGCAATATTCCTTTTTATATAGCATAATTCATGCTTTTTATATATATTTGAGATAAATATAATTGTTTCTTTTTTCCTACTCTACTGCCATCTATTGCAAGTTTGAATAACCAGTATTAGTTACCAGATAGCAATATAATTTAATGATTTTTTTTTTTAAAAAAAAATATTTGTTTTGAATCTTTTAATCTTTAATGCTCTAGATTAGAGATTCTTAAAGTTATTTGGCCTACCACTTCTTTTTCAGAAAAATAAAATACTGCGTGCCCACTGGAAATCTCTTAAATAGTTGGAAAAAAGATGCCACGACACATTTGCATTCTTTTATATATCTGAATTTATAAGTTCTACAATATAATAAAGATATTAAAACAGTAACAAAATCTCCACACATTAGTGCCACCTAGTGCAAGGCTTAATAATCTATGGATGCAAGAAGGTTGCACATAAAATTCTAATCTAGTGCCTACTTATCCAATATCCTCAGTTCCGTTTCTAGCTGTGGCTTTCATCAGTGAAGGCCTTGGTTGGAGAGCATTAGATCCTAAGATCTAGGTGTAGTACTCTCAGACTCAAGAGTCCTCACTGATGAAAGCCTCAAGCTAGAAACTAGTTTGGGGATATTGGATGAGTAGGCACCAGATAGAGATTTTATGTGGAAACATTCTTGCATCTATTGATTACTTTGCCTTGTACTAGGTGGATCTACTGTATGAAGAGTTTGTCACAGAACTATGGGTGCTTTTGGTTGCAAGTTATGTAAAGAAGGCTTATAAAATATTAGGCATCTGCTAATTCAATGTAAATATCTACAAACAAAAAGGGTACAAATATTGAAGTTGTGAAAGAATAAATGTAAATTAATTGATTGTACAGAAAGTGGGTTCTTGGTCTTTATGCTGTGTTTGGAAAAAGATACGGTGGATTTAGATATAAAGGCCATGGTGTGGACAAAGATGATGTTGTGAAAATGAAATAGAGCAGGATAAAGAAGAATATGGGAAAAATTAGATGAGGAATGGAAATGGAAAGTAAAGTTGCTAACAGGCTTTGCTGAGCATATTGGCTAAGACCTTCCTGATTTTGATAAAGGAGTAGCCATATCACATCACATCACTTTTAACATTTTATGTAAGCATAGGAATTGGTGATCATGTGATGAAAAGAAAGGCGTAACACCCTGAAGATTGAAAAAGGAAAGATCCTTTTTAAAATTAACCATAGTAACATTCACGTTATATGCAGAAAATTAAGATAATGAAGGTTAATATTTAAAATGAGTAACATTAAAAATAATCATAATAAGGGTGAATCTGGTGCACTGTTATTAATTTGTCAATGTTTGGTTCCATTGTGATTAGTTATTAACAATCGATGTCTGTTTTTAATTAACAGATTTGGGACTGCACTGAACCATATTCCTTTAAATATGAAAAAAAAATGCAATTAAAATCTTTTGAACTATAGCCCATATCCATGATAAAATATAGGTATTTCCTTTTGCAGCTAGACTTGTTGGTAATACTCTTGAATTTAAAATTCCAATCTCTTATTTTTTATTACTTTTATAACTTACTCAAATTTGTGTCCGTTTTTTCATTTTCATAATGAAATGGTTTTTTCTTCACCATAAACATAACTGTTCTTAAATTAATTATTGTTGCTGCTTTATTTATTTTCTATTGTAATTATGCATGCATTTTTATTTAAATTAGTTCATTTGAATATTCCATTTGTTAGATAATTGGATACTGTTTTATCTTTTGTTTATTACATCTATGAGTGACAATAAATCATACCTTCTCATACTTTTTTTTTTTCATCATTGCTCCATACACAATAGATTGACTGTCTGTAGGTTAAAACATTGACCCAACTGTTTTTGTGGTCCCAAAACATGGACACATACCATGTTTGTTTTAGCATGCTTATATATGTATTGTTGCTGTGCTAATATAGTTGAGATGTTAGTTACCATAGTATACAGAAATACAGCTTGGGCTGTTGCATGGAATCTCATATACCATCTATGGTGTATCCTACTTTTCTAATTTGTTTTTTGTGTTGTTAACCTATTAAGATTGGTGGGAGTATAAAAACTAACTTTGAAAGTTGGTTCACAGATCTTTTTTATTTTGTTCATTAATCTCAGAGTGTAAGGTGTGCTAACTTATAGTTTAGTTTCAACTTGCCCTTTTAAAGTTTGCACTATATTCCTATGGAGTTGTTTAATAACATTCATCAGAATATTTCGCTATATTCTATACTATCTATATCCTTAATCCATTCATCTATATTGTTTTTTCTATCTGTTTTATATTTACATGGTGTCAAATTTCTTTTAAGAAATGCTTTAAGACCTGCTAATATATGAGCCATTGGTATTTTAGATTGTGGATGGACAGAACCTCTAATTTTGAATGGTTTTACCACCATTTTATAATTCAAAACTGTTTATTTATTTGGATTAATATGTCTAAATACTTGAAGCTAGTTATTGTAATTTTGGAAATTCTTCTGTGTTTATATTTGAAAAAGAATCGAAAATCCAGTCAGGTATCTTCTTTTTAAGACTATCTTCAAATCATGACTTGAAATCAGAATGGATAGCCTCTAAGCTCTAATAGTAAGTGAATAAGTCTATCATGTTTTTCTGGATAAATTTAAAAATGGATAGAATTCTTCTTATCCTAAATGTTATTTATTCAGAAGAGGTTTAGCCACAAATTCAGAAATAATGTTTTTGTTTGATTAAATTCAGCTTCTTATCCCAAAAGATGTAGATTTGTTTTATTAAATTTGTTTAAATAAGCATAATCAATCAAACTGATTCATAAAGCATCGTCTTTGTTTTTTAGGAACTAGTATTTTGAGTCTAAGAATATGTTCAACTGATTCAAACAGCATTTCTTGATAGTCAGTGAACTTCTGTAAGAAGCAGTAACAAATTGAATTCATCATTTTTGATAAAAGTTGTTCAACAATCTGTCTTTTAATGAATTACTTCTGATTTTGTTGATTGTTTTAATGATCTAGGCGAAGGACTCATTCCGATTTTTTGGCAACTAAATGTTTATGATGAATGAAATAATATACAATGAATACATTTGGAACCATTTTTTAACAATTTGCTTTAATTTAATTTAGAAATTCTCTTTGTTTGACATGTCCATAACCAGTTTTTAACGTACATCTATTAAATGGATTTCCATCATATTTTGTACACACATTAGGTTTTGACACCAATGCAATATGATACTAAAATACTTCAGGCTTGTCCAGTCTATCAGCATTGATGGTCCTAATTTCAAACACTTGATTCTTGCTTCAGTCTTTGTTATGTGGTGGTAGATGGCGATATATTTTTTTAATAATATGCTTTCATTGAATATTTTTTAAAAAAGTATTTACAGTTAATTAAAATAAAAAAACAAAAACAAATGAAGGATGAAATCGTAATTTCTCTTGATATTAAAACTTGCTTTTTTTTTTTTAAAAAAAAAAAACATTGCTTTTCATAAACAAACAAAAAAAAATTGTGTAAATGTTTTTTAACTTGAGTGAATTTTATTTTAAAAACTACAAATGTGTCAATCTTATTTACTTTTTTTTTTTCTTAGTGATGAAAGTTTATTCATAAAAAAAACCCAGATACAAATATAGTTAGAAAAAGGTTCACAAAGAAGTAATTATATGATAAATTGAAATTTCAGAAGCAACATGATAAGAGGAGAAGGATACATGTGAAAAGGGAATGGGAAGTGGAAAGGGGAAACAGTGTGCAGTTCAGGCCAGTCTGAGATGCATGACTTTATTGGGCAAGCACTGCATGGGTCATAAACATTTGAGTGATTGAGTCCTATGACAGAGGTTGAGAGGATGGGAGTTGGAGAATTGCTCAAGTGTCTGTGAGGAGTGGAGGTGAGGCTAGTTTGGTATCTGGTTTTGAGAGAGTGAATTAGGTCCAATAGCTTTTGATTCACTAAATGGACATTCTGTTCAAAAATAATGGCACATCAGAGCAACCCCATATTCTGCTTCATCCATTTCCACAACATAATCTTTGTAACTCTAGTACATGCTATAGTAATCAATAGATGTCAGAAAGTTTGTGCATTTAAATGCCTATCTAGTGTTTATTCATCCTATGTCTACAGATATTATATTGAGAGAGTTACTAGTATTTTAAATAGTTTGCACAAGCAAAAGAAATGGTGATCATGTGAGGTTGGTTTAGCTTCAATAACTCCTAGTTTAAAATTTTTTAAAATAAAAAACATATAAATTCAAAAATTTTAAATCATAAATCAGCTATATAAGCAGGGTATGAGTATTGGTCACAAATCATCTTTCCACCAACCATTCCCTTGTTTGTGTATTTAATCTTATAATTACAGTCTTTCTTTTTTTTTTTTTTTTTACAATTATTGCTGTAGTACTAATAATTTTTATTAGTCATTCATTAGACTAGAGCTTATCCACTTAATGAATAATATTTATGTAATCTAATTTTCACCGTACAACTCTAACAGCAAAGTAGGTACTGGTTTTTTGTAACACCTTGTGGAGGAATGTAATCATAAACACATGACCAAAGACATGTAAAAAGATGCATCCCAAGATGCATATTTCATGCTGAACCAGCACTCATCAGTTGTCCCAGATTACAATCTCTTACACATATCATTACCCCATTCAGTATATGTAGATAGCCAATTACTACAATCTAATTGATAAGTGTCAAATTTATTGCCCTCACGACTTTGACACACTTGGTGAAAATATATTAATAATTTTTTATTAGTCATCCATTAAATTAGAGATTATTCACTTAATGAATAATACCATGCAAGGTAGGAACTGGTTTTTATCTGTTTTTAAGTCTTTGTGGAGGGGTGTAATCATAAATGACTCCAAGTGCATTATTATATTTTTTTGCGTAATTATTTTTGTTGATGTCTGAATATGTATATTTCAAATAATTAAATTGCTTATTTTTTTTCTACAGTACAGGCTTTTTTATACCTGCACTTCTATATGTAATAAATAGAGGGTTTGAACTCAGACTCTCACACGACCCCCAACCATTCATGCTATCTCATACCGCTGATACACTTGGTCATTATCTTTTCGACATGTGTGTGATCAAATGTATCAGTGGTATGAGATAGCATGGATGGTTGAGAGTCATTTGAAAGTCTGAGTTCAAACCCCCTATATATTAAATTGCTTATTGTAGGTGTGCAGTCCTATATTAAACATCAATATTGCTTAAGATTTACTTGTTTTTATGCTTTCACCTACCTTGGAAACATATGGCAGTAGATTTGGAGAACTCCAGGGGATATGGAGGACTGTTGAATAAAGTAAGCCATTATCACTCAAATATAATCTATTTAATAATTGAAAATTCCACTCATTTCGCAATTCTGCTGCAATTATGCTAGTCTTGTAATAGTTTGACAGAATTATTGTCAGTATTAGATATTGATCGATCTTCAGGAATACAGGTTTGTGAAGAAATTGATTTCTCATTTATCACTTTCTAATCAGAGTTAGTGTTAGTAGCAAATTACTTTATTTTGTGATTCTTAACTTTACTTGAAAAGCCCGAACTCTTTAAAAAGCCATTATGAGTTTTCTTTTTTAATTTGGTAGGAAGTTTTTGATATATATATAAAGGTATGTTTAACGTTATATTTGTAAGAAATAAGACGTTCCTTACTATACAAATGCAAAACTCTGAGCACTCAGATATAATTACCTTTGATATTCGTTATGCATTTATATAAAGAACTTCATGGAATTGTCCTAACCCATCTGCCTGACATGTCCATGATCTCAGGTTTGAATTTGAAACATAGTATGAGTCTATAAAAACTTGAGATCCAGCGATATATTTGTTTTAATATTTGTTATGTGTTTATAGAAAAGGTCCTATGATATTGTCATGGTATATTTAACTGTTATGATCATGATCTGCGGTTTGAACCTGGGGTTGGCATTTCATAGTATAAGGATGTAAAAGTTCTTGCATTTAAGAGATATATTTGTTTTGATATTTACATAAAGATCTCATATCACTGTCATGTCACATCTAACTGACATAACCATGTTCTGGATTTTGAATCTAGGCTGGCATTACATAGTGCACTGACATGACCATGAACTAGGGCTTGAATCTATGGCTAGTATTACATAGTGTAAGACTATAAAAGTCAGAATACCCAGAGATATATTTTGTTTTGATATTTTTTATATATTTAAATGAAGGCCTCATGGTATTGTTGCAGGACAAATGCCTGACATGATCATGATATAGGGTTTGAATCCAAGACCAATATTATATATGAGAGTAAAAGTCTGAGCACCTGGTGGTATAGGTGTTCTGATATTTGTTGCATATTTTCATAAAATATCTCATGGCATTATCACAGCACATGTGACACTGCCATCATCTGGGATTTGAATCTGGGACTGGTAAATCTTGGAAAATGATTTTAGTTAAAAGTCAGTCTTAGTACAACTGTTTCAGATCACTGGTCTTGACAAAAGCCAGTTAATCATATAATATTGGTTCAGTGGTGAGTATCTGGCTATTCTTAGCTAAAGGTTGAAATAGGATAGAAAACTCTCAGATTACTATCATTTACTAATTGTAATATCTTTTTCTTAACTAATATCTCTGTAAAAGATTTTTAAAGGATCTTTGACTGCAGTGAATTATTGAAAGACTGTTTTATCTTTTACCTATATGTACACAATGTATAATATTGTGCCAAAGTTTGAAGGCACATTAGGATATCATTTATGTTCTGGATAACCAATACACTGTCATTGTTAATGGTGATTATCAACATATATAAGTAATAGTATTTGGTGCACATGGGCACATGTTGGTATTCCACTATGTACCCATGGAATATTATAACTTTATCTTTTTTATTGCATTGCCAAATTCATGTAATATTAATATCATTTATGTTATTACTTTTACAATGCTTTTTACAAACCCACTATTGTCTGTTTTGATTGCCCCAGCAATCTTCTTCAGAACTATAAGAAACATAATATAAATACATGAATATAAATATACATGAACATATAATTTTACATATATACACAAATTTTATCTTATAATCATTATTTATATACCCATACAATTATTACTCTTTTATATATTTTTTATATTCTATATTTATCAATCAATACTTCCTATAATTAATACAGATGGAAATATAATGGATAAAATTAATCGTAGAATTAAACTTGGTTGGAGTGCTTTTGGTAGAAATAACTTGATACTAAAAAGAAATATGCCTATGTGTTTGAAAAAGAAGGTTTTTAATAAATGTGTTTTGCCAAGGATCTGAGACTTGGATACTTAATAGAAGAGCAATACAGAGACTTCAGACCACTCAAAGAAGTATGGAGAGATGTATGTTGGGAATAACAAGAAGAGATCATAAACGCAATGTATGGGTAAGAGAACAAACAGGTGATACTGACCTCATTGAAAAAATTAAAAGATTGAAATGAGTTGGGCTGGACATATTGCTAGAAGAGATGATAATAGATGGACAATTGAAGGGTTAAATTGGATTCCAAGAGACCCAGAAAGAGACCACATGTGAGATGGATGGATGAAATAAGAAAGTGTGCAGGGGTGATGTGGAGAAGAAAAGCTAAAGATAGGGAAAGATAGATTGAACTTGGAGAGACCTTCATCCTACAATGGATTGATAATGGTTGATGATGATGATGACTTTCTATAATCATATATATATATATATAATATTTTTATTTCATTTATTTTTTATTATTTTATTCTTATTAATTTTTTAATATTTAACTCTAACATTATATATTCATATTTTTATATTTTACATAATTATTATTATTCGTTATATTAACATTCAATATGTATAAAAAAAAATTAAACACGTTGAATGTTAATATAATGAATAATAATAATAATGTAAAATATAAAAATATGAATATATAATATTACAGTTAAATATTGAACACTTAATAAGAATAAAATAATAAAAAATAAATGAAATAAAAATATTATATATATGATTATATGAAGTATTGACTGATAAATATAGAATATAAAAAAGATAATAATTATATAGAAAGGTATATAAAGATATATGTGGGTATATAAATAATAACAGAGACTTCAAACCACTCAAAGAAGTATGGAGAGTAACAAGAAGAGATCGAAAATGCAATGTATGGGTAAGAGAACAAACCAATGTTACTGACCTCATTGAAAAAATTAAAAGATTGAAGTGGAGTTGGGCTGGACATATTGCTAGAAGAGATGATAATAGATGGCCAACTGAAATTTTAAACTGGATTCCAAGAGATTGTAAAAGACCCAGAAAGAGACCACATGTGAGATGGATGGATGAAATAAGAAAGTGTGCAGGCGTGATGTGGAGAAGAGAAGCTAAAGATCGGAGAAGATGGATTAAACTTGGAGAGACCTTCATCCTGCAGTGGATTGATAATGGTTGATGATGATGATGATGATAAATAATATAAGATAGAATTTGTGTATATATATAAAAAATGTAAATTATATGTTCATGTATATTCGTATTGTGTTTGCTATAATTCTGAAAAAGATTGCTGGGGCAATTGAAACCATCATAGTGGGATGTAAAAAATATTGTAAAAATAATAAAGAAGATAAATGAGATTATTACCCATGGAAATTGATTACAAATTTTGCTCATTTCTTATTTAAGTTTATTAATAAAAATTAAATTTTATTTGGCACAATATTGGTCAGTAATGCAATATTTTATTTTATGCATGATTTTTGTAAACACTACCATTATAATATTTATATGTGAATGTAAAAAAGTTTTTGGGAAATATCATGTATCAATCCTTCTTTGATAGGTCATCAGAAGGTAATTTCCAAATTTTTTTTGAATTTCATCTTTTAAACATGAAAATCTTTGAAGTAATATGTATGTAGAAAGAATTATCTATTCATAATATCAACACCAACTCTCCAGTCAAATTACAAATTTCTTATTTATAATCACATAAGGTCTAGAAAAAGATCGACCTACTTATTCTAGCTCATCATAAATACTACAGCAATCATAAATAAAACAAAATGAAATTCACTTAGGTATAATTATAACTGTAATACCAATAAACTAATGCACATGCGCTTTGTAGTGTCACTATATAAATGAATACGCCCACTTTTTCAAACACAAGATAAAGTCTTTGGGAAACGATAGAATGAATCCATCTATCTTTTCTTTCAAAATATTTATTAAACAAGTACAATGTTTACAGTGACAAATATGTGTACATGGTATATTAAAAGTGACCCAAACGTATATGTATGGGCAAATCTTAAGTGTTTGAAAATGAGAGTGTGAAGTTGTTAATTGATCCCTTTAAATTCCTCTTTTACTACGTGAATGAATGACGCTTGTGAAATTTTTAGAATTTGCGATACGTCATTTTTATGAAATTAAACATATGTAAACAAGACATTTAGTATAATTATAACGTAAAATTAAAATAGACTAAATTTAAATTATAAAGACATAATTAACAATTACCTCTATCATGGATCAAACTTAGGACTGCTGGGTGACCTTGAACTGGTATGATTACTCGATCGCCTATCAGTATGCATTCTTTATTTATTGACAGTTGGTCTCGTGCTTTCCAGAATGCCACTGGGAGATTGTTGGGTCGTTTAATTGGCCAGCCATTACATATCCAATTCCATAATAGTCTGTACCCATCGTCTAATTTAGTCCATTTTGCTACTAACTCGCTATTCAACATATTTGATTCCCATGTATCTATGTAGTTTATAGAGACTTGTCCTATAGTTTTTTTATTATTATCTGGTATTCGGGACAGTGCATCAGCATGTGTTATAAAGCTGCCTCTCCTGTACTCAAGGGAATAATCATATGCAGATAATATTTCAATCCAACGCAGCATGCGTGGGCTTAAGTGATCGGGTAATTGTTTTGACCTCGAAAATATTCCCAGTAATGGTTTGTGGTCAGTGATTGCTGTAAAATGCCTTCCATATAGATATTGGTGGAACTTTTTTATCCCAAAAATGATTGCAAGGCTTCTTTGTCTAGTTGACTATAGTTCCATTCAGACCTTGATAATGTTCTTGAAGCATAAGCTATGGGTCGTTCACCTTCATCTGTGGGGTGGCTTATTACTGCTCCTACTCCATATTCTGATGCGTCAGTGGTTAATATTACCTGTTCATTGTTATTGTAGTTTATGAGTAGGTCATCTGATGTTAGCAAGCTTTTTGTCTTCTTGAATGCATCTTCATGTATTCTATCCCAGCTCCACTTCCGGTTTTTCTCTAATAACTCGTATAACTTACTGGCAATGTGGGCTTTTCCTTTAAGAAATCATTCAAAATATCCAATAAGGCCCAGGAAAGATTGTAATTCCTTGACATTTCGAGGTGTTTTTGCATTTTTAATAGCCCGTATCTTTTCAGGCATTGGTTTTTTACCATTATTGGATATAATATGTTCTAGAAATTTAATTTCTGGAGTATTCCAGATACATTTTTCTTCATTTAGTCTGGCTCCTGATTTTGCTAGCTTTTCACAAACTTCATGAACCTTACTCTGGAGTTCTGTCTCTGAATTTGCCATTATTAATATATCATCGAAGTAAGGTATCACACCATTTATTCCTCGGAGTAGTTGGTCTATGTTTGATTGGAAAATATTTGGTGCGGTGGTAATTCCAAAAGGCAAATGGTTGTATTTAAATAGACCAAAAGGTGTAGTCAGTGTTAAGATCTCTGCTGACTTTCCTGTTACTGGTATTTGGTGAAATGCAGCATTAAGGTCTAATTTTGCATAGTGAGTTGCTCCCTCGAGAGTGGCTAATACTTCACGCACATTTGGCACTGGATAATTGCTTTTATTTAAAGCTGGGTTAACTGTTATCCGGTAATCCCCACAAATACGTATACTGCCGTCTGGCTTAGTAATGATTACTATAGGTGTCACCCACTCTGAGTTTTCCATAGGTGTTAATACCCCTTTATTTGTTAACTCTTCCAGTGCATTGGCTAGTTTTTCTCGTTGCGCGTATGGCACTCTCCGTGGTTTACACAACACAGGCTTTGCATTCTCCCTAAGCTGTATTTCAACTGGTTTTGTTCTAATTTCCCCTAGTTCTTTTTTAAACAATGACGGGAATGTATTGCGTATTTCCTTTTCAATCATAATTTTTTTTGTGATAGTTATTTTGATGCCCATAGGTTTAAACCAATTTCTTCCAATTATGGGGTTTGTTTTTCCATGAATGATATATAACGGGAGATCGGTGATTTTGCTATTTGTTTGTACCGGAACAATAACTTTCCCGACTATTTCAATGTGTTTCCCGTTTACGTCTTTTGCTATCAGATTTGTTTTTTCTAGATTACTGGTTCGATTGCGAAATTGCATTATTGTTTTCCAATCTCTATAAGCCATTAAAGATATTCCGGAACCGCTGTCAATTTCCATGGCAAATGGTCGGTCAAATATTTTTACTGACAACATTATTTGATCGTTATTAACGGTTTCCGTATTTTTAATTTCCACTTGCTTGTTGTTTTTACACGCTTCCGCTAAGTGTCCTATTTTCCCGCAATTTCTACATTTACTCTTTTTCCATTTACACATTTTTGCTAAATGTCCGGATTTTCCGCATCTGTAACACTTCATTTCGTCATTTTCATTTCTTTCCGCGAAGTTTATTTGTTTACACGTTTTAGCTAAATGTCCGGATTTTCCGCACCTGAAACACTTCATTTCATCATTTCCGTTTAGTTCCACGAGGTTTATTTGATGCCATTCTGCTGCCATTGCGCTCTGGAATTGTTTTGATTGCTCCATAGCCGCTTCGTGTGCGAGGCCCGTTTTGATCGCTGTTTTGTATGTAAGGTCATCGATTGTTAATAACTGCTCTCGGAGCCTCCCGTCAGACATGCCCCATAAGAATTGCTGCAATAGTGCTTCTTCCAAATAATTCCCCAAAACACAATCTTTTGCTAACTCCTGTAGTGCAATATCGAATTTGCGAGTGTTTTCGCCTCTATTTTGCCTACGATTCTGGAAATGGAGGCGTGCTACATGTTTGGTTGGTTTGGGATCAAAATATTTTTGAAGTATGTCCTGTAGTTCTGAATATTTCAGTTCTTCTGGTTTTTTCGGGTTACATAAATGATTTGCTGTTTTAATTACATCTGGACCCGCAAAATACAGTAGAGTGGCAATTTTTCTCTCGTCCTTTACAATATTATTCATTAAAAGGTATTTATCTATGCGGCTTGCATATAGAGGCCATTCTGATTGTCTATGCACGTCAAATTCTCCAACGTTTACCTGCGCCATGTTTAATTTGAACGGCGTCACTTATGAATTTGTGAATTTCGGATTACTAGTTTCCCGATGTTTATATATTTCTGAATATCCTACTGGTTTGTCGACTGCGCCAATGATATGTCTTGAAGTTCGCCGTGGAGGGTGGTCCAGAAGTTACACTATGGGTCGGATCAGGAGTATGAACACTGCGGGGATTATCCGGCCTTAATCGAGGCTCCCTATGTATCTTAGTGCTGCACTGCGCTATGATATCAAATCTCCCGAAGTTGTTGCCTTCTCCGTTGGCTCTTATATGCCTTCCAGATTATATTCTCCGACGAGTAAATTATTCCTTCTTCCTGGCCGTGGAACTTAAGTGTGACTGCCGATTTCTGGGAAGGGTTTTTT
Source organism: Epiperipatus broadwayi (assembly GCA_028023455.1). Lineage (NCBI taxonomy): Eukaryota > Metazoa > Onychophora > Udeonychophora > Euonychophora > Peripatidae > Epiperipatus > Epiperipatus broadwayi. The sequence goes on from JAQFVV010000104.1 coordinate 2,180,761, forward strand.
TCTCTCTATATGGCTATTGTTCTCTAAAGTATATTTTTACCAATGAAATCTCTACATTCTGAGAGCAAAAGCTTATCTCCAATCAGAAAGATCCACTTATAAATGTAAGTAAATTCTTATTAGATAAAAGTTATCAATTGCCCCAGGGATTTCTTGAATCTTTTAACCCGTATAATTTTAATCCAATTATATATATATATATATATAGCACTTTCTTAAAACCTCCCTCCATAATTCAACATACAATGGGGCCATGATATCTGCTATATTTTGTTTTAAGTTCCCTCTCTCATATACATTGTGCATCACATAAAATAGCTCACATTTATTGATAAACTTTGATTAGAATAGAATATGTATTATTTATTGAACTGCAAGTGTTTGGTAGTTTTAAACATACATATATAAATAATTAAATTTGTAATGCACATACTCATTACATAAAGTAATATATATTAAGGCAATAACATTAGACCATCCATCTGAAAAATGACTGTAGGGTCCTCTACAAATCTTGTCTTTTAAATAAATCTTGTGTTAAGATTTGTAGAGGTCCCTACTGTCATTTTTCAGATGCATGGTCTTAAGGTAATTTTCTTTAATATATATTAATAAACCAATAGTTTGATTATTAATCTCAATGTATTACACACACACACACACACATATATAGAATTAAATATTTAGATGCATTATTATTATTATAAAGAATTAAAATGAGATATCTCTATAAACAGAGATAACTTTTAGCTTTTGATGTTGGTAAGAAACTCAATTACTACAAAGTAACAATACCAGAGGCTAAATGTTAGGGTTATACAGAATATATAAATAGAAATGTTAGATTAGAACTAGAGGAAAGAAAATTGCAGATGTTTAAATAGAGAGAATTAGGATAAATAAAGAGAGTGATTTTGAGAAGTACATAAGTATTTTTTTTGGAGAGATAATATATAGCAGGGGTGGCCAACAAGTCAATCATGATCCACCAGATGATTGTGAAGCCAATTTTGATCTATCACGAGGCCAATCTGACAAGAGCTATCAGGTTACGAAAGAAACAAATTAGGTCAAGATTTTCAATTTTTTTTTTGTTATTTTGTTTTTGCTTTAATTTTTTTTTCAATTCTAGATAGGTGAAGTCAGCTAAGTTGTATCATTATTTTAAAATAATATTTTTAATCTTGATTTAATGTAGCTGATTTGAATTAATAAATATTGTTAATAATTACTCATGTTGCTTTAATTCCCCCAGACCTGAGTTTTTTGGCCCATTAAATAATTGTTTTTTACATAGGTAGATATAGAAAAATAGTATGTATTTCACACCTCCCTCCACTTAGACTATGCCTATGACAACAAGTTGATCGCAACACATTTTTAAAATAAAAAGTAGATCTTATGAACCCAAAAGTTGGCCACCCCTGATATATAGTGTCTGTTTAATAGCACAGTCTTATAGAAATATTCAAATATAATATCATGGAGTTTCTTTCTTACTTTATTATAATAGAATGACTTATTAAGACTTCTGATGGTGTTAATTCCTTTATTCTCCTGAGTTCCATCATTCTCATTTACTGATAATGTCAGTTGTTAAATATCAGTGCTTCATCTACTGTGTGATATGGTGTAATGGTAGATTGAAAAACTGGAGCACAAGGTCCATAGTTTGCAGCATATCTCTACCACTTCCAGTGCTCATATTTCTTAAACTTCCTAGCAATAAGCCATTCATTTAGTTTATTCTGTGTGGGGTAATTCACTGGCAGACTAGAACTCAAGGCCCATTGATCAAAGCCCAGTTCTTTCACCTAATGCTTGAACTTCTTATGAATTCCTGAATAATAAACCATTCAATTACTATAGTCTTTCTGAGTTCCCAGCATGCTTTGCTGCAGTGATAGAGTGGCAGACTGGAGCTCAAGGTCCATGGATCAAAACCCAGCTCTGCCACTTCTGATGTTTGGACTTATTATGAACTCCTGAGTAACAAACCATTAAATTACTATGATTTTTTTATTTCCCAGCATGCTTTGCTGCAGTAGTAGAATGCCAGACTTTGGAGCTCAAGGTCCATGGATTGCAGCCCAGTTCCATCACTTCTTATGAACTCCAGAATAATAAGCCATTCAATTACTATATTCTTTCTGAGTACCCAGCATGCTTTGCTGCAATTGCAGACTCTGGAGCTCAAGATTGATGGATTGCAGCACAGCTCTGTCACTTCTGACGCTTGGATTTCTTATGAACTCCTGAATAATAAACCATTCAATTACTATACTCTTTTTGATTTCCCAGCATGCTTTGCTGCAGTGGTAGAGTGGAAGACTGAAACTCAAGGTCCATGGATCCCAGCCCAGCTCTACCACTTCTGATGAACTCCTGAATAATAAGTCATTCAATTTCTATATTGTTTCTAATTCCCAGCATGCTTTGCTGCAGTAATAGAGTGGCAGACTCTGGAACCCAAGGTCCGTGGATCACAGCCCAAACTCTGTCACTTTTGAGGAACTTCTGAATAATAAGCCATTCAATTTCTATATTCTTTCTGAGTTCCCATAATGCTTTGCTGCAGTGGCAGACTCTGCAACTCAAGGTTCGTGGATCACAGCCCACCTTTGCCACTTTTGATGCTTGGACATCTTATGAACTCATGAATAATAAACCATTTAATTACTATACCTTTTCTGATTTCCCAGCATGCATTGTTGCAGTGGTAGAGGGTAGAGTCTGGAGATCCAGGTCCATGGATTGCAGCCCAGCTTTATCACTTCTGATACTCAAACTTTTTACAAACTCCTAAATATAAATTGGCGTAATTTGGATTCAAATCCATTGTGGCCCATTTCTGTCACTTCTGGTGGTCATGCATCATATGACCCCTGAACAATTAAACCCTTCAATTATTTATTTATTTATTTTTATTTAGTAGTGCTTTTTTTGTCTTTTTGAATAAATAAAGATGACAGGGATATATTTAGCTTAGGGGAACCTTTTCCTACTTTGATATTGCTGATCTCTCTTTTAAACATCATAATGTAATAATTCCCATTACAAATGAGTAAACTGATTAGGGAGGATTTTGAATTGGAGCTTTCATATGCCAGAAAGTAGTTATGCTGAACATAGTGCTATTTTATTCATTAATTCTATGCATGCACTCTGTAATACAATTAATTTTTTAACTGTGGATGTCATTTTAAAATCAGTAATCACTTTAAATTTACAGAAATCCATTTATTTATAAATAACTTTATTGAAAAAACATATGAAAGAATGATACAATTGTAAATAAAAAATAATAGTTATCCATGTTGCTTGGGTAACCAGATGGTCTGATGTGGTTGCTGGTGTTGTTTAATCCAGCTTAATCAGGCTCCATGTGTTGTCAAATAAAAATCTGGACGAGATGATTCTGCCCTTATGGCGGAATTCCTTCAGCTTAGAAATGGATATGTCTTCAGGCTTGGGATGAGGAATGATAAACTTGTTGTGACATCTGGCCATCCAGGTAGCATAAGTGATGAAGGTTGAAAGTCTTGAGGTGACATAATCCCTAGACAGAAAGCAGCTGTTGATATCTAGTATTTTGTTCAGGAAAATGTGGCAGTTGTGAGCAATAAATGTTCTGATTTTGTCATATGCCGGGAAATCATTTATCATGTGGTCAAAGGTTTCAGAGGTTCTGTGGCAGTTATGATACATCGGATCTATGTTCTTGAAGAATCTCCTGTAGTGCAGGAACCAGTTCGTGTGGAGTGAATCCAGATTGATTTTCACCAGGAGGTCCAGGAACCTTGGCTCCAGTTTGAGATGTTTGAAAAACCTAGTAACCACACCAAGGTAAGGAAGGGTAGAGTTTTGAGTGAGAAATAACAGGTCATGAGTATCCCAAATTTACACAGATGGTGTGGATGGAAGCAAAAGCATATGTACATATGTTAATTTTAAAAGATGATGTATATGGATTGGAATATAGACATTAATGTCATTTACCTATTACATATCCATTTTCAAGTCGGTATTCAATTTAAGTTCATGAAAATGCTTTTGTATATATGGTTTGGATGGGAGTGGAAAGACTTGCTGTATTGAACATTCATTTTAAAAGGTGATTTACAAGGATTAGAATATGGTTGCTAATGCTATTTATCTATTTATTATAGATGCCATTAATGAAAATGTTTTTATATACATGGTCTGGATGGAAGTGGGAAACCTGATCAAGTTAATTTTAAAAGGTGATCCAATAATGTTGTTTACCTACTACAAATGCCATTTTAAAGTCAATATTCAATTTAAGTTCATAAAATTGCTTGTATATACATTGAGTGGAAATGGAAAGACATATTGAACAGGAAAGACATATTGAACATTCATCTTAAAAGGTGATTTATAAAGATTGAAATATAGACATTAAGATATCAGTATTCAATTGCAGTTTATGAAAATGTTTTAGAAGGTGATTTGTAAGAACTAGAATATAGTCAATAATGGTATTTACCTATTATTGATATCATTTTAAAATGAGTGTTCAATTGAAGTTCATGAAAACGCTTTTACATACATGGTCTGGATGAAAACAGAAAGACATTATTGTATCAAACATTCATCTTAAAAGGTGATTTATATGGACTGGAATATAGATGCAAATATTATTTACCTATCATAGATACCATTTTAAATTCAGTATTCAATTGAAGTTCGTGGAAATGTTTTTTAAAAGGTAATTTATAAGTATTAGAATATGAACACTAATGGTATTTACCTATTATTGATGTCCTTTTAAAATCGATGTTGATTTATTCATGAAAATGCTTTTATATCCATGGTCTGGATGAAAACAGAAAGACCTTATTGTTTTGAACATGATAATGAAGAAACTATCGGTCCAGTATTGGTTGGATGAAATTTCTTTTACGAATTCCACGTTGTTAAATATTTATAATTTAAAATCAAATTTAAATCATTTTTTGTCCCATTAGTGTTAAATAATTACATTTTTAAAAACTAAGTAAAGAATTTTAGCTAATTGTAAGCCTATAACAAATAAAAATATTTGTTAGCGCTCTTCTATTCTAATTATTTTTATTAGCCATGATTAGTAAGTATGTATTGCTAAAAATATATGTATAATATTTATGGAGTAATTAAGTCCAATACATATATCGTTACAATAATTTTTAAGTTTGATTTACTAGGGCCATTTTAACAAACTTGCAAATAGCACCTTTTATCAACATTAATCCACTAGTCAGACAAAATGTGATTGATTTTATCTGATATAAACACTATCATATCATTAAATATACATAACTAATTATTTATCTAGTGTCGTGTTTTATTTGTAATAGTCATAAGAGAGAGTCATCCCTACGCATGCGCCATATGAGTTTATAAAACAAGAATGTCACTTTCTAAACACAATATATAGGGCATATGAGCACAGACTTTTACTCGCCCTATCACTCTCCACACTATCTCATAACACTGATACACTTGAACACATATGTTGAAAAGATAAATAATCACCAATATGCGTATTTCATGCTAAAGCAGCAATCATCAGTTGGTCCAGATTACCATCTCTACACATATATGCTATAGTGTTCAGATATATATTAAGATAGCCAATCCTCATACTTTAATGGACAGGCTTCAATCTACTCCACACTCCAACTCTTCAACCGTCCATCCAATTGAAAATCTGATGATGAAATGCTCAAAGGCCACCCTGAGGCCGAGATTCTTGTCACACCCATGTTGACCTAAGGTCAATCTGACCCTTCATGTACAGGACATAATCCATCTAATACTTATACAAGGGATAGGCAGACATCACCATGTAATAACTGAAACACAGGCTTATTATATACCTGTGTCTATATATAATATAGAGGTTATATGACAAGAATCTCAGCCTCAGGGTGGCCTTTGAGCATTTCATCATCAGATTTTCAATTGGATGGATGATTGAAGAGTTGGAGTGTGGAGTAGATTAAAGCCTGTCCATTAAAGTATGAGGATTGGCTATCTTAATATATATCTGAGCACTTATAGCATATATGTGTGGAGATGGTAATCTGGACCAACTAATGATTTCTGGTTTAGCATGAAATATGTATATTGGTGATTATTTATCTTTCAACATATATGTGTTCAAGTGTATCAGTGTTATGAGATAGTTTGGAGAGTGTTAGATCGTGTGAAAGTTTGTGCTCATATACCCTATATATTACATATATAGACACAGGTATGTGTTTCAGTTAAACACAATATAGAATCTTCGAAAAGATTTTTTATCTAAATATATATAGACCAATCTTAAGCATTTGAATATGTGATAGTCTTAATCAATCACTTTAATTTCATTTATTATATAGTAATAAATGATGTTTGTGAAAATTTTTAAAATTTACTTCACATCAGTACGAGATATAATATTAAATATATATTGCAATGGGATGTGGTGATAGGAAGTGGAAAAGACGGTTGTACCTGGTGTAATGGCAAGTTATCATCACTCCCAAATGAATTAAATTATAATTTTAATATGAGTAAATAAATATAAAGTACATATAAGTAAGATGTATTTAAGGGGAGCATGAGATTAGAGAATCTCTCAGATATCATTGAAGGATCAGAAGAGCAACTAAAAGCATAATTAACCACATATCAAACGCCATTATCAATATAAGTAAGTAAATCAAAAGTAATACTCAAAATACCATTTATCATCATGAATGATCCACAAAATATAATAAAATCAACAATCCATCTTGTGGCTGGATTTGAACAATAAAAAATATAAATCAACAGTCAACCTTGTAACTGGATTGGAAGTGGGTCTTCTGTAGATCAAGCTAACTATTGAGCTATTGCCAGCTTAGACAATTATTTAACCATTAATTTTGAGGCACAAATTAAGTGCTCATCCTTCAGAATACATAAGAATAAAAAAATCTAAGCCATAATACTGGGATATTAAAATATGCTGATCATCATCAATGATCTGGCCACTTAGTACTAATAATGTACTGGCCAACTATAAACTTAATTTATAATAAGACTAAACTAAAATCAAATGTAGTGCATGGTTTTAAAGAGTATTTTATTTTGCACCAACAAGGATGATGATTGATCATCTCTGAATGCCCAAAGACACTAAATACACATCCCCATTTATATATTCATCCCATGCACAGATCTAGCTTAGAGAACACAAGCTCTATTACTGTTATGGTGATCAAGAAATGATTTACATAATATTCTACAACTATTTACAATTAAGTCACTGGAATAATTTTTACAATTGAATTGGATAACAATAAAAAAATGATATTAAGGTCTTATAGGACAAAGCTTCTGATTTTGAATAATATACAATAATAAAAGATATCACACTGCGATTTACAAGATTACTACAAAATTCAAGTTATCAAATTCTATTACAGCTTTTTTTATATATATAAAAAAGTATAATCAATTTTTGAGAGGTTAGAAAACTTTTATCTGGTTACCCCTTAACTAATTATAAATGTCTTTACATTTAAAAATATGGATTTAAAATGTCTATCAAATGAATTATTTAAAAACAACTTACTTTTGTATACAAGTTTATCAGTGCTTCTCTGCATATGGACACATCAGCATATGTATAAATACTTCTTTATTCATCTGGTGTTTCTCTTGGGCAAGCTGGTTTTTTGGTCAATCCAGGCAATTGGTAAAAAAGTATATAATTCAGGTATGAGTGGCTTTCTCCTTTCTGCAGTCGATTCCACTTAGATGTGGATTTGGTAAGCTTCAGGTTAGCAAACTGTTTTCAGAACACTTTTAAGGCTATGAATTTCAACACAAAGAAGTGGGTCATTTTTCTCCATGTGAATTCAAACTCCACTATTGAACTGAAGAGCAGCTACTTTCTTGTATTCTTACATCCTCATGGCAGTTATCTATATAATTCTACTAACCATCTCTGCAGCTAGCTTTACTGTTACTATTCTCTGCTACAGTTACCAACCCTTCACAAAATATTTTAGCCAACTTTGCAGCTAGCTCTACTAGCTCTTTTGCTAACCACTTCTCATAAAATTAAAGTCAAACTTTTGCATTTGGTCTAGTTGGCCACTGCTTAAAATATTAAAATCAGACTCTTCTGGCCAACTTTTACAAAACTGCCAGCAAAAACTAACTGATATTTTTTATCAGTTTTTTTATAATCTTGGTTGGGTCAGGTGATAAAAACATAGTGACTGTTTTCAATTAACTTTAATCCTTTGGAATTTGACCAAAGGTGTGATCTATATACATGTTTTTACTTTGATACCAATTAATTAAAGGATTTCAAAAATAGCCATTTTTATAATTATCAGAAAAATCAGAATAAAAATATTAATTTTTATTTATTAGACCTTATTAATTTTATAATAAAATAAACCCAGAGTTATTTAACCTTTTATTTATTATTTTTATTCCCAGTAAATGTAGAAAACATCTACAAAAATGTATGTCTGTTTATGTCTACTTTTCCTTTTCTTTATATATATGTATACATGCACACACTGTATTATTAAACAAAGGCAAAACTCTCCATACAGTAGTACCACCCTGTGCCAACCAGAGTAATCAATGGATGCCAGAAGGCTTGTGCATAAAAGCCATATCTAGTGCCTACTCATCCAATATTCCCAGACTAGTTTCTGGCTTGTGGCCATCATCAGTGAGGAGACTTGGATCTGAGAGCACTGCACCTAGATCTTAGTATCTAATGCAATGCACAAGCCTTCTGGCATCCATTGATTACTCTGGTTGGCACAGGGTGGCATGACTGTATGGAGAGTTTTGCTTTTGTTTACAATTATATGCTAGTAAGATGGTGATCATGTGATGTTTAGTGGTTTAACACTGCATTATTGTGTGGTATGTAACCCAACTGATTACAATATATAATTGATTATTTATCTAGCACCATGTTTTATATGTAATAGTCATAAGGGAATCACCCCTACATGTCATCTCATTAATTCTAGAAGAGGTGAAACTTATATTAGCAGGATCTTCCTAACATCTTGATCAAAGCAATTCATGGTTTCAGTAATAAGTTCAGTTGTAAATTTTAATAATTTTAATAAACTTGTAAATAAACAAACAGCTATTTGACATGTATTGAGATTATATAATAATAATTATTAATACCATGCGCTTTTACGCTTGTTAGAGAAGCTATATTTGTTAATATTTATTTACGCTTAGTGCTTTCAAAGCTCCATGGCTTCATATTCATAGCTGAATGCACATCCCATAATAATTCACCAATCAGACTTTCTTGAGACAAATTAAAAACATTGAAATGGCTTCTTTTTGTAGCAATGTTAATCCACAAATCAATCAAAAATGGTCACCTGTATCTAATGTCAGTTCTATTATATGGATAATAAACTCACTCATTTTTTGAAGGCTGAAATGTTATGTTAGTGATAACCTTTGTAAAATCTTGATCATGGGTTTCAGATAACAAGATGTTGATCCTAATAATTTTAGTAATCCTGCAAATGAACATTTGCTGTTCAGTATGTAATGTCAAGAATATATATATTATATATGAAATCTTAAGTTCAAATGTGCATATTAGAAGATTAATTTATAAGGAAGACACTCTAGAATCGTTTTAAAAAACTTGTAAATAATTCCTTTCTCATGTTAATCCATTAATCAAACCAAAAATAGTTCACTTTTATTTATTTTCCACACTATTATTTTAAATCAAAACTGTCCAAAACAGGATTCATGGGCCATATGTGGTTTGCAGTGAAAATTTGCGTGGCCTGCTTAAAGGTTTTTATTTTTTTGGTCTGCCTAAAGGTTTAATTTTTTTCAAGTGGAAAAATAAACAGTAATTTAAATCTATTGCTTATTGGATATTTTAATTCTATCAGTAATTGATAATTTTAATATTGATATTATCTAGTGTTTTTTCTTTTTCATGTGTCAGAGCATTGGCCAAGATATTATCTAGTGTTTTTATATCATTCTATACCCATTATTTTCCAAATGTATGTCAAAGAAGCAGCCTTGCACGGCATTAGTGCAATGTGCATTTTTTGAATGTTCATGACAAAAATGTGTGGGATTACTGCAAAATTAGTTCTGTTCATTTATAGTTCATTTGTACAGTTATTGAGATGACATATATTCACTTTAATAAACTGCTTCTACTTAATACATTTTATTAACATGTCAAACAACAATGCCTAATAAATAAAGAAAAATTGAAGATGTATTTAGCAGTTAAGGTTTGGATATATGAATAAAAGTTCTGAAGAAGATTGCTGGGGCCATCGGAACTGTCATAGTGAGTTGTATCAAAAGCATTGTAACACTGTAATAAAGAGCACAAATGATTTAATTTTATATGGATTTGCCAATGCAATAAGAAAGATAAAGTTGTAATACTTCATGAAGAAGGCTAAAAAATATAATGTGAAATGGCACTATATTACAATACCCAGTAAAGCAATATATATTAAGGCTATAATCTTAAGACTATGTGCCTGAATATGATAGTAGGGTTTTCTACAAATCTTTAACACAACATTAACAACTTCAAAAGACAAGAGTGGCCACTCTTATCTTCAACCAAGCACTTTGCAGTTATATGGTATATGTTCTGTACTTCTTATGAATGCAGGACTCTGTATTACTTAACACTGGATAGTTTTGATGTAGATAGTAAATCAATTGCTGATACCCAAGAGAGTAACATTATATTAGCGACTATCTTTATAACATAGCAATCAAACCAGCTAACAGTATTAGATAATTAAAATGTCAATTCTAATTATTTTAACAACCCTATAAAAAACAATGGTTAGTAAAAAGGTAGTATTGAAAATATATAATAATATATATAAAGAAATAAACTAATGGGTGTACCGTAGTAATCATTCACAAATCAGGTTTTCTAGAGTTATTTAAAATTATTGTTAGAGTAGGTGCATTGGCGTTTATTGCTTCATAAATATTAGTATGTGAGAATGTATATATAGATAAATAAAATAAATGCCAGTAGTCTTTTGTAGAGGACAATCTCTTCAGCATTTCTCCAATCGGTAACAATGAAAAAAGAATTCCTCACTAATCTAACCATGTGTCGGCTAATGAATCTTTCTGTAGTTTCTTCCTATTGTTTTGTTGTAATTAAATATCCTTTGGGTTAAGAGCTTGTAATATTAAAAATATCTCTAAGTTATATAAAAAAATGCATGGGATGAGAGGACTGATTAGCTAAAGGATTTTGATTTCCAACCAATAAAAGTATAGAAACCTTTTGATTTGAGTAACTGGGCAGAACTGATGCATTCAACTAGTAACTTTGAAGCTTGAACATTTCCTGATCTCTTTGGTGACTGTATATAAGTTTATTTACTTTCCAATGGTTAGATAATATAGAACATAAGTAGTATCCTTAATAAATAGCCCACTGCAGTACTAATATCTCTGCAGCAGCCCTCTCTTCCCATAGAGGAATAATAAAGGAGATGGCAGTGTCGCTATATTTTCCAGGTAGTGAGGATTTGAGCAGTTTTCTAGTCCTATTTTACCCTCTTGTTAAGGTTAGAAAGATACCCATTTTTTAACCAATATTGGATGATTATCTGTATTAGCAATCTGAGATAAAAATATTCTAAATTTCTGGAAAGGAATTTAACGTGGCTAAATTCGAACCTCCGGTTGTAAGCATGGACGTAGAGCATCGCCTTGGCATTGTTCCACATATATATATACACACACGCAGATATAAAACTTGTATGAAATTCGGGGTTTTTAAAAAAAGAATTATTAATGTGAATCATACGTGCACAGTATGTATGTATTTATTGAACGGAAAATTTCTGCGCGAAGTACTCAAATGTGATATCCAATATTTATACATTATTTTCCCTTTTTAATTTTGTTTCTCTAGTTAAAGTTTTCCATTAGTGCAAAGTTCCATTATCATTAAGATGGTAATCCAGATGCAAGATACCCTTGGAGCCGCTGGTTCAGTAGCGATGCCAGTGAGTTGATAAGTCTCGAGATTGTCCTATCAGAATAAGGTCAGAGCTATAACCCAGAACACTTCTCAGAAGCGGTATGACTCATTTATCCAGATGGGAACTGAGGGGGAGGGGAAACAGTATTGGCTTTTAGGATTTTTTCTCTTTTTTATTTAAATTTCATCAAATAAAGTTGTAAAAATAGCATTCGTGCAATTTAAAAAAATATTTAAACAATAATTTACAAAATCATATGATCACGTGTCTGTGTACAGAAACTTATATATAAAAGGGATATGCAGATTTATAAAATAATATATTTACATAAAAAATACATATAATGGATATGTTTATTTAGGCAAGATGGAATTTTAAAAAAAATTAATGAGTGTATTTAACACAAACACTATTATATTACATTACTTAAAAGATTTAAAGATATGGATTTTTTTAGATATCTAAACTTTTAGGAAAATATAAAGGAAACTGCAGAGATTCCAAGCAGGAGATTAATTTTATAGTAGTTTTATTAAGTTATTCCTGCTGTAACCATAAATTTGGCAGCCGTTAGTTATGTGTTTCATGATTTGTATTTGGCCACATCTGCATAATTCAATGATTATTTAATTTTATTTATGAAGTAAAAGAATTGAAGGTCGTGGGAATGATTCATAGCCTGTAAACATTTTGTGTTTTCTTTTGGAATCTTAGCTTTACTGTTCACTGAAAAGTACTGGGACATGGAACCCAAGTATATGGACTTTACCATTAAGATAAATATGAATGCCATTTCAACAAATTGATTTTTAAAATACAGAAGAGGATTCTCCACAATAAATCCCATTTATCCTTTATGTGATAGAGAGAAAGAAACATTTGAACATTCTAATTAAAACATGCATAAGGCTGTGGAAATCCCCCAAAAATTATTTATAATAGCTTGGAAATAAACTATTACACAATAATGTCGCTTAAAGAAAGCCTACTAACCCAAACAATTTGCCACCATAAGGCTATCACTATTTATAACAATGGCATTATGGAAAATTAGATGCCACAAAATGTTCAATCACCTCCGACAAAATGAAGAACAATTTTTCTTAAACAAAATGGCAGAGATGAAAAAAAGGACAAAGTCTCGGCATCTACAAATAGATATAAAAATACATGGAGCCTTTTCAAAATGAGAGAATAGAATGTGAAAACACTGGAAGATGAAAAAAGAAGAGAAGAGATGAAAGAAGGGGATAAAACAAAACAAAGATAGAGCAAATTAAAATCGCAATCCCAAGCACAGGAATTAAAGAAAAAAAATAGAAAATTCACAGAAAAGACTAATTAGTTAAACTATGTTAGTTTGCTTGGATTATCCTAATTTGATAGTAATGTAAATAACTTTTTTTTTGTAACCCTATTTGATCATGATTTAATACCTAAATAAATATTGGGGGTAAAAGGTGGCTGCTGGAGGGTTGCATTATATCCTAAGATGAAATGCTCATCGATCCAAGATACCTCACTGATGAAAGCCACAAGGTAGAAACTGGTCTGGGGAATATTGGATTAGTAGGCATTAGATAGTGATTTATTTACAAACTATCTTACATCTATCCATTGTTTAATAAGATTTGCACTAGGTGGCATTACTGTATGAGATGATTACTGTGGTTTTTAAAAATCAAAGACATCAAATGTATAGTTAGTAATCTGGTTGCTGATCTATATGACTATACAAGGGAATTAACTTGGATTATAAACATCATGTTTTCATCTTGGGCTCATAGTTTTATAGTTATCTAAATAGGTAAAAAATGGCTGCCAGAGGATTGCATTTGCATCTATAGTCTAGGTACTTTGTTCTCATATCCAAGGCTTTTCACTGATGAAACCATAAACTAGAAACTAGTCTGATTATATTGGATGAATAAGCACTAGATAGGAATTTTATGCACAAACCTTTTTGCATCCATTGATTATTATGGCTTGCACTGAGTGGCACTACTGTATGAAGAGTTTGTTACTGTTTTAAAAAGAAATGTGTTTGTAATGCTTTGTTTTTTGTTTTGAATATATTTTTGGTTGAACAATGAGAAGAGTTTTAGACATTAAAACTACATTCTTGACTTATTAGCAAATCAAATCTCTTGAAAAGCTTTTCATCATTTTCTGCATAGCAACTTTTGATATCTGGTGGATGAATATATGGAGTAGCAGGAAGCTATTGCAAAGGATTACATTTGATTGTGACAGGAATATGTTCTCAGGTAAAAGCTCCTCATCGGTGTGTAAGATGTTGAGAAAATATTAATGTAATGAAGATCTTAGAAAAAAAAGAGAATGGAATAGGACCGAAAGTATCATTGTCTCTGTTGTCGTAAATATTTTTGATGACGATTTTGGTCTTGGAAATTTTCAAGAATTATTATCTTCAACCTTCTCTAGAGCCATTTATTGTAAATTTGATTAACCAATGGACCCTAGATGGGTCAAACTTTGAATCATAATCTTCCCTGATGAATGTGGTAGCCAGAAACTGATAGTCTGGAAATGAATATTTAATGTTCTATCCATCAGGATGTCCTTTGATTATTCAAACTGACAATAGATGACTAGAGTAGGGTAAGGAGGATTACTCTTGGGAGCATATGAATAAACATGAAAGTGGTCGCTTGATGACGATAGTAATTAATATTTTATGACTAGAGAAGATAGTGATTTTATAGCAAGCAAAACATCATGTGATTTTCACTGCTCCATAGATAACTCTCTCTATTATTTTTCAGAGGCTTCTATTATAAATCTCAAGTAATCAATGAATACTAGAGAGTAATGCTGTATCCAAAACTCTTAGACTAGGTTCTCATTACTGTCCTTCATCAATGAGGAACAAGCAGATGCAAATCCAATGCTATTTATTGATGAAGGCTATATCCAGAATCTAGTCTTTTTAAATAGAGCACTATCGTCCGCAATCCATTGATTACTCTACTTTATACTGGATGACACTAAAATTGAGCAAAATGGACTGGATTATTGCTATTAATGCAGGAAATGTTCAGTCATTAGATGTGTGAAGAAACAAGTCTCCAAGGCTAGATCTTTTATTATTCTAGGAGTTTTACAAGTGGAAATTTTATGCATCAGCTATATTGTTAAATATTCCATTAATTAATATCTGGTTGAGAAATAAAATTATTTCCTTTCCTGCAGAAATTTCATGATGGTCAAGCTTTTGAGAAATTGATTAGACAAAAGTGGAAGTAGCCTGTAAAATCTGAATGGATTAAAGAATAGTGAACAGGACGGGAAAGTGAACAGGGTGGTAAGAACCATTTCCTTCCCACCAAAATGCATGTTAATCAAGCGTCCACAAAAGATATTGGTCAAGAGTGAATTTAACATGTAAAATCTGGAATGGATTAAAAACCAGTGGATAGGCATGTTTCTGGTTAGACTATTCTATCATTGATTGTAGATGAAACCCATAGAGCAATTGCTTTGGCTACCAGTCCATTGGTTGAAGTACTGATGATGCCTACATATTCTGTGTAAAAAATAATAGATTACTGCTATATGCACCCTTATGGTCTATGATAAGAAATGAAGCAGGCATACCTTACCTTCTTCATCTTTATTATGTACAATAGATTTGGATTTAACAATATTAAGGCTATAAAAATCTTGAGGGATACCCAATGGTCTGATGATAATTTTGATTATGTGGGTGATGACATCTACTTACGAAGAAATTTGAGGATATAGTACGGTCTTTAAATAATTTACTTCAGGAGAGCAAAGGTTCCTCAAGGCAATACTCTAGGCATAAAAATCACCAGTTGGTGTAAGTTTGAGTAAACATCCATTCTTGCTTTTTCTCTCTAGGATTAACTGGATACCTTTTATCAATCAATATTGGATAGTTAACATCGCTGGTTATTAATTGGCTTCTTAAAAAAAAAAATTCCAAACCTGTTGAAATTTGTTTCAAAATTGTACTTAACCTAGATTCAAATCCAAGTCAAATGTGTGGAAGACAGATGCACTACTATTTAGGATTTTTGACATGCAGTTTAATTGTCTAGATCATGAGATATCACAAGGTGACTTCATTAATATCAAGAAGACAAATATGATTAATCGTGATAATAATGATGTTATTATGACCAGTATATTGAAGAGATTGACTAGTTCTGCCACCTAGGCATCTTTATTACTTGAAATAAAAGATATTGAAAATAGAATACATTTGGTAGAGATGAGTTTAAACTCTTTATGGGAGAAATTAATTTAATTGTGAAGGTTTTTAAAGAGATGTGATACTTCCAGTTTTCATACATATAAACCATTAATGATTTCTACCTTCTATTGATCCTTATAAAAACGTGGGTGGAGATGATTTTAGCATGCAGTGACTCCATTTCTGATTAGTACTTTGCTTAAATTACATCATATCTGAAATTTATTTATAAAAAGCATATGGAAGAAATTCTAATAAGGTATTAGTAATATGCCTATTTCTCATTGGTATTTTACTTCAGTTATATCATACCTGCAAATCATTTATTACAAATCAGATGGAAGAAATCCTGTTAAAAATATTAATATATAAATATTATAAAACTATAACTGTTAATAGCTAACTAGTTATTATACATAAATTTCTTTGCTACAAATCTCATATGTAAGCAAACTAAATTATTAAGGCAATACTACAATTCTATTTGCTGCCTAATTGTAATGTTACCATGACAACAATTTGTTTAAGCATGAGACTGGTGGTACGATTTGTATATTATTATAAATCCAAGTTTATTGAACTCCCTGCTGAAAATTTAAATTGAGATACAGGCATTACAGAATATAGCTTCAAAGATCAAAGGTGTTTTTAAGTTATGACAGATTTGAATCTCTTATCTTATCTCTCTCTGCTTGGTATCATTTAATGTAGCATTTAGCTGATGACTCTCAGGATTAAAAGTTCTTGTATTAAAGCTTAATCAGTCTCTTTTGTTTCCTTAAATGTCACCTGACTTCAGAGTAACTAAATATTTAATGTATACATGTGTAAGGAAATAATGTGATAATGACATGACATAATCCTTTATGGTACTGTAGCAAATCTTTCACATCTTTTACGCCACCTAGTGCAAGTTTGAGTAGTTTGAAGATGTAAGATGGTACTACCTAGTAATTTCTACACAATTAAAACAGGCAAAACTCACTATATGTATTGCCACACAGCAAGCTAGAGTAATCAATGGATGTCAGAAGGCTTGTGCATAAAATCCCTATCTAATGCCTACTCATCCAATATCCCAGACTAGTTTCTGGCTTGTGGTCTTTGTCAGTGAGGAACCTTGAATCTGAGGGCACTGCATCTAGATTTTAGAATCTAATGCAATCCTCCAGCAGCTATCTTTTATCTCTACTTAACTACAAAACTATGAGTCTTAAATTGAAAACACCATAATATTTTCAATTCAAGCCCATCAACTTATATAGTTATATAGGTCTGAACTCAGTTCAGTATCTATACATTTTGGTGTCTTTGGTTCTTTAATAACCATAGCCACTAATATCCTATTAGTCAGGTTTGGTTTTAAGCCAATAAACATCACATGGTCACCATTACTTATGCTTGCTTTTAACTGTTATTAAAACGGGCAAAAACTCATTATACACATTGCCACACAGCAAACTAGAGTAATCAATGGATGCCACAAGGCTTGTGCATAAAATCCCCATCTAGTGCCTACTCATCCAATATCCCCAGACTAGTTTCTGGCTTGTGCACAAGCCTTCTGGCATCTGTTGATTACTCTGGCTTGCACTGAGTGGTATTACGTATAGAGAGTTTTTGCCTGTTTTAATAACAGTTATGGCAAGCATAAGAAATGGTGATCATGTGACGTTTATTGGTTTAATTTCTACACAGTGCAAAACGATTATATAACCAAGTTAGCTTAGTTCTACAAAACATTTAGAAGGTTTTTGAAATTTTGCGCTTATAGGTTAGTAGTGTAAAAAGAAAAAAAATATTGTTGCTAGTGGAAAGATGCATTAGATTCAAAAAATTCAAGTGTACTAAGTCTGGGTCCCAAATTCCTCATTAATGAAAGCTGTAAGCTGGAAAGTAGTTTGTGAATATGGATAGAATGGCACTGAATAGAGATTTATTAGGCATTACCATGTGCTATCTACTCATTACTTAAGTTTCCACTCTATGGGATAATTGAGATAGGAGAAAAATAATCTGCTATCGAATGGCAAGGTGTAAGATTTTGTTGGTTTTGTATTTAAGGGGCTGGTGTTCTATGATCTTTAATTGCAATAACTAACTTTAGGATTGATAGGAATTACAGTTTCATTTTAAACATTATGCTAATAAAAAAAAACCTAACCAAATGATTTATTATTTGGGAGTTGATGAGAAAGTTGAACATTGGAAGTGATGCAATTGGACCATAATTCATGTACTTTGAGTTCCAAAATATGGTACTTTAGTCTGCACTCCTAACTCAGTATTATTGGTTATAATTATGTGATCTGATGTAACTTCTCTTTTATTGAAGTCAGGGATCTCTTAGCCACTATGCTCAGAAAAACCTGTTAACCACTTTACCTTCTCTTTCCATTCCCCACCCTAAGTTTTCCCCATATTCTTCTCTATCCTGCTCCATTCCATTTCCACAATATTATCTTTGTGCATTCTATGGCCTTTATATCTAGATACCCCTTATCTTGCCCCAAACCCAGCATAAAAGCCATGAACCCATTTTCTGTATAATAACTTTGTTTATATTTATTCTCCCACAACTTCATTATTTGCACTCCTTCTGCTTGTAAGCGTTTACATTCAATTTACAGATATTTAATATTTTCCATACCATCCTTACATAACTTGCAGACTAAATCACCCACATGTCTCCATTTACGTCTATATTTCCTTGTTGCTTATGATTCTGTTTGGCCCTTAAACAATAAACTACTTTCCTGCTATTGTCATAAACTAACACCTAATATTCTATTTATTTCTATATATTTTTAAACTCTAATTTTTACTCTCCATACTATTTCTTCATCTCTCCAATTCTATTTTATTATTAATGCATCTATTCTTCTATCCCATTTTTTGCCACTATAATACTCAATAATCCTCCTAACACAATTTATACCATCTTATACAAGTATACTGACATAATGTGTTTATTCAAATCTTCTGCACACCACACTATCCTTCTCACCCATCTTGTTGCCTGTTCTTTACTCATAACTCAATTAAATACTATTTTAGCTATTCTTTTATTATCCATAAATTGTAACCTACCATACATTTTTATTTTGCTTTTCGCATCTCTCATATAAAAACTTGACTACCCCATTTCTCCTTGAATTGCCTCTTTTGCTGTCCACATATCTGTATCTAACGCATGTCTTCCTACTTCCTATTGTACTTTTTCTAAATTATCTTTACTAACATATAACACATCATTGCCATAAGTTAACCATGTTACTCTACCCCCTTCCATATATGAAAAAAATTGTTAATTTCTTTATTAATCTCATTTTTTTTTTGCTTCATTTATCATTTTTTTCTCCCATTCATCCAGCAATTATTCTGGATTACTTAAAAAGAATTCCCCAATGGTTATACCTATTCACCACATTTAACTTTTTACCCCACTATAAAAATTTTTTCTCTTCTCTTTCCCCAGCATTCATCATCATTACTTTTGATTTTTACTTCAAAAAGTTAGCAACACGCCATCTATGGAGTGAATTAGAAATTAAGATTATTAATTTTGCATAAACAAGTCTTACTGTATTAGAAAAGCAGTGATTTAAATATTTATATAATTATAATAATTTTTATACCATAAAAATATGAGTATATATACACAAGTCTGGATACTTTTGAATTGTGAGAGATATAAGTAGGTCTTGTTTTAACATTTGATTGGTTAACTGAAGTAGGAATTCAATAATTTTAACTTTGAAATATTCTCTCCTTTAGGTAATGTTTTATTATGAATTAGATTAATCAGAATGATTTCATTCTTTTTTTTTTTTTTAAAAAAAAATATGTTTTAGTGAAATAAATTATACTCATATTCACATTGCTTCTTATCATGCTTTGGAAGATTGGGTCTTAGTGACACAAAATTTTGATAGCGATTCTTATTATCATTAAGGAAAACTGAGTGACTTTCACAAGAATTAAACATCACATGATCACTATCTCTTATACTAGCACATAATTATTTTTAAATAGGCAAAACTCTCTACATACAGTAGTGCCACCCTGCGCTAACCAAAGTAATCAATGGATGCCAGAAGGCTTATGCATAAAATGCCTATGTAGTGCCTACTCATCCAATATCCCCAGACTAGTGTTTGGCTTGTGGCCTTCGTCAGTGAGGAGCTCTGGTTAGCACAGGGTGGCACTACTGTATGGAGATAGTTTTGCCTTGTTTTCACAAAAATTGTGAGAAAGAACATTATTTGCCACTGAAAAAAAAAATGGTAAGAATTAGGTCTAGAGACTCTGAAGAATGCTTACTTGGACAATTATTTGACTAATGTACCTGCTGGAGAATGTTCAATTTTGGTAATTTTACATATTTTCTACCTATGTATGCATCACGTTGTCTCGCTAATTTTATGCACTTATTGCATAAAGACACAACATGTTGTCCCACTAGAAAAAAAAAAAAACTTTTAATTGCAAAATATATAAACTTTAGGCTACTGCATTATATAAAATATGATATATGTGTGTGAGCATGTTTGAATAATTTTCCTTTATTATTTATTTACAGTAATGATTTACTAATGATCTGTCGCCAACTGCACATGGAAGATTCGGTTGAAGAGATTATGCAGCAACTTGGGGCTGATGAGCAAGGGCGTATCTGCTACGAAGAGTTTCTCCGATGCCGTATGCAGCTGATGAGAGAAATAGATGCTTTACAAGATGGTGAAAAGCATTTGAATGAACCCTGGCCAACAAGTAGTGATAATAGCCTCGGTAAGAAAGAATTTAAATTATTAAGCAAAATAATTTTCCTGAACTTATTTGAAAACTTGAACTATTTCTATCATGTGATTGAATCTTTAAATATTATTAGAAAAATGTAAGCTTTATGTATGTTTTTTTAAAAATACATTCAATTGTTAGTAGTAGCATATAGATGAGTATGAAACAATATTTTACAGAGGCAAAACTCTCCACACAGTAGCGCAACTCAGTGCGAGCCAGAGTAATCAATGGATGCAGGAAGGTTTGTGCATAAAATTCCTATCTAGTACCCACTTATCCAATATCCCCAGACTAGTTTCTAGCTTGTGGCTTTCATCAGTGAGGAACCTTGGATCTGAGAGGATTGCATCTAAATCTTGAATACTCTGGCTTGCACTGAGTGGCGCTACTGTATGGAGAGTTTTCCTTCTGAGAAAAACAGCTTGTGTAAGCATAAAGAATGGTTATCATGTGATGAAACACAATATTTTAATGATATTATTCTTTTTGCTTATTCATCTAGCCCGATCAGTGACAATAGGACATGGGGATCAAACCAGTGATCTTTAGATTATAGTGAATTCTGTCAAAAGCAACAGTCAATAGACATCTTCTATATTTATCTATGAGGATCTTCCCTGATTTATCTTTTTCTAAAGGTAAAGTTAATTAGTGTCACCTTGGGCCAGTTTACAGTTTGCCATTATCATGTAAACAGCTTTTAAAATTTTCTTCTTTTTTTTTATTGTTCTGAAGTTTGAAGTGAAGACATTTTACTTGTATTTATTTGTTTGACTATTTCCATTATTCAGAATTGTTAAACACCTTTGGAAAAATTCAATTTTTAATTTATATTTTTCTAATACATTCAATAGCTCTCAAGTTAATACAGAACACTATGTTTTGAGTATTATTCTCTCTTCTTCAGATGTTGTGGACTTAACCAGTGAGTGATGATATTAGCATGAGAACTGAAACTTTGACTTTCAGTTCAATATTATTATTCTTTGTCTTCTTTAGATGTTGTGCCTAACCAGTGATAACATGGGAATTGAGTCTTTGACCTTTAGATTCTGAAATTCAGTGTTATTATTCTCTGTCTTCTTCAGGTGTTGTGGACCTGGCTAGTAGCAGTATTAGCATGAGAACTGAACCTTTGATCTTTAAAGATTCTAAAATTCAGTATTATTATTCTCTCTCTTTTTCAGATGGGCCTAACCAGTGGTAGCATAGGAACTGAACCTTTGACTTTTAGATTCTCAAAATCAGTATTATTATTCTTTGTCTTCTTTAGATGTTGTGGGCCTAACCCATGGTAGTATTGTACAGGTAGTGAACCTTTGACCTTTAGATTCTAAAATTCTGTATTATTCTCTGTCTTCTTTGGGTGTTGGGGACTTAGTTAGTGACAGTATTAGCAGAGGAACTAAACCATTGACCTTTAGATTCTAAAATTTGGTTTATTATTCTATCTCTTTTTCAGGTGTTATGGGCCTAAACAGTGATAGCATGGAAACTGAACCTTTGATTTTTAGATTCTTAAATTCAGTATTATTATTCCCTGTCTTCATCAGGTGTTGTGGGCCTGACACATGGGAATTCTCTTTTTGATTCTTAGATTCTTAAATTCAGTATTATTATCATCTTTCTTCTTCAGCTGTTGTGGATCTGACCTGTGACAGTATTAGCATGGGAACCGGACCTTTGAGCTTAAAATTTCATGAATCTAAAGGTACCAGGGTCAATTCCCAGGATAATATTGTCAATGGTCAGGCGAGCAACACCTAAAAAAGAAAGAAGAATATGTCACCCAAAATGTTGGATTATTTAACAAAGGAATATATTTGGAAAGTTTAAATAAAGTTTGCATTTTTCTAAAAAAAACATTTTAACAATTAATTCTAAACAATGGTAATAGCCCAATCTATAATTTCCTATTTAACCCCCCCCCCCCATTCTTGCATTTCCCAGTTAAGCTTATGTTCACTGATCATTTAATCACATCTGGATTTTTTTATCTGTAATCATTAATTTATGATCTAAAATGTTTAATGATTCATTTAGATAATGAATGTAGTCCAACATGTGATGTGATGTGATGTAGCTTCTCCTTAAACGAAGTCAAGAATATCTGAGCAATTATGCCCAAATAAACCTGTTAGCCACTTAATTTTCCATTTCCCACTCTTAAGTTTTCCCATATTCTGCTCCATCCCATTTTCACAACATAATCTTTGTCAACTCTACAGCCTTTACATCTAAATCCCCCTTATCTTTTTCCAAACTAAATGCTGCCATCTGAATTTTCAAATGAACATTATTTAAAATTATTTATTTATTAATTAACAATTGATATTTTGACACTGAAATATACTTTGAAAATGAGGTTTTTTTAAAGCTTAAATTTAGATTGGGTTGAATATTAAAAATCTATATTACAGCCCTGAATTCCTGGGTGGCATAACATTCCCAAATAAATCTTTACATTTGTTTCTGATTATTGGTTTTTCTGATTAGTGAGTCATCATCAACCATTATCAATCCACTGCAGGATGAAGGTTTTTCCAATTTCAATTCACCTTCTCCGATCTTTAGCTTCTCTTCTCCACATCACCCTGCACATTTTCTTATTTCCTCCATCCATCTCACATATAGTCTCTTTCTGGATCTTTTACAATCTTTTGGAATCCAGTTTAAGATTTCACTTGTTCATCTATTATCATCTCTTCTAGCAATATGTGCAGCCCAACTCCACTGCAGTCTTTTACTTTTTTCAATGAGGTCAATAACACCTGCTTGTTTTCTTACCCATATATTGTGTTTTCGATTTCTTCTTGTTACTCCTAGCATGCATCTCTCCATACTTTTTTCTTCACCAGTTTTTTGAAAATTTTCAAACAACCTCACGTTTTAAACCTAAATATCCTTGCTTGTTTAGCAGTGATGGAGAACCACTATCCAAAAACTAATCTGGATGATGTGTTTTCACCATCTGATACCCTATAGTTAATGAAAACAAATGCCTTCCAAATCAGATTTAATGTAAGACAAATAAATTATATGTTGACTTTGTCGGGATATTTACATTTCTTTTTCTTCAAAAGGTAATGCAATTTATTGTTTTCTAAATAAAATTCATTGTTTTTTTAAACTAAAACTGTATTATTGCACCTTATTCTCTTCAACAATATGCTCGTAAACTTGACAGAAATTTAAGAAAATTGTCAAAAAATAAAAATTATTACACTAAACAAATATAACTTAAGAATAATTTTAAATTTTTGGATGACTAACTGAAGTAACAATTAACATAGTAAAAACTTCTTGTGGTTCAGTTAATTCATATTATGATACACCTTTATTGATGACAACTTCTTTCATTTTGTAATCGTAAACAAAAAAAAATAAATTAGGGGAAATACCATTAGAAAGACACTTTTCCTTCGATAATTGCTCTTATCAGTATTATTGAGGCAGAATATATCATCTCATACTTATTTTGAATGAAAAATTTTTTAAATGAATACTATGATAATCTCTAGTTTAGAAAATGATTAGTAATAATCATTATTGTATTTATCCGATGTGGATAGTGTCAAAGTTGTGAGTGTAGTGAGCTTGACAGTGGTAAATAAAAAGTATAACAATTTACTATAGATAAATACTCTTCATATAATAGAGATGTATATGAGAGATAGTGACCTGGGACAGCTGATGAGTGCTGGTGCAGCACGAAATGCATCTCAGTCTTTTATTGTATCGTTATTTATATGAATTTAAAAAGAAAGGGAAATATGGAGGTTGTTTAATATATCTGTTATAAATAATACAAGTGAAATAAAATTCCAATTTTTAAAACTATATTTTTCTAAAATTTAATTCTTAGAATAAAACCCAGATATTCTGCACAATACCAAATTAACCATATTTAAACAAATCCCAATTTTGGAAATTGGGAAAATGATTCACAGTTAATATTCCACCTTTGTAGCTAAGTCAGGCAAGCTTTTTTGGATTTAATTATTTATGGAGAAAAATATGGCCATTTGTCATTTTCACTTATTATCAATGCACCACAACATGAAAATGTCTTCAACTATAATCTAATTTCTTCGATCTCTATTCTTTTTTTTTTACATCACACTAGCCCTAGAAAACTTCCTCATTTTGTCAATCCTATTTCTTTCTAGGTCTTTTATAATCTTTTGGGATCTAATTTAATATTTTATTTATTCATTTAGTATCATCTTTTATAGAATTATTTCCAGCCTACCTCCAGTTCATTCTCTTAATTTTTTAAATGATGTCAATAACACTTCCTGTTTTTTTACCCATGTATTTTGCTTTCAATCCTCTCTTATTACTCTTAACATAACTTCTCTATATACTTTGTTAAGTGATATTTTTCTTTTGTTAAGTGTTTAATTTTCAGATCTATAAATAAGAACTGGTAGATCTCACAAAATAAGCTTTTAACAAGCTTTGATAATATTCTCAACCCCAGACCGGTTTCTGTTCCTGGCTTCATCAGTGAGGATATTCAAGCAGTAGCCCCACACTTTATCCAATATATAACTATTAAGTAGAAAATCTGAAATTTTCAGACATCCATATGTCTTCCAATCCAGCTATCTAACTTAAATAGCCGTATGGAACTGAACTAAGTTCAGATACACCATATATTAATAGCTTTAGCAGTATAAAAATCACCAAAGCCTTAATAGCAAAAAATAAAATTACAAAAAAAAATCAAGTCAGATGTTACATGACCTAATTTAATAGCCTATATGGCTATTTAAGTTAGATAGCTGAATTGGAAGACATATGGATGTCTGAAAATTTCAGATTTTCTATTTAATAGTTATACATTAGATAAATTGCTGGGCTTGACCTGGTATTTTTAATCTAATGCTTGAATATCCTGGCATCTCACTGATGATGCCAGTAGCAGAAACCAGTCTGGGGAGATATTCTCAAAGCTTGTTAAGAGCTTATTTTGCAAGCTCTATATATAACATTTGTAAACACAAGCTTATGAAATTAGGTTATGTGACATCTGACTTGATTTTTTTTGTAAACACATAGCTATATTTCCTTTTAATATTAAGTTATTTCTACCATAAGCAAAGTTGATAGAAACGAGATCAAATTGCTCTGGAACCAAGTAATATAATATATTTTGGAATGATTCTGATTTCTATTCCACAATAAAAAGAAACTTTATCAGAATGTCACATCAAAACTTCAGAGGCTCTCCTTGAAATATTTAAGGAAAAAATTGCTTATGACTAATATAAAACACATTTAAGTGATGTAAAAAGTTAATATCTGCAATTTTTCATCTCATTCCACACATTGCTATATTATAAAAAAATAGAAACAATCTCTACAGTATACATGTTTGGGGCAGCCATTCTTTTTAACCTCCATACATCTATTTGATATTAAACTTTGGGTCCTTTAGAACAAAATACTGTATGTCATGTAATTCTTATGTTATGTAATTCTATTTTACATTAATGAATCGATGGAAACAGTTTTTAAGAAGTACCACTAAATGATGGCTTCTTTCTTTAACATCAAATGGATCACATTGAAATATGTAAATAATAATGACATTATTAAGTCAATGGACAAAAGCAATGAAAAGGGAAGTTTCCCAAACACGTATTCTGCGAAGATTCTGTTTTTATATTGCAGTGACTATATATAGAGAGGAGAGGAAATTGTGATAACATTTAGGAAATTCAGCGTCATGTCAGTTTATTTTATATATACAATGCCATTCCGTCTAGTACATTATTCAGATGATATAAATAGGTTTTATTAAATAATACTACTAAATTATAGATTTAAACTTTAATATCAAGTAAAACATATCGACGGAATTTAAACAAGTATATCATAATTATCCAAAAGAAAGGCTACATTTTGTTTAAACCTGTTCACACTTCTCATCTCTATGCCTATTCATGTTTCACAAACATACAATTACTTAAAAAATATATGAAATATTTTCAGCCCTATAATACAAATATTCACACACTAAGAGATAATGATAATAATATAAAATACTATGTTTGTATCTAAATTGTCAACATCTTAAATAAGTGTAGTTAATAATGTAGTTATATCTCCATTAGGTTCATTCATTCATAATTAACCCTATATTTAATTATTGATAATTAGATTTTATGTAGATGAATTTATATTATATATATGTAGTTGTTTGTTCACTGTTAAATAAGTTATGTATGTTCACATTCATGTGGGAGAATACATTCCTATCTAGTTTTTATAAATTAGGGATTGATATCGAAGCATGCCATCCCTATATATATATATTGTAGTTATATTGCATTATAATTAGGGCCAAAAGGCCACTCCTTATAATTACTGCCCTATAAAGATAGTAATTGTCCTTTAGTGAATTAGGATTAGGATCTCAAAAAGACCATTCCTTGTAATTATTGTTATAAAAGTAGCATTGATGTCTATCCCATATAGAATATATGTGTGTGTTGATATTAGGAGACATATGGGTCAGAGAAATGTTTTACGAGTTCATAAGTAGGGTTGTGTTTTAAGTTTATTGAAGTTGGTTTCAAAGTATGAATTCTATTATCTATAAATATATTAATACTGTAATGCAAATGAAGATTAAAATTAAATTTAGTAATGAAATCTTGGACATTTATATGTAATAAGGTCTTTATGTCTACTTATGGAATAAAGCAGTGGTGTAGTTAAAAGAAAATTAAATTGTATATTATTTAGTAATTATATTTGTAATCAAACTTTGTCAACTCTTTTACATGTAAGATTATATTGTCTACATTCATCGATCAGGAGCAACTTGTGTTGTCCTTGATCTAGCCTCATATTCTAAGTAGAGCTATGTAATGGTCATCATTATATTATTAAATAAAATATTGTTTTAAATATATATGTGTTGGTTTACTTCCTGATGTTTAAAGCCATGTGATGCCTGTGTACCTTATGTAAATAAATAAAATAAATGTAAATAATGAAATATGGTAACTCTGACCATTACTATTTATATATAAACATTATTCAAACAGGCAAAACTCTCTATATGTATTGCCACTCAGTGCAAGCCAGAATAATCAATGGATGCCAGAAGGTGTATGCATAAAATCCCCATCTAGTGCTGACTCATCCAATATCCCCAGACTAGTTTCTGGCTTGTGGCCTTCATCAGAAACTAGTTTGGGGATATTGGATGAGTAGGCACTAGTTGGGGATTTTATGCACATGCCTTCTGGCATCCATTGATTGCTCTGGCTTGCACTGAGTGGCAATATGTATAGAGAGTTTTGCCTGTTTGAATAACAGTTAAGAGCAAGCATAAGAAATAGTGATCATGTGATCTATATATAAGCATCTTTACCCCATTTAGTAAGAACAATTAGTTTTCTAAAATTCGTCGTAAAAGAAAAAGGTCATATAAAAAGCAAAGTATTAAAATGGTTTTTATGGGAAAAAATTTAGCTCGTTTCTTGCAGATAAAAATTATGCCATGAACTGTGAAGATATTATTACTAAATAACCTAATATATAGTAATTAAAAAACTCCTAATGTACAATATATGCACGTAATTTAATAAATAATAGTACATACTAAGTATATACTAAGAAAAGCTTGTTTAATGTTTTAAAAACATATATGCTCTATACAACTAAATAGTATGCCAGGCATGATTTTGACTAACTGGTAGTCATAATTGTAGCAATGATTGTCCATGAGGAGGATGAGATTTATAGAAGTGGCATATTACAGTTTTACTTGGTGTATGCTTTGTATGTATTATCATTTATTGAATTGCTTTGTTTTTTTGAAAAGAGTTAAAATTTGTTGGAATTGCAATATATGCAGGTAATCTTTAAATGCATGTATAGTAGATATACTTAAGGTAGATGTAATTAAAGGGGATTTGAACACAGATTTTCAACCTTCCTTCCATCATCCATTTTATCTTATCTGGAAGGGAGCTTGGAAATCTGTGTTCAAATCCCCTTAATTACATCTAGCTTAACTATATCTACTGTACTTATATTTAAAGATTACATATTCAGCATGTATTCTGCCCATCCCTTTTCTTTTAAGGAATGGGGAAGTAGTTGGGGTTGACCAGAATTTCACCTCCTTCCGCACCCCCCCCATCTGGAATGATACAAATGACCACACATATGTGCAAAATATTGATACTCTCTGATATAGGTATTTCATGATGAACCAGCAATCATCAGGGGGTCTGGATCATCATCTTCCCCACACATATATAATCAGTGTTTGGTTTACATTAAGATAACAAATCTTCACACTTTAATGGACAGGGTTCAGTTCTCTCCAACTCTTCAGCCATCCATGTGATCTAAAATATGAAGTTGGCATAGTCAAAGCCCATGTGAATGCCAAATACTATTGTCAGAGTAGAGAGGATTGAAGCCTGTCCATTAAAGTTTGAAGATTTGCTGTCTTAATATAAACAGAGCACCTATTATATTTATGTGTGGGAGATGATAATCTGGACCAACTGATGATTTCTGGTTCAGTGTGAAATACCTATATTGGAGATCATTTACCTTTTTCACAGGTGTATGGTCATGTGTATTGGTTGTATAAGATTGGTTGACTGAAAGGAGCTTAAAAGTCTGTGTTTAAATCCCCTCTAATTGCTCTACATAGGAGAGGTCAGAATGACTTAAGGTCAACATGGGTGTAGCAATAATGTTGGCATCAACAAGGGATTTGGCCATTCCACCATTAGATTTACAATGATATGAAAGGCTGAATGATTGGTGAGTGGAGAGGATTGAAGCCTGTTCATTAATGTTTGTAGATATATATATATATATATATATATATATATATATATATATATATATATATATATATATATATGTAGGAGATAGTAATCTGGACCAACTGATAGGTGCTAGTTCAGCATGGAATACCTACATTAGAGATCATTTATCTTTTTCACATGTATGTGCTCATGTGTATTGGTTGTATAAGATAGAGTAGATGATGAAAAGGAGATTGAAATTCTGTGTTCAAATCCTCTTTAATTAAATATATGCATGTGTAAACTGTGTTATATGTGTATTATGCAAGTATATACTTAAATTATATATGTTTGTAAGATAATGCAACTTAAGTCTATGTAAAAAGGAAAAAACCCTCTTAGCTTAAAGTTGATCTTACAATCCATTCATTTAGCATTACTTATTATCCAGTTTTCTAAGTCATCAGTTATTCATTCTAAAGGTTGATAGATGTTCTTTTAAATCCTTTGATGATTATGTTTTTATTGGAGGAGGTACACCAGGTACTGATAGCTGATGATCTTTAAAGAAATAATTGGGAATGAATCGTTGGCTTATTTTTTCGATTTTCTTTTCCTACAACCTTTTATAAGGTCTTATTTGTTGACTTAAAGCATTTTCAGATTTGATTGAACATTCTTAGTTAGGGTCAAATTCTTCAAAAATAGTGTTCATGGTCTGGTGATATGAAGTCAATTACTTCAGTTTTTTAATGTCCAGGTTCTTTTCCACAGGTTTGTTCATTTTTGTTTCTTCTTTCATTTGCATAAATTCCTGATTAGTTAATTTTTCCATGTGTGACTGCAAAAGCTTTTCAATAGGTCCAAAATGCATTACTTATTGAAGTTACCAACTCTTGAAAGTTATGGTGGTTCTTCGATCCATAGATTGAAGAAGTGGTGTGGTTTTGGTAATATTAATAAGTGTCTGATATTATTTCAGTTGAAACCATATTTAGCTATAAACATTTTAAAAACAAATGGGCCAAGAATCAGATAGTAATCTTGCAATAGACAATTTTTTGTGTTTTTCCACAAAATTATTAATCATTGCATTGAAAGAAAAACATTATATTGAAGTTTTCTTTTTTTTAAATTTATAGTCTTATATTATTTATGTGAAATTATTTAGAATTAGAAAAGCAATGTCTAATAATATCTCTTTTAAATGTACTGTTGTGAATATAAAGATTTGTTATTTATCGAGTGTAAGTATAGCCAAATAGAGTGTCACTTTCTTAGTTAATTTGGAAATAAATAAAAATTCTGACATGAAAAATGGAAATATGTATCGGATGCATTCTGTGATGCATATCATAATCAATAGTTAAGACATTTTTTTTACAGCATGTGCTATGCAGATTTAAATAAACAGCTCTTTACATACAAAAATGTTAGCTCTGATCTTTTTTTTATGACATGAGATGTCACATTGTATTATGCACAATAACCATTTTCTTGAAATAACCTAGCAATTTTCTGAGTAATACAGTTAAGTTGTAATGGCAGAAATATAGGCCATGGCAAATAAAAATTAAATCACTAAACATCACATGATTACCACTCTTTATGCTTACACAAGCTGTTTACACAGAGGTAAAACCCTTCATATAGTAGGACCACTCAGTGCAAGCCAGAGTAACAATGGATGTAGGAAGGTTTGTGTATAAAATCCCTATCTAGTGCCTACTTATCCAATATCCCCAGACTCATTTATAGCTTGTGGATTTTATCAGTAAGGAGTTCTTGGAGCTGAGAGACTGCACTGCTCCTCACTGCTAAAAATTATAAGCTAGAAACTAGTCTGGGGATATTGGATTAGTAGGCACTAGATAGGGATTTTATGCACAAACATTCCTACATCCATTGGATTACTCAGGCTCACACTGAGTTGTGCTACTGTATGGAGAGTTTTGCCTCTGTGTAAATAAAAATTAAAAGCATGAAATTGCTTGTTTCTTTATATTGCATTTTTATAATGTAAAATTTATTATTAAATGTATAATGCATGAAATCATCTCCCTTTTTCCTTTTTTTATACTGAAAATTCATGTACAATAATAGCAGTTTTGATTTGAATGAAATTAGCATTCATAAAGGTCTTAATTTAAAATTGTTTGATTGAATACTTTAGCTAATACATATACAGTACACAATTTGAAATTAATTTTTAATAATTTATAATCAAAATTTATTTTTAGTGTTATGCTGAATGAAATTTGTACTTTTTTTGGTGCTATAATTTTTTAAGTTAGTGATAACATTGCCATTGTCTTAGATACATCTGAAGCACTTTATAAGATTACTATTTTAGCTTAAATTTAGTAACTTTTGATCATATAAAAATTGATTATTAATTGCATAATTCATGAAATCATTTCCTTCTCTTACCCCCATAATTCTTTTTTACTGAAAATACTTTAGATTTATGATAATAACAGTTTTAATTTGACTGAGAGGTTTTAATTCAAAATTAATTGACTAAATATTTTAGCTAATATAGTACACAATTTAAAATTAATTGTTAATAGTATAGCATACGATCAAAACTTATTTCTATGTTGAATTAAATTTGTATTTTTTTTCAGCCTTGTATTTTTTTACATTTACAATATATTATTTGCTTTGTATATGTCTGAAACAAATTATGATATTATGATTTAAAATTAAGCAAACAGTATACAATAAATGGTATTTTATACTTACATTTAGTAACTTTCATTATATAAAGTTTATTATTAATTGCACAGTGCATGAAATCTTTTTTTTCTCAAAATAACTTGCAACAATATAATTAAATTTTATAATTATGATTTTCAGAATTTTTTCCACAAGCTAAATATCTTAATAAGAATTTTAATTCATAAAACGGAATGAATATATGGTTTTTAAGTTAATATATTCATCTTAAAATATAATGTTAATATATTTGATTGTTGTACAGCAACAAAATAGACATTATTTATTGTACTGCATGAGGCAAATTTTTTTATTTTTATAGACATTAAATTTTATTTTGAATGTCATTAAAGAATGTATTGATTGTCTTGCATAAGTACACCTATTCACAATTAAATTATCAATAAAAAAGTATTGAAAATAATATTGTGTGAATTTGTCATCTTAAAACCACTATATTTATATTTGTAAACAATTTTGCATTTAAGTGGCTCAAATGCTAAAGTAATTGTTCTTTGCTTGCAGGTGTTGCTTCAGGAAGACAAGAAAGTTGGGAGTTTGATAGTGGAGCAAGGGATTTAAGTCCAGAGCCAAATACATTACAAAAACTAATTGAAGCAGCCGGAGGATCTATTACCGGTGGATCTGCAAACTTACTCGATCTGGCAAATAAGGTAGGAATGAATTTTTTTTTTTAAAAAAAAATTAATTTGGTGTTTAGAGTAAACTGTTTATTCAAAAAATATCTTTTGATCTGGAAAAATAATTAAAATTTACTTTTTTTGTTTAAATTATTTTTGGATTTTCTTCAAATGTTTTATTTTAATCCACAGTAGAGCTGTAATAGGTGCTGTATCATTATACACTACTTCAGTTATACATTATTTAAAAAGAAATGTAAATGAACAAAAATATGTAAATAATCAAAAAATACAAATATTAAAATTCATAAACTGCATGATTTCATAATATGGCGATAGCCATTTTTCCATCTTAGAACACTGTACATGGTTGCATTTATTAATAATATTTTTTTGACTTACATGGAAAACACACACATTTACTTTTTGTTTTATTATTCTTTCTGTATGTGATGTGTATAGAATTTATCATAATAAAATGTTTTCTAAACATAATGCTAAAAATTTTACAAAATTAAGAAAATGTGTAAAGTATCTTTTTTAAATGATAAAATGAAAGATATCCATTTAATAATGACATAGAAAAAGAACTGTTAAATGTTCTTGGTGTATTGCATCAGAAAACTTAAAGCTTGGAGAAGATCTGAGATGTTTAAAGGGAACTAGAAGTGACTGTATAGATCACTGGCCACTAACCTGATCCCTACTACTCACTAATGGGCATTTAGAGATTTCAGATGAGCAGTGAGTGTTTTTTAGATGATAAAAAAAATCATAGATTACTATAAATGTGCAATAGGTGTTTTAAATTTTTGTGCAGAATTGCTTGTGTCTTAAATAAATTAATTAATATTTTCAAGTTTAAAATAAATAATACATTTTATTCTTTCAAATCGATTTAAATTTGTTATTCACTTTGCATTGGTATATATTTACTAATATGCTATTATAAATCCTTCTTTTGTATAATTATTTCCATAATCACTCAATTAAGTTATTTGGG
This sequence comes from Epiperipatus broadwayi, assembly GCA_028023455.1. Lineage (NCBI taxonomy): Eukaryota > Metazoa > Onychophora > Udeonychophora > Euonychophora > Peripatidae > Epiperipatus > Epiperipatus broadwayi. Next base: position 2,214,993 of record JAQFVV010000104.1, read on the forward strand.
CAGCATTGGTGGATGGTAGGGAAATTATATTCCTAACAAGAGTACAAATATGGGCGGTAGATAAAAAAAGGTTGATGACCTCTGATATAGTTTCTGAAGTCGATACAGATTTAAAAACATTGAACAATTAGAGGCCATATTCTGGTAACGAAACTGTTATTACATTTTCATAAACAAAAATCAATAGAAAAAAAAAGATTATGCAGAGCATGTTTAATTGTGACGGAAGTTCAACGTGTCAATTGCTTTTTATTTTATTTAAAAACGGTACGTTATAGTAAGTTTTTGTTATTATTGTTATTTTCTGACTAATTGTTAATGCACACAATAAATACATATGTAAATGCGTTCCCTCAAATAAAATAAAAATAAATAATCAAATAGCTTTGTTGCTAAGAAACTCGTAAGAAGTACGAGTGCCGGAAGTGACATAATTGTAATAGGTACAAGAACTTTATGCTCCAGGGTCCGTCACTCTACCACTGAATTAAACTATATTATATTTTTTGTATAAACTATAAACTTAATTTATATATACATATTATACACAAAAATGTGTATGTTATATATATGTGGGTGCTGAAAACATGTGGTTCAGTAAACTATTTATTCGATTGTAATCAAAGCTTATCAACAAACATGAGCTGTTATATGAAATGTGCCATGTATGTTGGGAATGATTCAAATAAAATGTCACAGGTACTATGGCTTCACTGTATATTTAGCAAAAAACAAAAATAAACAATTTGTTGCTCAGGAGTTCGTATGAAAATTCTCATAAAGTTGGAATACCGGAAGTGACATAATCGAGTCGCCATCCATGGGTCCTAACTGCTAGAGTTTTCCACTTCACCACTGCTATAGAGCTTTATATTTAGTGATATAATCAGTTGTATTTCACTTTATATTTCTAATTGAACCTGCTAATATTTGCTTTATTTCTTAATCTATTTCTTATTGCTTCTAAAAGAAATATGAATGTATGCACAATGCTTCCAGATATTTAAGATCGTGAGATCAGCTATTGACATGCCTGATTTATATACACACACATGAGATGATGAAGATATATGTTATTGATTTAATGTCTTTTTTTTTAATGAAAATTGAAATTATAGTAAATCAAAGCAAAATAATCAGGTATTCACAAATGAATAATTGAATATCTGGATCGTTTTCCTATAAAAAAAATAATATATTGCAGGGATGGCCAACATTTTACCACAATGTGTCAATCTTTTTCATGCTAGAGTCACATGTACCATACATTTTTGGGTTTACTATTCACTTTTTTTAAAATAAAATACAGCATACTGTAGATAAATGATATTTAACATTTTTTTTTTTTGTAATAACGGACTATAGAAAAAATTGAAAGTTTAAACATTACTTATTTTAGCAAAATTTCTGACTCTGTCTTATTAATAAAAGCCATAGAACATTTATTCAAATTTGAATTAGTCAGTTATAATCTCATTTTGGTTTCTATCTATTGAATTGATGATGAAAATAATTTTCACAAACAAGAAAACTACAAGAATTACAAAGGATTTTCAATGGTCATGTGATGTCTTATTGGTTTAATGCTAATTCTGGCTATAGAATAAAATTGCCTAAGATTATTAAAAAATTGAGATTACCATAATATATAGACACTGAATTGGATTCAGATCTATATAATTGTGCAATCAAATTGGCTTTGGTTGAAAAAATTTACAGGTTTTTTGTTTTGGGTTGCTGGCTTGATAGTATAACAAAAAGTAAAAAATAACAGAAAGGAAAGGTGTATTAGATCTAAAATGTTCAAGTGCACTCCTTAAAACCCCCCCAAAATCCTCATTGATGAAAGTCATAAGCTAGAAAGTAGGTGGAATACGTGGATAAGACTGCACTGGATTTGACATCTATTGTTTACTAAAGCTTACACTAGATGGTATAAATGTAGTGAGACTGGAAGAAAATTGCTAATAGATTGCTAATAAATTACCAAATAAAAGTTAAAGAGTATGGTGTACTCACTTTCGATTAAACATGAGCAAATTTTTTGTAGAATTTTTGTTACAAATTTTTTTATGTATATTACTACTTTATATTTATAGGATTTAGACTTATTTTTTGTTTTGTACCACAATGCACCATATTTAACGGCACAATATAATCTGTTTAGTGCCTGGACTGTAGGTTGGTTACCTATCATATAGAAATGTACAATATTGCTATGAAGTATTTTATAAACATGGCAGTTGAAAATTTTGTGGATACTTTAAGGAAGTAGTATCCAGTTTTCTACCCATTCATTTATATCATTTGCTGTTGTCTTGGGAATATCTACAATTTCTATTTCAGTTTTAAAAAACAGATTTGCCAATTGTGACTTTATTTTAAAAAAAGATGTTTACTCTTATAATCAAATTGCAAATATACAAAAGTAAGAAAATATCTCATTATTCTTAAATTTTTTTTGAACATCTGTGTTAGAAACAGTAATCCACCTTTTAAATCTACTCCAGAGCTATCTATTGGAAGCATGGATAATCAATGGATCTGTCATAGATGGCAGCACTAATCAAATTTTCTGGCTAATTTCTGATTATTGACTTTCATTTAAAGTAAAAGAATTAGATAACATATATACATTCATTTATCAATTTTTTTTATACTTATACTATATGATTTAATAATTAAAATATTTTAAATATTCCGAAATCCAAGCCAAGTAGTTTGTATAGATATATAGGTATAATTCTAAGTTACTAATTTTAAATTTTAGGGACTTCAATTATATTCTAAATAGACACATTTATCATAAATCAAAGAAAGCATTATTTATCATTTCCTAACTAGCGTCATCTTTTGTGAATAAGAGTAATTAATGAATTCCAAATGGCAGTCTCTAAACTCAATGGTGCTTACAGTTAGCATACAACTAAAATCACTATAATATATGTTTGTTGAATTAATATCAGACTTAAATTGCTGTACAAGAAAGTTGACTTGAGTTCTAAACTTTAGGACATTTAAAATTTTGAATTCATTAAAGGGTAAAAGAAATAAAGATGGTGGTCTGAAAGTAGATATCCAATCTAATGGATTTTTTTTCTAGGTAAAAACTATCATCCAGAAACTTGTGATGTAATGCACTGTGACTTCTCCTTATACGAAGTCAAGAATCTCTCAGCAACTATGCCCAGAGAAACCTATTAGCTACTTTGACTTCCCTTTCCATTCCCCACCTCAAGTTTTCCCATATTCTTCTCTATTCTGCTCCATCCCATTTCCAAAATATAATCTTTGTCAACTCCATGGCCTTTATATATCTAAAAACCCCTTATCTTTTTCCAAACCCAGCATAAAAACTAATACTTGTCTGGGGTTTCAATTAATACTACCATCTCAGATTTACAATAAATGATTCTAAAATCCTTAGGCTGAATTACTGCTGTTAGTATAGATGTTAAATATATTTAGAGAGACTCACTCTTGTGGATTAATGTGTACTCCATTATCTTGTCATTGTTTTATTAAATAACCAAACTTCAGACCCATAAGTAATGACTAATAAAAACTCATTTATAAAAAAAGAAATATTCTTTTTATGCATACACAGGGTGTCTCAGTAAAAAGTTAATTGCTTTTCCCTCCATGTTTCTTACAGTGTCAGTTTGAATCAGTACATGTGTGTAATAACATAGCTAAGGAGCTAATGTGTATGAATCTTGATTTATAATATGGTGCTTTTGTATCTTTGTGGATCAGTTTCAATGCTCGTGTTGCCATTATAAAATTTTGCAAACCACTTGAAAACATTCTAGGATTTGTGGCTTTACTCTGTACATTCTTTGAATCACTTCAAATGTTTCAGTTAGCAGTTTTGCCAGTTTAAAACAAATTTTAATATTAGCATTTTGTTACCTCATTGGTTAAGGTATGAAACACCCGTTCACATTTCGTAACTCATGATCCAGATATATACGAATCTTTAAAATTTTTGTGATGAATTGCTAAAATATGAGGCAGTATTCAAGAAAAATCAGCATTGGGAAATTAAAAAATTGTGTATTTCTTTTCTGTTGCTACAAATTGAATATTCTTCAATGGACTGTCTATTTGATACAATGCCCCAATCAAAATCTGTGTTCCACTTGTCAAATTTAGTTCCTGAAAGTCTTGCAAAGTGACACCTTCTAATACCTCTGATATTTTTTTTTCACCTCTTCCAAGTTCACAAAACATTTTACTTTGAGGTATTTTTTCATTTAGAGGAATAAAAATAAGTCACATGGAGTGAAATCGAATGAACATAGCTAATGGATAAGCTGGGTTATCCTGTTTTTGTTTTAAAAATTGTTTCACACTCAAAGCTTTTGCACTGGTTCATTGTCATGGCTACACTCACAACTTTGCTATAAATCTGAATGTTTTTGTTTTATCACATTGCACAAACATTTCAGAACTCGTAGATTAAACACTTGACCATTACAAGTGACTTCTCAGTGAACCCTGCTGTTTTACATCAAAATAAAAAAAATCAGCGGTCTTGATATTGGATTTCTCTCATCATGTACTATTATCTATGAGGTTTGGGATTCAAACCTGGACATAAAGTAGTTATGCATTCAACAAATCCTTTTAATTTCATTTAAATATTTAAGCTAAAAGCCTGATATTTAAAGCACCCTAAAGTTTTGATCCAAGGCCAACTTACATTTAAATTTTCATCCCCAAAACATTTTGCCTTTATCAAAGCTGGAAGTAATCTAATCCTGCATTCAGTAAACCATCCTTAAATCTATTTTATGATTCAAATCTAAAAATCTGGAATTCAAAAATCTTTACAGTTGGCCTGAGTTAGAAAACCTTAGAACAGGGGTGGGCAAATAGCAGCCTGAGGGCCACATGCAGCCTGCTAAGAGTTTTTATGTGGCCCACCAAGATAATCAGAAAAATCTGCCTTGAACTGAGATTTCCTTCCCACGTGCAACCGAAGATTCATCTCATATTTTCCATTAGGATGGCTACATCAATACACATGTGCAGTGCAGATACGATGTGCAGTGCTTTTCCAGTTGATCTGGTTAATTTTAATTTTGTCTTTGGATTAGCAAATATATACATTTTCAATTTTAGTGTAACCATTAACCCTCTGAAAAAATGTAAAATCGGTTATGAATGTTGTGTGTTTAATGAAGAATGGACAAACAAATATTTCTTTAGTAATACAGAGAATAAAGCAGTGTGTTTATTGTGTCATGAAAAAAAGGTGCGGCCCTCCGCCAATCTCTGTGGCCCCTGAGCCAAAGCAATTGCCCAGCCCTGCCTTAGGATGTTTTAAATTTCAAACTTTCAGCTTGAATAGTAAAATTGACTTAAAGATAGTTGCTAGATACATTACTTCATGATTTTCATCTTTAAATACAAAATCTCATTGATTAAGACAAACTACAGAAATCATTCACAATAAAGTTTAATATTCACTAATCATTGATTTCTCAAACTTACTATAGATGGCACTCAAGAACTATCAGATAAGCAAACAAAAAATTTTCTTTTAATTTGTTTAGTCTGAGAGCATTAATATTTATTAATTATTATTGTGTGTGAAAGTATAATTAGTGGTTAAGAGTATTTGAAAGATTGAAAATTGTGTTTTTTATTTGTTTTAAAGTTTTTTCAGTTTGTTATTTATGTATATAGAAATTTTTTTAAAAAGTTATTATTTATTTTTTGTTTTGTTTTATTATTATTATTTTTTTATATTAGAATTATTATTATTTTTTTATTTTTAAAAGTTATTTTGTTGATTAGTTTTTTGTAAATTTGTTATTAAAAGATTTACTTTTAAGAAAAATATAACGTTCGAAAAACGTAAAATAAAAAAAAAGGATTATATTTGTATTTCAAAATGTTTATATAATCGGGAAAAGGAAATTAAGCGTGCTGTTGTAGAATGTACTATATGTGATGGGGTATATCACTTGAAATGTTTAAATAAGACTAGGAAGGATGTAAAAGGTTTATGGTTATGCAGTCAGTGTATTAATATGATAAAAGAGGTGAGAAAGTGTTTTCAAAGTGTAGATAGTCGAAGAATAGTGGGTGGAGAAAGTAATAGTGTAATGGAGATGATTAGTCAAAGAATAAATAAGATAGAGGAAGAATTGAAGGATGTAGAAGTAAAATTAAAATCATTAGAGATAAAATGTGAGGAGATAAAGGAATTATTGAGTAGGAATGATAAGGAAGAAATAGATAAGGAGGACCAGAAGGTATTAGAAAATGTTATGGATAGAGCAGAAAAAGTAGATTATGAAACAGTATTGATAGGAGATTCACTAATTAGAGAATGTGGGGATATAATTGCAAGGGAAAATAGAAGTAGGTATGTAAGAGTATGTTTGCCTGGAGCTAGAATTAGGGATGTAGCAGATAAAGTTAAAAAACAAGGTAGTAGAGATGTATATGTTATGGTGGGGACTAATAATTTACTAGAATCATCAGAGAGAATAATGGATGAGTATGGGGATTTGATTAGGAATTTGATTATGATTAAAGGAAGAGTAGGAATAGTTGGATTATTACCAAGGTTTGACAAGAGTTATTTGTTAGATAGGGCATGTTCTATAAATGAGAGATTGAAAAAATTGTGTGAGAGAAATAATGTTATGTTTGTGGATGTGTGGGATTGTTTTATTGGAAAGAGAGAGTTATATAGTAAAGATGGGTTGCATTTAGGAAAACAAGGAAGTGAAGTTTTAGGGAGTTTGATTTATAAAGAATTTTTTTCGGGAAACTTATAAAGGGGGGTGGGTTTTTAAATTGTAATATTATTAAAAAGAATGGATGGAATATAAGAAGTAAGCAAAAGGAATTTGATTTTGATATAAATATAGATATGGAGAAGGAATGGGTTTGTAAAATTAATGGTAAGAAAGTAATTTATAAATGTAATGGAGAAGAAAGAATTAAAAGAATTTATAAAAGAGTAGTCAGGAAAGAAGAAATTGTTAAAATTGGGTTTTTGAATATGCAAGGTGGTAGGAAACCAGAAAAGTGGATGGAATTAAAAAAAAACAATTGAAAATGAAGAGCTTGAGGTATTAGCAGTAGTGGAAACACATTTAAGAGAAGAAGAAGAACCTATTTTGGAACAGTTGGTATGGCAGGGTATAAATAGAAAAGAAAAAGAAAAAAGGGGTGGTGGTATAGGTGTTATATCAAAAAAATATTTAAATATTGTTAAATGTCAAGAACACTTGTGGTTTGAAATAAGGTTGGGTAGACAAGAATGGATGGTGGCTATAGTTTATATAGCTACTGGAGATAGTCAAATTATATTGGAGTGGAATAGTAACATATACGAATGTTTAGTTAAGGATATACAAAGTTTTAAAGAAAAGGGGAAGAGAATAATGGTTATAGGGGATATGAATGGACATATTGAAGAAATTGATGATGTAGATAATAAAAATGGACAGCTTTTGAAGAATTTTTGTCAGAAAGTGAATTTGAGTATTGGAAATTTATTAAATATTTATGAGGGACAATACACATGGTCCAGAAATAATATATTTCACACAATAGATTATGTATTGGTAGAGAAAGAGGGAATAAATAAAATACGGAAAATTAAGATATTTGATAATGAAGAAAAAGTATGCACTAGTGATCATAATTTCATTGTAATTGAAATGGTTAGTAATGTGATGGAGAATAGAAATAAAAGTAGACATAATAGTGAAAGATATGGATGGAGAGTAAATGATAAGACTAAGTTGGAAGAGTATAAAATACAAGTTGAAGAAATAATGGAAGAGTGGGTTTGGGGATGAGTATAAGGATTGGTGTAAGGAAGTAGAAAAAGTTGCAAATAGGGTTTTAGGTGAGAATATTGAAAAGAATAAAAGTAATAAAAAAATTAAAATTAGTAAAAGTGTAAAAGAAAGGAAAGAAGCATGTAGAGAATATAAGTGTACTATTAAGAATAAGGAAAGTGAAAAAGATATTAATGCTAAATGGGAAAAGTACTTAGAAAAGAAGAAGTTGGCTAAAATAGATATTTATAGAGAGAAAATGAAATTGAATAGGAAATTGTTGGAGGATATTAATAAAAGTGGAAGAGATGGAAGTAAAAAATTTTGGAATTATATTAAAAGGAGAAATGTAGGGGAGAGAGAGTTAGTATTACTAGATGATGAGGGAACTGAGTGTAGTTCTAGAGAAGATTTAGAGAGAATCTTAAATAGTTATGTAATGAATATAGAAAAGATGTTAGATGTGAATGATAGAATATTAGAAAATATGAAAGAATATAGTAATGGGAATTTGAGTTTTTCAAAAAATGAACTAAATGAGGTAGAGAAGAAATTGAAAAGTGGGAAGGCAAGAGGTTTAGATGGATGGGCAGCAGAGATGGTAATGAATTTAGGATATAGGGCAAAAGTAAAGTTATTATCCTGTTTTAATAAAATGGCACAGAATAGAGTTTTCCCAAGTAGTTGGAGTAATACAAGAGTAAGGTTATTATTTAAAGGAAAGGGTAAGGATCATAGAAGTTGAATAATTATAGACCGATAGCGGTAACATCAGTTTTATATAAAGTTTTCTCGTATATGGTGGCTAGTAAAGTTGTAAAATGGATGGAAGGGAATAATGTAGTGGGTGAAATGCAAGGAGGTTTTAGATTAGATAGGCATATAGGAGATAGTTTATTTGTAGTTACACAACTTATGGATATGAGTAGGAATGCAGATAAACAGTTATATATGAGTTTTATAGATATAGAGAAGGCATATGATAGAGTAAATAGAAATAGATTATGGATAAGTTTAGAAAATTTGGGAATGGATGAAGCTTTAATAGATATTATTAAGAAATTATATGAAAATAATTATTATATTTATCAATTAGAGAATATAGAATCAATTAAAGATAAAAATGGTATGGGACTAAGGCAAGGATGCCCTATGTCACCTAATTTGTTTGTGTTGTATTTGAGTAAAATGGAAAGAGCAATAGAAAGATTAGGAAGAGGGATAGAGATACTGTTAATAGGTAGTAAGGGAGTATATATTTTGTCAGGTCTTTTTTTTGCAGATGATATATTTTTGTGTGCAGAAAAAAGAGAAGATATGAAAGTTATGTTGAGGACATGTGCAAGAGTGGGTAAAGAGATGGGGATTAAATTTAGTGAAGAAAAATCAAATATAATGATGGTTAATACTGAGGAAAGAGAAGATGTAGAATTTTTATTGGGGGATATTAAGTTAAGTGTGGTGAATAGATATAGTTATTTGGGAATTATTTTAAGTAATCAGAAAAATTATTTGGATGAATGGGAGAAAAAATTGATAAATGAAGCAAAGAAAAGAAAGGGATTGATAAAGAAATTAACAGTATTTTCATATAATAAATATGATGTAGCTAGAATTATATGGAAAGGAGTTGCAGTAGCAGGGTTAACATATGGTAATGATGCATTATATGTTAGTAAAAAGATATTAGATTATTTAGAAAAAGCTCAAAGGGAAGTAGGAAGACATGCATTGGATGCAGAAGTATGGACAGCAAGGGAGGCAATTCAAGGAGAAATGGGATGGTCAAGTTTTCATATGAGAGATGCAAAAAGTAAAATGAAAATGTTTGGTAGATTGCAGTTTATGGATAATAAAAGAATAGCTAAAATAGTATTTAATTGGGTTATGAGTAAAGGGCAGGTAACAAGTTGGGTGAGAAAGGTAATGCGCTATGCAAAAGATTTGGATAAAGAATTTATATCAGTATATTTGTACAAAAGATGGGATGATTGTGTTAAGAGGATTATTGAGTGTTATAGTAGTAAGGAATGGGATAAAAGAATAAATTTATTAATAAAGACTAGGGAGTTAGAGAGATGGAGAAATAGTATGGAGAGTAAAAAGAGTTTAAATATATATAGAAATAAACAGAATATTAGGTGTGAGTTAATATATGATAATAGTAAGGAAAGTAGTTTATTGTTTACGGCTCGAACGGGATCTTTAGCTACAAAAGAATATACATGTAAATGAAAAAATATGGGTGATTTATTTTGTAAATTATGTAAGGAAGGAATTGAAAATATTAGGCATTTGTTAATTGAATGTAAATGTTTGAAAACAGAAAGGGTACATATAATGAAGTTGTGGAAAAATAAATATGAAAAGAGTGATTATACAGAAAGTGAATTATTGGTTTTTATGCTGGGTTTGGGAAAAGATAAGGGGGATTTAGATATAAAGGTTATAGAGTTGACAAAAATTATGTTGTGGAAATGGGATAGAGCAGATTATGGGTAAATTTAGAGTGGGTAATGTAAAAGAAAGTGGCTAACAGGTTTATCTGGGCATAATTGCTGAGATATTCTTGACTTCGTTTAAGGAGAAGCCATAATACATCACATCACATCACATAACATCACATATCATATATTGTTTAAGATAAAAAATTGATTTGTTGTTTTTATATTTTAATGTTCACAAATAAGTTATTTATTTTAGGAAAAATAAAGCTTTAATAAGTAACTGCTTTTTAAAGGAAGAATTATAAAACCATAAAATATTTCAAAAGTAAATTGCTAAATTTTATATCTGAATAAAAAATATACAGAAAATTTTTGTTTTATTTTAAATTTTGGAATGTAGAGGGCAGCAGAGGTTCTCTTAAATAAATTGGGAGGAAAAAAGAACATTTATAATTTTTAACTTGAGAAAATAGGAGTGGAACAGAATTGTTTCAATTTTTGCAAAAACTATATAAGAGAAATTATTATATATATTAACTGGGAGATTGAGCATCATATTAAAATAAGAAATGAGATAAGTTTCAAACAGCATTTCCTTTTATTAACTATATGTTTACATTATTTTTAAGAGAATTAAAAAATAAATTATTAAGACTAAATACTATATATAGCACATGAAATATCTAAGCCTACATATAATGAAAAGCACATATTATATGCATTATTTTTTGGCTGACGATATTCTCTTTGATAAAGAAAATAAGAAATGAATGTTTTTTAAGACATGTAAAAAAAAAAAAGAAGATGGATATCATATTTAGATATTGATAACAACTAAATAAGAAAGTGGAGAATAATAAAATGAAAATGAAAAAAGTCTGTATAGAATTAATATAGTAATATATTCATTTGGGATTAAAATATTTAATAAAATGGAATATATATTAGCTTGGATAATAATCTGATAATATTGTGAAGACAAAAAGAAGTAAAAAAATCGGTTAAAAAATTTGTGGAAAGAAATTACTGTGACTAAGATAACATACAGAAATGGTGAAGTACAATATAAATTGTAAATTATGATAGTTTTGCATAGATTCAAAAAGAAATAGAACAATCGTGGGAAAAATATAAGAATGATAGATAAAGCTATAGAAGGTGAATTGGATATAGATATTCACACAAGAAATTCTAAAGAGTTGAAGTTGTAAATAGAAACAGAATTTTTAAAATAACATTTTAATTTGTATTTATATATTGGACTATTTCCATCATCTAATATTAAGTACTGAATGTCTTTAGAAATATTTAACTATATTTAAATTTTCTAATTACATTCAACTGTTTGTAAAAGCTTGCAGGTTATTATATACACAACATTTTGAGGATTATTATTATTCTCTCTTCTTCAGATGTTTATTGGCCTGACCAGTGACAGTATTAGCATGAGAATTGACCAGGACTCCGAGATTTTTGAATATTAAATTTTAAGGTAACATTCTAATCAACTGAGCCATCTTGGCAAAGGCAACAGTCTATAGAAATTTCATATACTTATCTATGAGGTTCCTCCTGATTTCTCCCCCTTTTCCTAAGAGCAAAGTTGATTAGTGGTTTCCATACACTACATATAGTGCACTAGGTCAACGTTATTCATCATTGTCATGTGCAATTCGAAGGCTTGCCAGATAAATTATGCAACAGAAGTAGACATCAAACATATTTCAATGTAACTATATAAAATTTAGGATCATTAGAATATTACTAGACCTACAATATTTGGGGAAATAAAGAGGGGGGGAGGGGTAGATGTTAGGAAAATTAAACATAAATGTAGTAACATTTATTATTCACTTTTATACTTTCTAACGCAATTTTTGTTTCCGTGGTTTTTTTTTATTTTTATCAATGCACTCCTCATATCAACTCTAACATCTCACAAGTATCGACCACTTTCTGTGAGTATGCATGCATTTTTTCATTCACAAAATAAGTCATAAGTATCAAACACCTGAACTTCCATGCCCATATTAAGTACTTGATATTTATTTAATTTTAATTTTTGTTTCAACTGTATGAGACCTTCTTCAGTTGTCTTATATATAAAATCCTTAAATGTTTGTCCATAATGCTATCACATGATATTCAAGTTAATCATTTCTTTGTTAGAGAGCATATTTTTCAAGGAAAATAATTATTTGTTCCACCATTAATAAATTGTAATTTTTTTATGAAGCATTTTATTCAAAGCAAGTAATTCTCAAAGCAAAAAAAAAATTGTTAAAGCAAACTATTACAAAAACAAGTCTTTTCATATGCCGAGTATATTTCTGGATTCTAAAAAAATATGGTATTTTACAAAAGACATATGGAATAAAACTTTTTGAAGGAAACCACAGTTGAAAAAAATCAGTACATCTGATTTTAACTACAGCACAGAACTGAATAGGTATAGTATTTAAATCATGATCAAAATGCAATTACAGTACATAAATTTATGTTCGAATGGTGATATTTAGTGAGAAAAAAAATTAATGACCATATTTACCTTTAGTTTTGGTTAGCTTATAATTGAAGTCATGTAGTTTGATATTGCATAGTTCGAGCTCCACAGTAAGACCATGTTTGATTGAAATTTGTTAAAACAACTAATTAAAAAAACATTATTACTAAAACAGTGGCCTTACCATAAGCGGGGTACATATGCTTGTCTATAAATATTTAACTTTTATTATATAAACATTTTCTGACATAAAAACAAATTTCAAATTTAAATCTTATATAAAAAAACCCCCAAATAAACAACAAATAATAACTTTACTTTTGAATTTAACTGTTTGTTAAAATGATATTATCTAATGTCACATAATCACCATTCTTCATGCTTACACAGAGGCAAAATTTGCCATACAGTAGCACCACTCAATGCAAGCCAGAGTAATTAATGGATGCAGGAAGGTTTGTGCATAAAATCTCTATCTAGTCCTTACTCATCCAACATCCCCAGACTAGTTTTTAGCTTGTGGCTTTCATCAGTGAGACACCAAAAAATATGGATGCTGAACTGAGTTCAGATCTATATAACTATACAAGCTAATGAGCTTGAATTGAAAACATTATTGTGTTTCTTCATTTCAGACCCAAAGCTTTATAGTTAGTTAATAATATAAAAGATGAGTGCTGGAGGGTTGCATTAATTCCTAATATCTAGGTGCAGCTCTCTCAGATCCAAGACTGCTCATTGATGAAAGCCACAAGCTAGAAATTAGTCTGGGGGTGTTGGATGAGTAGGCACTAGATAGGGATTTTATGCATAAACCTTCTTGCATCCATTGATTATTCTGGTTTGCACTGAATGGCACTATTGTAAGAAGAGTTTTACCTCTGATATCTAACTGTCCTTTATTTTGGAGAGGTCACATGTATTAACAATAACATTCGTTACTAATATGTATTGAAATGCAAAAAATAAATAAATTAAAACACTATAAATTTAGTATTTATATAATAAAGTACATGATTCTAAAGTTTATTTTTAGTTAAATGTAAAAATGATTAAACAATTTACTTTTCGAATAATAGAAATATGGATATTCTGTTAAAACATACAACCACAAAAATGTCTTTTACATTAATTAATCAGATTCATCAATAGATGGTGGCGCAAAATGTTTGTAACAATCTTCACAAACAATATTAGTATGCTCTAAACAATTTCACCAACACTTTCTTTTCACAGTATCTCTCAGAAACAATTCATTATCAAATATCACACAGTATTACAAAATGTTATAATCAAACTGATGACTTAACTGCTAGTCATGCATAAATAGCCTATTCATGTACTTGACATAACAATATTTAAGAAAAGCATTTGTTGACATGATGATGCGATGTGCTATGGCTTCCCCTTTATCGAAGTCAGGAATCTTTTAGCCACTATGCCCAGGGATACCTGTTAGCCATCTTACCTTCCCTTTCTACTCCCCACCATAAGTTTTTCCATATTTTTCTCTATCCTGCTCCATTCCATTTCTACATAATCATCTTTGTCCACTCTATGACCTTTATATCTAGATCTCCCTTATCTTATTTCAAACCCGGCATAAAAACCAAAAATCCACTTACTACATAATCACTTTGTTTATATTTATTCTCTCACAACTTCATTATTTGTATCCTTTCTGCTGTGTAAACATTTACATTCAATTAGCAGATCCTAATATTTTCCATGACTTCCTTACATAACTTGCGGACTAAATCATCCACATTTCTCCATTGATGTGTATATTCCATTGTTGCTAAAGATCTTGTTCGAGCTGTAAACAGTAAACTACTTTCTGTGCTATCATCATAAATGAGCTCACATCCAATATTCTGTTTACTTCTATATATATTTAAACTCTTTTTACTCTCCATACTAGTTCTCCATCTCTCCAACTCCCTATTTTTTTTTATTAATGCATCTATTCTTTTATCCCATTCTTTGCCACTATAACACTCAACAATTCTCCAAACACAATTATCTCACCTTTTGTACAAAGTATACTGATAAAGTCTTTAATCAAAATCTTCTGCATACTGCCTATCCTTTACTCATAACTCAATTAAATACTATTTTGGCTATTCTCTTATACATAAATTGCAATTTACCGAACATTTTCATTTTGCTTTTTGAATTGCATCCTTTGCCATCTACACATTTTCATTTAATGCATATATTCGTATTTTTCTTTGTACTTTTTCTATGTAATCTAATACTTCTTTACTAACATATAATGCATCATTAATTTCTTTATCAGTCCCTTTCTTTCCTTTGCTTCATTTATCAATTTTTTCTCCTATTCATCCAAGCAATTTCTCTGATTATTTAAAACAATTCCCAAATAATTATACCTATTCACCACCTTTACCTTTATATTCCTCACTAAAAATTCCTTTTCTTCTTTTTCCTCAGCATTTATCATCATTACTTTTGATTTTTTTTGACTAAATTTAATCCCCATCTCTTTACCCATTCTTACACAAGTTTTCTGCATAACTTCCACATCTTCTCTTCTTTTGTTGCCATGTGATCTGAATCAGTGCTGACTTCTGCAGAACTAATATAACAACTAATTCTGATATTATAATTTAAAATATTTTTATGATGCTATATCTAATATTAATGTACTATTAAATAAGCATTTTTTTAAAAATTGATAATTAAACAAAAGCTGTATATATATTATTTAAGATATTATTATGTTTTCCTTAGTAGTCTATTATATATAAAGGATAGACCAATTGAATTTGTTTCTATATTTTAGCGCTCTCTTTTGACTTTTTTAAGTACTTTTACTTTATTATGAAAAACTAGTACATGTATTTATACATTTTAATTATTTAAATAATGGACAATAATCTTGTATATTTTATCAATCAATCAATCAATCAATAGTAGTCTGTCCAATAGACAGATCCAGAGAGTAGTCATACATCAGTTCATCCATTCTTCCATTCCATTCTCTTCCTTGCCCACTTCCTCAATTCCACATAACTCCTTCCATCTCGTATATCATCCAATAATGTCAATCTCTTCCGTCCTTTCTTTTTATTTCCACTCACCATTCCTTCCAAAACATCTTTCATTAAACTATAATCTTTTCTTAGTATATGACCAATCCAGTTTCTCTTTCTCTCTTTGATACTTTCAATCAATCTTCTTTCCTCATTAACTCTTTTCAACACTTCTTCATTTGTTATTTTATTCACCCAACTGATTTTTTCCATTTTTCTCCATGTCCACATCTCAAAAGCTTCCAGTCATTTCTTAATTCTATTACTCAATGTCCATGTCTCACAACCATACATTAATACACTCCACACATAACATTTAATTAATCTTTTCCTTAATTCTCTTTCCATAGGTCCACAAAATATCTTCTTTCTTTTTACAAATGTCACCTTTGCCAATGCTATTCTTCTTTTAACTTCATCTTCACTTCTTCCATCCTCACTCAACCAACAACCCAAATATCTAAATCCCTTCACCTGCTGCACCATGTCATCATGGATTCCAATTTACAGTCTTTTTGCATCTCTCTCTATCCATAAACACTTAGTCTTTTCAATATTAATCTTCATTCCATATGCCATACATCCTTCTTCCAATTTATTCAACATATTCTGAAGATCCTTTTCTTCCTCAGCAATAAGAGCCATATCATCTGCAAATCTTATACACTTTATTACTCTCCCTCCAACATTTGCTCCTCCACAGTCCAAATAATTATTTAGCATATATATTTTATATATATGTTAATTACACATTATTAATCTTTCACTTTTACATCAGTTAAGTCTAGAATTAAAAAAAAATGGTATGGCTGAAGATCTCTCAGCCCCATATAGCTATTTGAGTTGGATAGCTGGGTTTGAAGACATGTAGATGTCTGAAAATTTCAGATTTTCCACTCAATAGATAACTTTTAGTTAAATGCTAGCTTTGGGTTGGTATTTTTAGATCTAGTGTCTGAACCTATCATAGCACCTCTCTGAAGAGTGCCAGAGCACGAAACCATGGTCAGAGGTTGGGGGGGGTCCTGACAGAGATATTTTAAATGCTTTCTCTAGCTAAGCATTTATCACAAAGCTTGTTGAGGAATTGGCAATTCTCACTGTTTATAACTTACAAGCTTAAGAGATATGGTCATGTAATCTATGACTCTTATTTTGAGTATTTAAAGTCTAGAATTACTTTTGTTTAATAAGTAATGCTTTTATTTTCCCGTTCTTTTTCTTGCCTGTTTTATAAATCATTTTAATATTTTTATTTTCAAACATAAATTCAGTTTTCTTTAGTAAGAATATATATCAGTGATTTTTTTTATCATATCTGTGCTGTTTGAATTTTAATTCTATGATTTTTTTATTTCTTCACTATATATTTTATTACTATTTGGATTTCTACAATCTTCATATGTTATTTTATATATTCCACATATTATATTTTTATTGTTTTTTTAATTTATAATGTATTTATTATTTAACAAATCTATCCCACATATTTTGTTATTGATTGTTTTGGTTTTATTACTTTTGTATTATCTTTGTTTAGTTGTCTGATACTATTTTTTGCAATATTTATGCTCTTTATTCCAACATATTTATTACTTTTTTCTTTTCATTATTATGACTCTGTTTCTTTTATTTAATCACATTTTCTTTTTATTATATTAATTGGATATCCACTTATTCTAAACTCTTTTATAATTTGTCACTTTTTTTTTTATAAAGTTCCTCATCTGAGCAATATATTATAATTTTATTTATTCTTGTATTTAAAGAGTTTATTTTATGTTTTCATGTTAGAATACCAATTCATTATAGGTGTATTATTTTTGCTTTCTGTATACTGTTATCTCAATTTTTATTTTTACTTAATTATTAATATATCTAAGTAATTATTATTTTTTAATATTATGAATTTTACTTTATTTATATTATATATTCTATAAACTCAATTTGTTAGTTCATTCTGTTAAATATGTAAATGTAATTGTTTAACAGAATAATTGTTTATTCTAATATACCATTTAACGTACATTCCCTATTAATACATCTTTTTGCATATAAAAGTTATTATTAAATTTAAAAATTATATGCTTACAGCACAATTTTGTTAATTCATGTAATAAATGTATAGGGATTTTAATTTTCTTATTTTTATTCTTTATATTTTTTTCAAATTGCTCTATCTATATTAATATTAATACACATTGGCACTGTATTCATTTTAATATTATATGTTTTATATTTATTATTTAATTTGTATCTTTAATTAGTTTTTCTTTGTTCTTTATATGATTCTTTGTTGTTATAAACATTATTTACTATATGCATTATATCTTCATTTTGATACTTTAATAAAATAATTAATTCTATTTAAGATTCATGTGAATGGAATCTCTTTCCTATGTATTTTCAGTTCTTCATAAATATTAGCTGCATTATATTCTTTATTAATAATAATATGTAATCTATTTTTATCTATGGTCCCTTTATTAGTTAATATATAACAAACGTATATTTTTATTATGTGTATCAGCTTTCTTTAATTTTTCAAATATTTTATTACTTAACATTATTTATTATGTAACTTACTCTTATAATAAAAAAGGGGGAAAGAAGTGTGGGGGGGGAAGGAGCGGAGGATAATTGGAAGAACTTCATCCTCAGATTGATAATGGTTGATGATAATGATGTTGATGATTGTTTTTTTAATTGTATGCCTGAACCAAATCTTGGTACCCAATTTTCCAACCATTTTTCGATTTCCAAATTAGCTCAAACTCTGCATACATATGCATTCCTGAAGACAATACATTTTTTTAAAGTCTAAATATAATTTTAGCAAAAAAATAATAAAAAAATTATATTTTAAAATGAACATGTGGCACTTCATGTAATTGAAAACTGAACGATTTATTGAAATTGATTTTGTTAATTGTTACATTTATAAAGCTAAAAAAGTAGAAAATACATTTCTTTTAAAGAAACCCATTCATGTAAATGTACTAAAAAGTTAAAAATAAATTTTCGGCAGCTTTTACAGTATTCTTGATATTACATGACCAAAAATAAAATCGTCGGCTTCTCACAGTCTTAGTTACATTTTCTATCAATTTTTATGGACTTCATATGAAATAAGAATTACAAGTTAACATTTTTAACATATTAATCTTTATTGTTTACTATGTATATGAAATATATATATAATTTCTATACACTTATTCACAGAACAACTAAATTAAAAACCGTTACTATGATAACTCTCAAGCTAGATTCCTAAAGAGTCATTTAAATAAAATTACAGTGTATGTCCATTTTCTTGTAGCAATACCCAAATTGTTATTGATACAAGAACATGAGCATTAGAAATAAGTTTATTTAAATAATTCTTTTGAAATATGACTTGCGAGTTATTCAAATTTTACAGGCTTGTTAAAATTGTATCTAATTTTTATTTACGTAAAGCGTAACTAAAAGTATTTCTAACCGTGAGTGCTACATTCTTATATTTGTGAAAGACGAAGATAATTTTTTGTAACTTTAACACATTTCTGTGAATCTTTAATTTTTTAGTTTATATAAGTCTTTTTTTAAATTAAAAATATGTGGTAAAAAAACAAACAAACAAACAAACAAAAACACTATTTAGGTATCAAAGCTAGATCAATATTGAAACTAAAAATATAATAATAATAATAATAATAGTGGAAGTGAATTATTATTTAACACTAGAACAGGAAGTCTAAAGACAAAGTAATATACTAAGAAATGGAGAAAAGATTTAAATTAGCTATATGATTTATGTGGGAGTAAACTGGAAAATAGTTCATTTAATTATAAGAATGCAGGCAGTTTTAGTAAATTTTAGAGAAAATGTTATAAGATTATGGGATTATATAATAAACGTAAAAGATTATGGTAAAAAAAGAACTAAAGTTTTTCAGGAGAGATGAGAAACAATAGAGAAATATGAAATAAAATAGTGGAAAAAATGATAAAGATTATTGAAGATATAGAAATGAATGATAAAGAATTTAATATTTGTAAGGAGGGATATGTGTATACAAGAAGTAAATATTCTTTAACAAGTTTATTTAAGATTAGTAAATAGTAAAGGGAATAACTCTGGTGAAAGTTGTTGTAAAATCAAAATTGCCAGATTGATTAAATACTTTAATAAAAATATTAATTTGCATTATTTAATCATTTGCATTTTATATGAAAACACTTTTTTCTAATTCTGTCATGGTTTACAGTTTTGTATAAATAAATATGCATTTGGTCAGAAAACTTAGCAGATCTGGATGTCAAGAACACATAAAGTGAGATATTCCTCGACGGTTTCATTTAGGCCTTAAATGTACAGTTATTCTGAGGCAATCTTGTTATAAAACACATTTAATTCAATTTTCACAGAATCAAAACTCTCCATACAATAGTGCCACTCAGTGCAAGCCAGAGTAATCAATGGATGCAGGAAGGCTTGTACGGAGTGGTGCTACTATATGGAGTTTTCCCTCTGTGAAAAACAGCTTGTTTAAGCATAAAGAATGGAGATCATGTGATGTTTGATGGTTTAATTCAATTTTATTGTATAAATGAGTAATTATTGTTCAGAATGTCATGTGATATTTAAGTACCAATGACATCAACTAAACTTTCATTCAAATTTTTTTATTTCTGCTATACCCATTATCACTTTGCTAAACTGATAGTTATTCAAATATGAAGTTGACCTTATTTGTGGATTTGAATATTAGTTACAAAAATAATCATGATTTAACATTCTCACAGGAGATTTAAAAAACAGCTTAAAATCTACATTTGATTTTTATATATATAAACTTCAGTTTGAAAAGATATATTCAATTAAAAATATTTTTAATAATAATTATTCTGGGAAAAATAATTTTAAAATTTATTCTATTTTTAATTGATATTGGGAGGGGGGGGGGCAGGCATACATATGAGCTTTTAATTAACATTTTCTTTATATTAACACATAGGTTGTTTGACTCTTTATAAAACATTAGTATATATAAAAAAATAAATGTATTATATTTTATTAACAAAAATATTATTCAAATTTATATATTTTCAATGTAAAAAATAAACCTTCAAATTAATTAAAAATGTATCTTTTTGCCGAGCAAAATATGAAAAAATTTTAAATTCATTGTATATTCCCCTGTTTTTATCTGACATCTATTTACAAAACTGAAAACTAAAATATATAATATTGCTAAGGCTATTAATATATGGTGTATCTGAATTTAGTTCCGTTCCATATGCCTATTTAAGTTAGAAAGCTGAATTTGAAGACATGTAGATATCTGAAAATTTTAGATTTTTTACTTAATAGTTAAGTATTCGATAAATGCTGAGCTTTAGTTAATATTTTAGATTTAGCACTGATGAGAACCATTAGCTCGAAACCGTTTTCAGGATAGTGATAATTATAGATAAAGATTTTAAATGCTTTCTCTTATGGCATTTATCAAAAAATCTTGTTTAGAGCTATTAGCACGCTCATTATATTATATTTATAAATACAAGATAATTAAGTTACATGATGTACGATTTGGTTTCCTTACTAGAATATATATTTATAAAAATTGTGAATTGGTTGTTAAATGGGAAAAAATGGACTGAATGAATAACTATTAGTAAAATAAGATGGATAATGTTGGAGTGAACAGAATGGAACAGGTAAAGCCACTGAAGTTAGTATCTAAAATTAGCAATGAAAAGATTAATGATTAAACTGCATCCTCATTCAAATGGTTATATTCTTTTTTTTCATAGAGCTTCCACTTGTAAGTCATAATAAACTATCGTCTCATTATTGTCATCATATTTTTTTGATTCTGGAATTTTCCCAGAATGCCCTATCACTTTTTGGCTTGTTTTCAGTTTTTTCAATGTTTCAATTATGATGTTATAAGGAGACAACAAATCTCCGATCATACACTTTATGGATCTACGTAGTCTGTGCTATATAACTAACAGAATAATTATTATGATGATAAAATCAATTCATTTCATTGATAATCAGTCTCTTTGTCTTTATTATCAATCTTTCCGAGCACTATACCATATCTTAAAAACTTACATCACTTGTAAATAACCAAATTACATTTGACCTGATTATTTAATATTTCAAATAAAAAATCTAAATTCTTTTCTGCTTGTTCACTTCTTTTTTGCTATCCGCAGTATTCTCAAAAAATTGTAGTTTCTACTATAGTTCAAAAGCATACTTCTTAAATTTTTTTGATGAGTGTCCACCTTTTACATCCATAGAAATATTTTATACATAAAAATTACCATTCATTTCTGGATATTTGACTAATATTCTACAACTGAATAATTACAGCATCAAAAATGGCTTGTTACGAAAGTTTCAAGCAAATTTTTTTTTCCAGATGCTATAATAAAGTCACCTGGATTTTATTTTTCTGGATGTTATGGGAATTTTATCCACACAACCCTTTATTATTGCAATCATCTGCTTTATAAAGGAAATTTAACAGATACTGACCTAAGTAGGTGTTGACAAAATTGGTGATCTTAATAAAACCAGTAATAACATTATCTCTGTGTTGGAATCTCTGTAGGTTCTTTTTTTTGTTAGTAATTAAGACATTTTCTACATCTTTTATCAACAATTTGTAAAGAATTTATTAACCTGGATTTGATTATGCCACCTAAAACAAGCTTTAGTAATCAATAGTTTCCATATGGTAGCGTTTAATAAATCCATATCGAATGCTATCCTATCCAATATCTCCAGATTATTTTTCTAGCCTATAGATTTCACAAGAAGTTTTGGAGTTTGGGGCAATGCATTTGGTTCTTTTGAATCTATGAAACCTTTCCTGTAGTAGTCATTCCTTACTTCTTTGTTTTGTTATCCTCTTTATTAAAAAGCATAAGGTGAAAATTAATCTGGAAATATTGGATGAGATAGCTTTGGATAGGGACTTATTAAGCACTATCATCTGGAATTCACTGATTACTAAATCTGGCACTAGATGGTATGATCATGGTGAGGTAAAAAGAATTTGATGCTGAACAGCATTGTGTAAGCATCATGGAAGATGAGGTCATGTGAGGTCTTAACCTTTTTTATGATCCCTTTTATTCTTAGCTTCTGTATCTGTCTTTTCCAATCTTTAGTAATATTTTCATTCTCTTCTTAATCTTTAGCTTGCTGGCAATATAGTTCTTCAATCTTTTCTCCATGGCTGGATCTTTTAAAATTCTTTAAGACCATTTCTCTCTACCTGCATCCATATATTTCATCCTAGATTTTCCACACTGGCCTTTTCTCCATTATATTCTCCAGAAACAATGTACCTCAATCCGAATGCCTCATTGAATGATCATGTTGTTTCTTCTTTAAACTATGTCCCCCCAAATACTCCTATTTACTACAGTGAGGCTTAAGTAGTCTCATTTTTGTTTCGTTGTCCATAAGGGCTTCATTATAAGGGATCAATATCTTACCCCTTATTAACAAATCATTCTAGTGAGAAGTTCAATTGTATTGTTATCTATTCTTTAATAACATACTCATTGCTTTTAATACACTTCTGGATTAGAAATGGGACACCATTAATGTTCTTACAACTTGAATTAGAAAAACGTTTATTTTTGTTTAGGTAAGTAAAGTTATACATTTTAATGATGCAAAAGCATATAAAATATTGTCTGAAAGTGAAAGTTTGTGTTGAGCATGTTTTCATCATCATCATCATTTTCAACCATTAAAATTCCACTGCATTGTAAATATTTTTCCAAATTTGATCTGGTTTTCTTATCTCTAGCCTCTCTTCTCCATAACACACCAACAAACTATCTTATCCATTAATCTCACTTGTGGTCTTTTTTTAGATCTTTTATAACTTTGTGGGATCTGATTTGAGACTTCTACTGTCCACTATTACTATCTCTTCTAGCAATATGTCCAGCCAATTCCACTTCAGCCCTTTAATTCCTTCAATGATGTCAGTTATGTCTTTATTCTTTTACCCATATATTTTATTTTTCATTTCTCCTTATAACTTTTAATATGCATCTCTCTCTACTTTATTGGATGGTCTGAAATCTCTGTATTGCCCTTTTGTTAAGTATCCAGTTTTCACATCCATATGTAAGAACTGATAAAACATATCTATTAAAAAACCTTCCTTTTCAAACATGTGGGCATATTTTCTTTTTGTATTAAGTTATTTTTACAAAAAGCATTCCACCAACAGACCTTAATTCTACTATTAATTTTATCCATTATGTTTCCATCTGTAGGAATAATCTGAACAAGATATTTGTTGTTTGTTAACTGCTTCTAACTCATAATCAATCCATCGAATATTTCTTTAGTTTTTTTATCATTTACTTTTAGTTTTACTTTCTTATATCAATCCAAGATAACTCTTGCAACATTTTCTGAAGCTCTGAAGCATTTTACTTCCTTAGCTTCATATTTTAAACCACAAAATGCTTTTTGCAAAACTACTGTTATAATTTTTGGAGGTATGGACTCTTCCTGATGTAAATCTTTGTCAATGTTAATCTTCTTAGTATGATCATGTAATTTAATTATTGCTTTTGCATTTTTATAAATATTATTCCCAATATGACAATATCCCAAGTCTATATTTTGATGATCCAATGCTTTTCATAGAATCAAATGCCTTTTAGTAATCTACAAATCCAAAGTATAATGGCAACTGATATTCATTGGTCCTTTTTATAACTTCTGTCAATATTTAGATATGATCCATCATGGTAAACCTATCTTAAAATCCAGATTGTTTTTTTAGATGGCTAAAACCCAAAGTTTGCTATAGATCTTGGTAAAGATTTTCTATAGATAGAAAAATGATAGGTTTGTAACTTCTAATATCTTCTTTATCATCTTTTTGAATATTAATATTGCCTTCTTTATCATTTAGGGACTTGATATATGACTTGACCAATAATTTTTCTATTTCTTCACCTGTTTTTTTTTTTAAGATATCGATTATAAATTCCAGGACTTTTTCCTTTTTTTATAGATTTAATTGCATGTCTCACCTCTTCCTTAAAAATGCCATGCAATTCAAAAGATATAATAACTATAGGGATCTTTATTACTCTATAATTCTTTATTGCCCTCTTTCACACATTCAATGGTCATCTCTAGTTTTATAATAGTTCCATCTTTTGTCTTATTGCAAAAATGATTATCCTTCCAATATCAAGATGATGTTTTACACTTTTGAGACTTCTATTTCCTTCTATACCTTTCCTTGCCAATTTATAATTATATATTTTTTATATCATTATTAAGTATTTTTCATTTCATTTTACACAACTCTAAATATTCAATTCTTTTTAAAAAATCATTAAAAATGTTTATATATCCTTTCTTTTCTTTACATTTTTTGTCTCAGTAGACAATTTTCTGTTAATCTACTGCTTCTTTGTTATCTTTGTTGCAGTTCTTAATAGAGTATCAATTGTCTTCTTATTAATTTTATTCAAGTCTGAATTATCTTCAAAATCTGTTAATGTTTTGAAATGATTTGCAAATTCTAATTTACATGGGAATGTTTCTGAAGATTAGGAATATCAACCGTGAATATTGTTTTTCTTAATAATTTTTATCTATCTACTTTTGCATTAACATGTATCTCTTACATCTCATTAATTGATGATCACTTCTTGTGTCGAATCTATTAAGAACATTATAATCTTGAATTATAATTGTAATTGGTTTATCTTAATTTTTCAAATGTTAGTTAAGTAATATTTACTGAGGCTATAACTTCGAGAATGTGCGTGTAAAATGCGATAGTAGGGACCTCTACAGGTGTTTAACCACAAGCTTATGCTATGGGAGAAAAGAGGGGAAGTAAAGATTTATCTGTATATTAATTTTGTTGATAGTAGATGAGTGCACTTTTGGCTGGTGAAGCTAAATTCATCACCTGGCTTCATCAGCAAAAATCTCGTTCAGCTACTATCAACAAAATTAATATATGGAATAAACTGTTACTTAATCTGGCTTCACCAGCCATAAACACACTCAGTCTCTGTCAACAAAATTAATGTATGCAATAAATCTTTCTTTAATCTGGCTTCACCAGCCAAAAGCACCCTCAGATACTGTCAACAAGATTAATATATGGAATATATCTTTACTTAATCTGGTCACATGAGCCGAAAGTGCACTCCGCTAATAGTAACAAAATTAATATATGGAATAAACCTTTATTTAGCCAACATTCAAAATGTTAAGGCAAACCAATTACAAATAGGGTAAGGAAAAGGAGAATAATCTAAATCTTGAATTATATCTTTTCTGATGGTCAAAATATAGTCCAATTCTGCAGCCATTGCTTGAGTGGTTCCATGTCCATGCCCATTTGGCATTTTTCTCGCAGAAAGAATTCATAATATACATTTTTTCTTTTTCTGTACTCCAAATTTGTATCTTCATATTGCAATTCAGCACTTTCATCTTTTAATCACTTATTAATTCTAGCATTAAAGTTTTCCATGATGATTTTAAAATGATTGCTCTGTTTTTGTAAATCCGTGTAAAACTATCTACATCCTTATCAACATGAGAAGTTGTTATGGCATAATTAGATATGTTTCATTAAGTTGAACAACTAATTTTGCCACTCTGCCTAATATACGATCAATCTCCATAATGTTGTTCACTCTCTTTTTATTGATAATAAAACCTCCATTTGTCCTTCCAATATTTGTGCTGTTGTAGTAAAGCAAGTGTCCACTTTTTTATTCAACTGTCTTCTTTCTAATTTCACAAAGTCCAACAATGTGTTATTTGGTATTAGACAATTTATATATTTTTCTTTTACACCAGAATGATCTGTAAAAAAACTACCTAAATAAATGGTCATCATGGAATGGTAATCTGGCTTTATATCCAGGGGTTTCTTAGCACTCTTCACCTTTTACCATTAGCTACTGCCTTGCTTGGTGACTGCACAGTCTCCTGTAAGAGTCATAATTTAGTTTTATCTGTAATAATTATAAGTATTAATTTTTTTTAAAAAAAGTTTATTCACATACACATTCATTTTGCCTTCAAGAAAACTCAACTGATATTTTAGTTAAGAACTATCAGGCAATTGAGAAGAAAGACAATTGTATTTCTTGATCTTACACCCAAAGATAAAAAGCTGATAAACTCAACATATTCTCTGATGCATCCATATGAGAAATACATCCATATTTGTATACTATATTAATAATCATATAGAAATAACACTAGCAATAACAAGAATGTTTTCAGCATACTTTATTCAAACACTTTAAATCATTTAACTATTAGTGACAATGTGTACATTAATACATTGCACAGGCTTAAACCTGCATTTATATACGTAATATAGGCGGGATTCGAACTCAGACTTTCACACGACCCACTACTCTCAGTGCCATCTCATATTGCTGACCCACCTGATCACACACATGTTGAAAAGATAAATAATCACCAATAAACGTATTTCATGCTAAACCAGCAATCATCAGTTGGTCCAAATTACTATCTCCACACATGTTGTAACAGTCAAGTTTGTACATTCGCGTAACAGAATTCAGAATCCAAGCAAAAAAGACCGAAGCTGACCAGACTAGGACTGTAACATCCCGAGTCCGACCGCACTTCAACTCGTAAGCCAGGATTCCAAGACTCAAGACCCTACGAATGACCACCTTGAACTTACACGTAGTATACCTCTTCACACGACATAGTCACGGAGAACAATGAGACTCAACAAAAAAATGGAATTTATTAACTGTATTATTTAAAACTAATTAATGCATCGGAAATCACATATATAATATAGAGATTTTGAATTGATTGAAATAAATAAGATCGAGATCAGAGTATTTATTAAATTGTTGTTTATTTTTGCAGATTAAATTTGACGATTTTATCCATATTATTCTTCTTTTCAATAAAATCCGTAGCATCTAACATTTTGGAGAGCGCTTTAACCTTTCTCCTTCAATTAAAATTATTTTACATTTGTTTTTATTTGATGAAGTTAAATATTGTTTTCATCATTTGCTTTATTATCTTATTGATCAGTCACTGCATTGTAGCTATGGGGCAGATTACAATCCTCCTATCCATAGTTTTCAACTAAGCAATCAGACGAAGCCTTGTTTTCTCATATATGTAAACATTTAAAGTCAAATTTATCTATAATATTATTATTCAAACTATTGTACATGAGACCGAAACTAGCTCTTGAATATGTCAGACAATGGCTGAAACTTAATTTAAGGGAGGAAGAGTTGGCAACCAAAGAACAATGCCTATAGCCTGGTAAACAGTTATACTAAATGTCGCTCGGATGGATTAATATTTAGGGTTTTGTATCAACAGGAGCCCTATACATCGCCATCTCTAAAGAGGGTTGGGGAGCTAACACTAATGCTGGAATTTGACGTCAGGTCTTATCGTGTGCGACCCAAGGAGTAAGAGGGATGGCCTTCGAGTCCCATCTTAAAAAAAAACATAACGAGAAAGTTTATGTATAATAAAATTATCCTCCAAGCAAAAGAGTTGAAATAATTTAATATTCGCACGAAACGATACTAATCAGTGGAATCATTAGCGCCAACTCTAATATAGCATTTTTAATATCATATCTACGTGGGCGTACTTTTAAAATATTCTTTCTTTCTAGTTTCAATCTCAAATAACACATTTGATTACCGATTAATTAATAAAAACAAAAAAAGGAATATATTTGGGGGCTTTCAAAATGAAATAGATAACAAATATACTTATTCAAGGCTTGGATATTGCTTAGTGAAAATTAAATTGAAATTTACTTTGGGTTAAAACAAGATTCCCATTTTAAAATTGCCAACAAATAATTAAATAATCAAGGTCAAAATAATAATCAGCACATAGCCATTTTAACAGTTATTTAGAGGGCAAACAGCTGCATTAAGCTACGATAAATAATTATTAAATGAGAGGGGTCATCTCTCTTCTTTTATTATTAATATTAATGCCCGTTTCGAGGCATTAGCATATATTTATATTTTAAAATAAATAAAGAAACCATAGTCACACTAGTGAAAAATTGAAAATAAAATTATTAAAATCATTTAGTTATGAAACATTAGAAAGTAGGTCTGAATTATATAATTAAATTTAAGAATAAAATTTTACATTTAGCAATTTACTTGAATTCAAGATTTTAGAATTAAAATACATTTTATAAGTCTAGACTTAAAGGAAAATTAATATATTGAACTGCAGTTAGAAATGGTGAGGTTACCGGTCATCTTGTAGTACTTGAGCTGGAGTTACGGGAGTCTTTGGGCGGCTTGGGCATCATCTTTTCCCACGGTTAGAGCGGAGCTGTTATGGCGGCATACTGGTGATGGTGGTTTTGATGGAAGGGCCTCGTCACTGGAGCTTAGCCAAGGTGCGTTTTAGCCCGACATTTTCTCTGACAGATATAAAAATTGTTTAACTGGATGCAAAATGTTCACGGTTGCTTTTGGTTCAGGATACACCTGGATTCCAAAGCTTAACGATGATCAAAGAGGGCAAAACTTCAAGATGTAGCATTCAAGCTGTCAAGGTTTCAACAAGTAAAGATCTAAGAGCCCTCCACTTTACATGGCCTTTTAAATGATCCCCTTATCAGCCCACACACCTTGAATTTCATCTCCATCAAGATTACAAAATTTTTAATTTGCTTATGAAATTAGTGCTTGACTTCAAACATGCTACATTCCTTTTAGGTTTATAACTTTTCTCTGATTATCAACTTTTAATTAAATCGAATTTTAATCAGTTTAATCCGATATTAGATTTTATTTTTAATTAGTCAGGAATTTTGTTCTGATTTTATAATTTATGTGTAAAATCCCTGCTGTAAACATATTTTTAATTAGCGAGGTCTCCAAAATAATTTAGAATCAATTAGCTCGATTATTTTAAAATTTGCTTTCTCTTTTAGAACCCTAAGGCAGGTGTGCATATACTATACAATTTTTAAGCAAAATTTACTAAACTTTTAATTCTCCAAAATACTTTTATTTTTAGAAAAAAATCTTTTTTTTTTTAAAAAGAAACTTGTAGCGATTTCAATCAATCACCCTTTAATTTTTTATAAAATTGGTTATAATAAAAATGAAACTTAAAATTTAATAAATATTTTAATCACGCCACTATGCTATATATGTATATTCAATATAGGTGGATTATATTCCCACATACGAATTTAAGTAATAAATTAATAAATTGACGCTACATTATTACTGTTTAAAAATATTACGCGATAAAATGATACGCTATAACTCTGGCAATACTATTCACTTATAGCGTTCTTTCGTATGTGCGTATATAATGCTGTTTATATAGCCGTGATTGCAATTGTTAGCTTACAAATTTTAATTTAGACTTATTAAACAGGTTTGAACTTAGCACAGACGAGTGGGTTATTAGGATGGTTGGTGAAACGGTGAGGGACTTGAAGACAACCGTTTCAATGTATACAATCAGTACTCATCTTTATATTAATATAGCCAATCTTCATACTTTAATGAACAAATTTCAAACTACTCCAACCCACAATTCTTCAGCCATCCATTTCATTGAAAATCTGATGATGGAATGTTCAAAGCCCTTGTTAGTGCCAAGCTTGTCATCCTACCCATGTTGACATATTAGTCATTCTGACCCCTCATGTACAGGAGAAAATTTTTTTTATACTTACATATGTGAGGGATGGGCAGACCTGTGCAATGTATTAATTTATATAAATAGTGTATAAAAGGTCTGCCCATCCCTCACATATGTATGTATAAATGGATTATTCTCCTGTACATGAGGTGTCAGAATGACTAATATGTCAACATGGGTAAGATGACAATCTTGGCACTAACAAGGGCTTTGAACATTCCATCATCAGATTTTCAATGAAATGGAAGGCTGAAGAGTTGTGAGTTGGAATAGTTTGAAGCCTGTCCATTAAAGTATGAAGATTGGCTATCTTAATATAAAGCTAAGCACTGATTGTATATATGTGTGAGGATAGTAATTTAGATCAACTGATGATTGCTGGTTTAGCATGAAATATGTATATTGGTGATTATTTATCTTTTCAACATGTGTGTGATCAGGTGGGTCAGCAATATGAGATGGCACTGACAGTAGTAGGTCATGTGAAAGTCTGAGTTCGAATCCCACATATATTACATATATAAATACAGGTTTAAGCCTGTGCAATGTATTAATTTATATAAATAGTGTATAAAAGTCTGCCCATCCCTCACAAATGTATATATAAATGGATTATTCTCCTGTACATGAGGGGTCAGAATGACTAATATGTTAACATGGGTAGGATGACAACCTTGGCACTAACAAGGGCTTTGAACATTCAATCATCAGATTTTCAATGAAATGAAAGGCTGAAGAATGTGAGTTGGAATAGTTTGAAGCCTGTCCATTAAAGTATGAATATTGGCTATCTTAATATAAAGCTGAGTACTGATTGTATATATGTGTGAGGATAGTAATCTAGACCAACTGATGATTGCTAGTTTAGCATGAAATACGTATATTGGTGATTATTTATCTTTTCAACATGTGAGTGATCAGGTAGGTCAGAAATATGAGATGGCACTGAGACTAGTGGGCCGGGTGAAAGTCTGAGTTCGAATCCCACCTATATTACATATATAAATGCAGGTTTAAGCCTGTGCGATGTATTAATTTATACAAATAGTGTATAAAAGGTCTGCCCATCCCTCACATATGTATGTATAAATGGATTATTCTCCTGTCCATGAGGGGGTCAGAATGACTAATATGTCGACATGGGTAGGATGATAACCTTGGCACTAACATGGGCTTTGAACATTCCATCATCAGATTTTCAATGAAATGGAAGGCTGAAGAGTTGTGAGTTGGAATAGTTTGAAGGCTGTCCATTAAAGTATAAAGATTGGCTATCTTAATATAAAGCTGAGCACTGATTATATATAGGTATGAGAATAGTAATCTAGACCAACTGGTGATTGCTGGTTTAGCATGAAATACGTATGTTGGTGATTATTTATCTTTTCAACATGTGTGTGATCAGGTGGGTCAGCAATATGAGATGGCACTGAGAATGTGTACATTAGTATATAATACAGAGTGCCAGGTAGTATTATTCCCCTTTCTTATCTAAGTATTCTGACCTGACCAGCACCTTAAGAATTGAACTGGTGCACTTTAATTTGTGATTTGGTATGATTAGGCTATTTTGGCAAGGGTGATTGATAGTCAGTAAAAATTTTATATATTTACCTATGAGTAAAAGTAAGATTAAAGATAAATGTTAAAAAGTTCAAAGTAATGTTCATATCGATTTTCTCAAAAGAAACAAATAAAGATTGACAGTGATGTGTTAGAAGACAGATGGAGATGTAATGGATGAAATTAATCATAGAATTAAACTTGGAGTGTTTTTAGTAGAAATAATTGAATATTAAATAGAAATATGCCTAGATGATTAAAAAGGAAAATTGTTTAAAATAAATGTGTTACCAATTCTTTTTTACATATAAAAAGAAAAATTGTTTAAAATAAATGTGTTACCAATTCTTTTTTACATATCCGAGATATGGACACTTAATTGAAGAGAAGTGCAGAGACTTCAGACCACCTAATGAAGAATGGAGAGTAACAAGAAGAGATTGGTATAAAATATATAGATGAGAGAACAAGTAGGTGTTAATGACATCATTGAAAGAATTACAAAATTGAAGTGAAGTTGGACTGAACATATTGTTAGAAGATGACAATAGATGGATAGTTTATATCTTAAATTGTATTCCAAAAGATTGTAAAAGACCCAGAAAGAGACCACATATGAGATGGATGGATGAAATAAGGAAGTGTGCTGGGGTGATGTAGAGAAGAGATCAAAGCAAGTGGATTGAACTTGGAGAGACCTTTATCCTGCAATGGACCGATAATCGTTGACAATGATGATGATGAAATCATCTATTTTTCTTAAAGGCTAGGTTAATTAATTCCTTGTAATTGGCATTTGAAATGCCATAACTTGATATTTGCAATAGTACTTGATCTGATGTTTAGAAAATAGTACTGATTTAAATGGTTGCTGTTTAGAAAACCTTACTATTGAAAAACACCTGTTATTTAAAAAGGTGCAATTCAATCCAATCATATAATTTCCCATTTGTAAACAGTCTTTTTTCGAATATAGCGATATTTATTCTTTTCATGCTGTGGTCAGAAGGTGCTATCTGATTTTTAATCCCTCAATTTGGATATATAAAACATTACAGTGAAGATGTGATATTTCAATTATATGTAATCCCAAAAATATAAAGCTGGGAGGTCATCGCAGCCGACTTGCAAGCAAGTAGTTGGTTGCAGATGGTTGTGGGTTCGCCTCCCGGCCGATGCTATGACATATGGAAATATATATATATAAGTAATAAAATGAAAAATAAAAACAGCGTTTGTAAATTTAGTAAATTTTATAATATAACAGCATGTTGGAATGTCCTATATGATTGTTTTTTAATAAGGTTTTTTTTGACTTACATTGGAAACATCAAAACAGTGACAGAAATCACAGTTTATTAATAACGACATTACTACTTAAGTTTTATTTGTTAAAAAAAATTATTGAAGAAAACAAAGATATTCCATAATTAACTCCAATAAAAGTCTGACAATTTGCTATTCATTTTATACATTGTACAGGCATACACTTGCATTTATATATGTAATATATGCAGGATTCGAACTCAGACTTTCACATTACCTATACAACTCTCAATGCCATCTTATATTGCTGATCCACCTGTTGAAAAGATAAATAATTACCAATATACTATTTCATGCTAATCCAGCACTCATCAGTTGGTCCCGATTATTTCAAAAAATGAAGATACAGTAAAATAATTTTGTTATTATTTTCACTTTTTGAACAAATGCGAAATGAGTGAGCACACACATACAATAAATATATACTTAATGTGCTCTCTCAATTAATTGGCTATTTGTTGGTCAATTCAGATATTTGCCTGTTTACTGATGTCTATTAAACTTCTTTCAATCAGAAGTCTCAATCCCTTTCAATCGTGGGCCAATTGTTGGTGTCTTTACAAATATCCCAGACAATCGGTAAAGATGGACATCCATCTTTATCATAAAAAAAGTTGCTATTACTTCACATTGAGATTCTTAGTAGGTATTGTTTAGGTGTGGACTACTTTCATGTATATATGTATGTTGAAAAATACCGTACCCCCACACTTCAGTAAACAATATGTATGCTGTTGTAATCAAAAACTTTATCAACAAAATGTGAGCTATTAAATCGTGGATATACCTGAAGAGTGAATTGGAACAAAATATTGTGATTCTATTATATTTCTAGACAAATTAGATCATTTTAAAATATCACATGGTCACCATTTTCTACACTTATACAAACTATGAATACAATAGCAGACTCTCCATACAGTAGTGTCACCTAGTGTGAGTCTTAGGAATCAATGGATGCAAAAATGCTTGTGCTTGAATTGAAAATATTATTGTGTTTTCATCCTGCACTCAAATTGCAAAAAGTGGCTGTTAAAGGGTTACAT
The DNA here is from genome assembly GCA_028023455.1 of Epiperipatus broadwayi. Classification (NCBI taxonomy): domain Eukaryota; kingdom Metazoa; phylum Onychophora; class Udeonychophora; order Euonychophora; family Peripatidae; genus Epiperipatus; species Epiperipatus broadwayi. Next base: position 2,249,473 of record JAQFVV010000104.1, read on the forward strand.
TAGATTCAAAGATTTATGTGCAATGATCTCATATCCAATGCTCCTCACTGATGAAAGCCACAAGCTAGAAACTAGTCTGGGGATATTGAATAAGTAGGCACTAGATAGAGACTTTATGTACAACCATTGCATTCATTGATTACTAAGACTTACATTGGGTGGCACTACTGTTTGGATAGTTTGCTAAAATGAGCTCAAACAAGATCGCTAGCAACAAGGAAATATACACATAAATGGAGAAATGTGGGTGCAGGTTATGTAAGGAAGGCATGGAAAATATTAGGCCTTGGTTAATAGAATGTAAATGCTTACAAGAAGAAAGGATACAAATAATGAAGGTGTGAGAGATTAAATGTAGACCAAATGATTTATACAGAAAGTAGATTATTGGTATTTATGCTGGGGTTGGGAAAAGATAAGGGGGATCTAGATACAAACGCCATGGAGTGGACAAAGTTGATGTTGTGGAAATGGGATAGAGCGGGATAGAGAAGAATATGGGAAAAATTTAGGCTGGGGAATGGAAAGAGAAGGTAAAGTGGCTAACAGATTTTTCGTGGACATATTGGCTGAGAGATTCCTGACTTCGATAAAGGAGTAGCCATATCTCATCACATACAGTATAATTTTAAAATAAAAGAATATATCTGGTTACTTTATTTTATTATTATTATACACTATAGTCTATTAAAATGCTTAATATTTGAAATGTAACCGTGCAAATGACTTGATCAAGGAAAAGTTAAAACTACACGTTGTTTTTTCTATAATTAATTAATCCATAGTGACTACAAAACATATTTGATTAAGGAATAATAAATACTGTAAAAGTAATTTATTAATTTTGTTTAATCAATCATTTTAACTTTGAAAGATTATAAATTTAGTGTACAATATATATGCGTTATATACCCCCCCCCCCTTTTTTTTTTTTTGTAACCATTGTGTTGATGTCTTTTATATTAGGAATTGAACATTACCATACCTGTTATAAGGGGAAAAGATAAAAGATTTGAGAACTTTGCATCGGGAAGCAATTTTGGGCAGCTGTGCTGAGAAAAGGCTGGTAGTTAATTTTGAAGAATTATCCTAAAGAATATTAATGTTTTAATGTATAAAGGAAATTTATTTTTAAAAAATATATAATATATTGACTCCATCAAAAAAAGAAATAGGTAGCAGTTTGAAGAAATATTACTTTTAGGTGGAAACAGCTGGTAGTGGAATGTAATTAAGACATTTATATATAAACTTATGGACTTATATATGCGCACATACTTGTAATCCAATCATATTCATAATACTGCAAAAAAAAAAAAAAAAAAAATCAAACATGATCACTAGATGGAGTTAGTTGAAAAAAATCAGCCAGCTTTCTTTCTTTATATTTTAATATCATTGCAAATTTCCGATTTTTTTAAATATATATATATTCGCTATTTGATGATCAGACCATTAAGAATTCGTTAAGTTTTTATTCTCTTTTTCTCTGTTAATTCCATTTTTTTCTCGGTCTCAACTCTTACCCCTTTCTCTATATTTTTATATTCTTATTTTCCACTTCATTGTTTATTACCTCCGCACGAGCAACAGACCTGGAATTCAAAATCCACTTATTCCGATCTGTCACTCCCAGTTGTTGTTTATTATTTGTTACTATTAATTAATAGTAATAATTACTTTGGGGATCAGTTGAAGGCATTTGAGAATTCCACGGGCAGCGAAATATATGAAAACCATTGGCACTTCGTCAGATAGATGTGAACTCACCTGCTTAAAGCTGAGATGATCAGTTAGAAATTGTTTAATTTTAATCTAATTTAGAGATGTGTATAATGCCTGTGAAGATTGGTGGCGAAAAAAGCTGAACGGCAGTGAGATGGGTGGACTCCATTTTACAATAACATCACTTATGCTTGCAAGAATAAAACGTTTTTGTAAATAGTCTGAAGCAACTAAACTCATGTTGAGGCATTCTTATTATAAACACCAGGAGTCAATGTTGATTTGATAATATTTAATACCATTTCAATTTAAACACAATCTACAATAGGTTTTAGCAATGTTGCCATACAGCAATTATAATTTGTAATAACTGGCTACTAACTGAAACACACAGGTTTATTATATACCTGTATCTATATATGTAATATATAGGGTATATGAGCACAGACTTTCACACGACCCACCACTCTCCACACTATCTCATAACACTGATATACTTGAACACATATATGTTGAAAAGATGAATAATCAGCCTGTCCATTAAACTATGAGGATTGGCTATCTTAATATATATCTGAGCACTTATAGCATATATGTGTGGAGATGGTAATCTTGACCAACTGATGATTGCTGGTTTAGCATGAAATACATATATTGGTGATTATTTATCGTTCCAACATATATGTGTTCAAGTATATCGGTGTTATGAGATAGTGTTGAGAGTGGAGGCTCATGTGAAAGTCTGTGCTCATATACCCTACATATTAAATAACTGGCTATTATATATGTTATATTTCGTATTATTATTATTAAGGTAAATTCAAATCGCTATTCTAACACAAGCGGGTGATGCCAAAATGAATATTTCCATAAATAGATGCTACGATTTCATTATATATATATATCCAATAGTTAGTTATACTTATCTCAATGTATGTTTTACATTAGCTTAATTCTATCACAATCATCCATTAGCCCAGAGGTTAGCCAATCTCTCACATACTTGATGCATTGTTTGAAATTCCTAATTCACTTCATTTTTTTTTTCAAGTGAATAAGATATATGTAGCTTATATTGTAATTTTTTTAATTACATTGACACTATCTTTTTTTAGTTATAGACTCTGCCTAAATGAAAACAATTGGGCCCCCAAAACTCTTAAGTAAGTAAGAATATTGTCAGAGAACATATAGTTGTAACAGTTTCCTATGAGAAAAAATTTGGCTGGTTCTTCCAACTAAAAATTACATTATAAACTGTTAACAAACAACATAATGTAACCCATATACTAATTAAAAAAAAACCTTAATGTATTTTATATGCTTTTTAAATTGTGTGATATGTATTATGCAAATATGCACTTAATATATATATGATAATAAGACATCTGTGCAAAAAAAAAGACTTAGCTTAATATTATTCTTTCTGGTGATTCATTCATCAATCATAATTAGTCACTTAGTGAGTCATCAATGTACTATTCTAAGGTCCATCATTATGTTCTAAACTCTTTGGTCTTGGTTTTTTGTGGAGGAGTGCACCAGATATTGATAGCTGAGGATCTCTGGAAAAAAGTTTAGAATTAATCGTTGATGTACTTCTTGGATTTTCTTTTCATATGAGTATGCCATGATTTCATGATTTTAGAAAGTTTTGATGCATCTAGATGGTTTGAACACTTTGTTTTATTTTGTCTTTGTTTTTAAAAATAGTGATGTTGATAAGCTTGAGTAAAATCGTAAAACAGATGTTACTGTGTTCATTTCAGTTTTCAAGCTGAGAGATTTTTTTTTTTCATGGTCCGATTAGTTGCTGCTCAGATTTTAATTGAAAATGTATGTAGCTTTACACTTTTAAACACAATTGCTAGAAATAAAAGTATCTTTTAACTGTCCAAAAGTGTAGGTAAACTGCAGTTAATAATTTTTTGTGTTATTCCACACAACTGTTTCTCATTGCGCTGAAAAAAAAAAAAGTCCATGCTGAAGTTTAATTTTTTAAAATTTGTATTCATATATTACTTCCACAAAACTGATTATAAAGCCGTATTATTTATCATTAGTATAAGAATAGCAAAAATAGTCAAAATTTAATTGCAGTTAATGTCAAAAAGAAATACTCTGATGTTTTAAAAAAGAAAAAAAAATCTAATGCTTTCTGTGTTTGAATATTGTGATCAATATTTAAGGCTTTTTTTTTACAATAAGTAATATGCAAATCTAAACAAACAGCGCGTTATATACAAATACACTAGCTATTGTTTTTTTTGCCACAAGATGTCACATTTTAATAAGTGTGATAGAAGATTTGGATAAAGACTTTATGTCAGTATACTTACACAAAAGGTAGGATGATTGTGTTAGATGAATTGTTGAGTGTTATAGTGTCAAGGAATGAGATAGAAGAATAGATGCATTAATAAAAAAATAGGAAGTTGTAGAGATGGAGAACTAGTATGGAGAGTAAAAAGAGTCTAAATATATATAGAAGTAAACAATATTGGGTGTGAGTTGATTTACGATAACAGCAAGAAAAGTAGTTTATTGTTTAAGACTCAAACAGAATTGTTAGCAACAAGGGGATATACACATAAATGGTGATTTTAGTCTGCAAGTTGTGTAAGGAAAGCATGTAAAATATTAGGTATCTGCTAATTGAATGTAAATGCCTGAAAGAAGAAAGAATACATATAATGAAGTTGTGGAAGAATCAATATAAACTTTAAGTAATTATACTGAAAGTGGATTATTGGTTTTTATGCTAGATTTGGGAAAAGATAAGGAGGATTTAGATATGAAGGCCATGGAGTTGATAAAGATTATGTTGAAGAAATGGGATGGAGCAGATTATGGGAAAATTTAGGGTGGGGATAGGAAAGGAAAGGTAAAGTGGCTAACAAGTCTCTGGGCATAGTGGCTGAGAGATTTCTGATTTCGATAAAACAGTAGCCATATCGCATCACATCATTATTTTCTTGGAAATGACTTAATTTTTTTAGATTAATACAAGTGACGTCAGAGATATGAACTAATTAAATAACTATTAAAGATATGATTTTTTTAAAATTTATTTGTATTGCATTTTTATCATACAAAATTTATTCTTAAATGCATAATGTATGCAGTTTTGCTCTCATTTTGTCAAACTGAAAATATGTTAGCAGTACAATTGTGGTAACATACACAATTCCAAAACAACGAAATACTTTAAAACTGAGCAAATAGATTAAGTGCTACTTTTAATTTATATTTAGTAATTTTTGATCATACAAAGTTCATTATTATGAAATCAATTTTCTTTTTTCAAAATAACAATTACTAAAGTAAATTACAATAAGATGAACATTACTTTTGCATCAAGCAAGTACTAGGGATTTGAATAATGATTATGTATATGTGTGGGAGATGATGATCTGATCCAACAGATGAGTACTGATTCAGAACAAAATATGTTTATTGGAAATTATTTATCTTTTTCACATGAGTGTTGTCATGTGTATCGATTGTATGAGATAGAGTGTATAGCTGAGGGGGGGCATGAAAGTCTGTGTTCAAATCTGATATAATTACATTGAAACTCCAAGTATATGAATTGTACTTGTATTCCAAGAATTACAAAGTACTGTTAGTAATATTTACTAAGGCAATAAACCTAAAGCATGTGCTGCTGAAAATGCGAAGATAGGGACCTCTACAGGTCTTAACCACAAGCTTATGCATTGGAAGAAATTTTAATACATAAAAGTAAATAGAGTGTTACAGTTTTTGAACTAATAATACACATTTTCAAATTTAGTACTGTATTAATATATTTGGTTGTTGTACGTCATTAAAATATAATTTTGATTATTTATTACACTGAATGAAACACTTTTTTTGGTTTTGTAATAGTTAATGATGAAAATCTTTACTTTGGATATGTCATTTATGAAGTATTGATTGGCTTGCAAAAACATTGGATGAAAATTAAATGCTGTAACGTATAGTCATTAATTGTATTTTAAGTTTATAATCAAAATATTGTATACAGCACTAATACTGTGTACAGTATCGTATATTATGAATAAACTTTGTATTGTACAATTTCAGTATGAAAATCGCTATTTTTCTTTTAGTTGATATGGCACTAATAATCCTAGTCACTTATCAGTCTCACAAAATGGCCACCCAAAAAAATTTTTGAAAATTTTTTTTAAGATCATTATAGTGATTATTTTGATTGTAAATCTAAACAGTGGGTACAAATTGATGATGATTACTATTGTGGATCTTCGCATAATGGCCATTCATTATGCTAAGGGTAGATGTACTTAATTTTATATACATATTTCAAACATCTAATGTGAAAATACCTTAAGACTAAGTTTTTTGTCATTTTAATTTTATAACATGGGTTTTCACTTCTGGTTATTTAAGAGATATATTCCTGATAATGTATATTGGGACCATTTTCTATCTGACTGTTCTCTTCATATTTATCCTGAAATGACATTAATGGTTACTAAAATGGCAGTCTGGTTAAACTTCATCAGATGATATTTAAATAAAAGATAATTATTATTCTTTTGATAGAAAACGCTGGATTTCCACTCTGTGACATAAATGGAAATCCGGTCTTCTCATCTAGTGGCATTTCTCTAGAGTAGATAAATGTCCTAACTTATAACTAAAGCAATATAATGAATATAAAATAGCTTTTATTAGATGAAATTGGAAAATTTTAGTGCATAAACCATGTTAATAATTGTAGAGGTGATCAAATCTCCAAGCATCATCTATATAACTTAATAAAGTATTTACAGACATTGACCATTGCTTAGTCAAATCAATTATGATATGACAGATGATTGGTTCTGATTCCAATCTTCTTGCAACACCATCTTTGAATCAACACTTGTATTACATAGCAATATAGTTTAACTATTCACCACAAATATTTAAGGCACTAACATGCCTAGATACCAAGTTCTGATGTAGAATGTGACAGTGTTTTCTGTATCTTAATTCACAATGGAAAAACAAAACAAAATTAAATTTTGTCTTAGACTAGTCAAATCTGCTACAGAAATGTTTGAAATGATTGAAACTGTGTATGACATGGAAATATTGAGTCAGAAGAGTATTTTCAATTGGTTTGCAAGATTTCATGATTAGAGAGCATTGGAGACAATTCACAAAAGGACGGAACGCACTGTCGTAATTCATAATTCCGACACCCTAATGCCCTACAACTTTTGTGATTAATAGCTAAACTATATTACTACATAACATCTGGCAATTTGGAGAAAGAACTCACCATCTTTTTATTGGGGCATTCTCACCACCTCTTAAAAATTACATATATGTGTGTGTGTGCACATGTGCATGTGAGGATATTAAAACTTGGAAATTTCCCATTGATGTTGTAATTAAACAATAGTGTTTGATAAAGTAAATAAATAATCAAACAGTTTGTAGCTGAGGAAGTCATGAGTTGCCAGAGCACCAGAGTTAATAGTTAGGCCACAATTTGTGGGCCATTGGCTTTCAAGCTCACTACTCTGTTATTATGGTAACTATGCAGTGCAAGGATTGCTTGATTACTAGCTGAAGTCAATAAAGACGTTTGTTTATTAATTAATGTTTGAAAAACTCAAGGTTCTTTATCAACTAGTGACTGAAGGAAAATCTTCAGCAATTTTCGGATTGGATGATTATTAAAGTAAACTAGTTTAAATACCTTGATAGTTTCGTAAGTTGAAAAATGGATTTAGGTGATGATGTGCACACAGATTCCAATATATTGTTGCTGCTTTTAACAGATTTAAATGTGTTCCTAACTTTTTTGGTCCCCATATTTTTGGTCCCCATACCCCTTGGCTCTTAGTAAATCATCTATTACTCATTATAATAAGGAATAAGTAGTTGAAGAATGTACCATGAAGTACATCATGCACATGTGCAGGTATGCAGATGCCATAGAGGTGAGCCTCAGAGTGCCAATCTGGCAATTTTACTACCTACCTTAAATTTTAATCAGGAATTTTGAGCTATTAGACCCTGCAATGAAAAAAAGTCTTAGCCGCACTGCATCTGTGTCTGAAAAGAGATCTGAAAAGTTGCTGTTGGGGCTGACAGACATGCCCGGAAATCTTAGATATCATAATTATTTTTGGATTAATATCATAATATACTTATTTACCTAATTTTCATCATCCCCCCTGGACAATTTTCCATACCCCCAGGTGATATAAGTCCCCCAGGTTGGGAACCCATGGCTTAAAAGACAAGAATATTTCATCATAATGAAATAACTTCTGCAACTAAATTAGGGGTATTTAGAGCTGTTATTTTACCTAATTTGTTGTATGGAAATGAAACACGGACATCCTACCAGAACAATATATTGGTATTATAAAGTTTCATTTAAGGATGCGCTGTAAAATTTTAAAAATACAATGGAAAGATAGTAAAACCGACCAATATGTTCTCCAGCTTGCTGGTTGTGGTAGTATTGGGTCCACTATTGTAAGATCACTCCTCCATTGGATTGGATTGGATATGTAAAACGAATAATAAAGAAAGACTTGTTAAATGAATATTTTATGGTGAACTTTTTCATGGGAGCTATAAATTCCTATCTACAATAATAAGAATGATCTTCTAAAGAAATTAAATGTCAATTGTTTCCATTGGGAAGATTATGGCAGCCAATATAAAACATCGAAGAGCTACAATTAGATATGATGTTGAAATATTTTGGAAAGTTTTCTGCTGAAGACATCGTAAAGTACCAAATAAATACTAAAAATAAATGTATTTGTTGTGGTTTACAAACTAGTCTGGGGATATTAGATGAGTAGGCACTAGATGGAGATTTTATGCACAGGCCTTCTGACATCCATTGATTATTCTAGCTTGCTGTGTGTGGCAATACGTATAGTGAGTTTTGTCTGTTTTTACAGATCTGAATAGTCGAGTGAAATTCATTTCTAGAATTGTTCTTTTTCTTCTTCTTTTTTTTTTGGAGTTGATATTGCCATATTCATTTAAGGGATGGCTGTTTATTATTATTATTAACTGAAATTATTATAGAGTTTGAAGCTTCGTTGTAAATTAATATATATCATTATAGTGCAAAATATAGATGTGTGCATATAACTGCCTCAAATATATTCCGACAAGCATAAATATTTTTTCAGCCACAGTAGCTTGTACATCCCTGCTTCAGTGAACTTTCAGTAGTTTTATAAGAAATAGGAGAGATGATCTCCTGACCCAGCTACAGTGTGAAGGGACAGCTCGACTCAGCTGTGGATGATAAATCTGGCCAAGGTTAAATGACATTTAAAGACAACAAATTCCTGGAAGCAGAAGCTACCTTCGTGACTCATTCTAATAAGTAAATAATGGAGCAAGGTTCAAAACAGAGGTTTTTAGAAGAGTAATCCAACTACGGAGGGGGGGGAGAGGCGATAATCAATGCTTACATGTAACTGGCACACTAAAGAAAATAAAATAGTATATATAAAGGACTGCATTTTTGCAAATTTAAATAAAAAATAATTTTCTCAGAAAAATCTAATAAAATATTTTTTTAAGGAAAGAATCTCCCGTATTTGAATAATGTATTGTTATAGGATATTGCGTAAAGTAAAGCTTTATATATATAAACCGCGTAGTGCTATAATAGCGCATCTCCTACGTGTTACGACTTGAGGTCGAATATAGATCTGTGAACTTGAATATTTCTGCAGCAGCCCTTTTTAAAAAATAATTAGTCCATACTCAGGCTAAGAAATAGTTCACTACCATTTGATAAAGAAGTAGAAAAATGCCTAAACCCTAACCACTCATCAAAACAAAATAACTACTACTTTCTCTATCATTCTTATTTTTTTGAGATATTGGAGAGATCATTGCCTTAAATCTACACACACACCCCTTTCACTGTGTATTAAATAGTAATGAAATGATTAAAATGTTTTATATAAAAACGGGGCCAAGTACATATTAAAACAACTCCCCATATTCCGTAGCAAATTCTCTCATCTCGCTTATGCCATCTAGTGAGAGCAGCTAGAGGAAAGATGCTGAAAGCCATAAATTGGAAACTATAGATATTTGATGGAACAGCACTAGATAGAGATTTATTAAGCACTATTTAGTGACATATTAAGCACTATTTTGTGAAATCTATTAATTAAGCAAGCTTACATGAAGTGGTGTAACTGAGATGAGAAATTGCTACTGAGCAGCACTGTGTAAACTTTGATCATGAGATATTTTGTTGGTTTAAACCTTCATATTAATTTCTACCATTATAAGCAGGAAGACCTTTTCCAGTATACCAATCACTGACATTTTAAACTTTATATTGTCATTCTAATATTTTGACTCTTCACATAGATAAGATTTTGAATCTGAGTACATTCAGTTGTATAGTGAAATGAGTAATGTGAGGCAGGTCTTACTTTGATCAATAGGTAGAGGCCTAATTATTGCTGTTTGCAATATTGTTCTAAAGCAAGTAATATTGTAGTGAATAGTTGGTTTAATGATAAAATCACTTAGAAACTATTGCTGATGTGATGTGATGCACTGTGACTTCTCCTTATAAGGAGTCAGGAATGTAAAATCACTTAGAAACTAATTGGTAATGTGATGTGATGCACTGTGACTTCTCCTTATAAACAGTCAGGAATCTCTCAGCCATTATGCCCAGAGAAACCTGTTAGCCACTTTACCTTCCCTTTTCATTCCCCACTCTAAGTTCTTCCATAATCTTCTCTATCCTGCTCCATCCCATTTCTACAACAAAATCTCTGTCTACTCCATGGCCTTTATATCTAAATCCCCCTTATCTTTTCCCAAACTCAGCATAAAAACCAATAACACACTCTGTAAAATCACTTTTATTTATTCTCCAACAACATTATTTATATCCTTCTGCTTTCAGGCATTTAAATTCATTTAACAGATGCCTAATATTTTTTATGCCTTTCTTACATAATTTTCAGACTAAATCATCCATATTTTCCCATTTATATGTATATTCCCTTGTTGCTAAAGGTTCCATTTGAGCCTTAAAAAGTAAACTATTTTCCTTGCTATTATCATAAATTAGCTCTTACCCAATATTCCGTTTACTTCTATAAATACTTAAACACTTTTTACTCTTCATACTAGTTCTCCATCTCCCCAACTCCTATTCTTTATTAATGCATCTATTCTTCTATCCCATTCCTTACCACTATAACACTCAACAATTCTTCTAACATAATCATCTCATCTTTTGTATAAATATACTGACATAAATTCTTTATCCAATTCTTCTGCATACGCATACTACCTTTCTCATCCATCTTGTTGCCTACGTTTACTCATAACCCAATTAAATAATATTTTGGCTATTTTCTTATTATCCATAAACTGCAATCTATGAAACATTTTCATTTTGCTTTTTGCATCTCTCATATTCTCCTTGAATTGCCTCCTTTGCCATCCACACATCTGCATATAATGCATGTCTTCCTACTTCTCTTTGTACTTTTTCTAATTAATCTAACACCCCTTTACTGACACATAATGCATCATTACCATATGTTAAACCTGCTACTGCCACTTCCTTCCATACAGTTCTAGCTACATCATAGTAACATCATATTAATTATATGAAAATACTGTTAAATTTTTTTACGAGTCTTTTTCCTTTCTTTGCTTCATTTATCAATTTTTCTCTCCCATTCATCCAAGCAACTTCTCTGATTACTTAAGATGATTCCCAAATAGTTATACCTATTCATCATATTTAACTTTATATTTCCCAATAAAAATTCTTTCTCTGCTCTTTCCCCAGTATTAATCATCATTACTTTTGATTTCTTTTCACTAAACCTAGTACCAATTAATTTTGTCTTATTCCTGCAATATCACTTCTGATGTTGGAAAAATGATGTCACTACATAAAATTTTCTGGTTCATCTTTGGAATGAAAACATAAGAAAAATATTTTTAAATCTTAATCTCAAAAAGCTAGATGAAGATGGTTATGAGAACTATACCAAAAGCAGCTTAACAGAGCTGCATTGCACATAAAAAAAGCAAAACTGATAAAAATAGTGATTTTACTGAAGCAATCATTAAAATATGTTGGCAAGCTATAACATTGGCAAATGAATGATAATATCTGTACTTAGCTTCTTCTTAAACGAAGTCAAGAATCTCTCAGCACTTATACCAAAAGAAACCTTGTTAGCTACTTAATTTTACAATCCCCAGTCTAAGTTTTCCCATATTCTGCTCCATCCCATTTCTACAACATAATCTTTGTCAATTCTATAGCCTTTATATCTAAATCCCCCTTAATCTTTTTCCAAACCCAGCATAAAAACCAATAATCTACTTTTTGTATAATCACTTTTTTCATATTTATTTTTCCATAACTTCATTATATGTGCCCTTTCTGTTTTCAAGCATTTACATTCAATTAACAGATGCCTAATATTTTCTATTCCTCCTTTACATAATTTACAGACTAAATCACTCATATTTTTCCATTTACATGTATATTCTCTTGTTGCTAAAGATCCTGTTCGATGCTAAAGAGATCCCGTTCGAGCCTTAAACAATAAACTACTTTCCTTATTAAGCATCACATGATCACTATCTTATACTAGCACATAATTGTGTGGAGGGTTTTGCTTTGTTTACTTTCCTTATTATTATCATATATGAACTCGCACCTAATATTCTCTTTATTTCTATATATATTTACTTTTTTTACTCTCCATACTAGTTCTCCATCTTTCTAACTCCCTATTCTTTATTAATAAATCTATTCTTTTATCCCATTCCTTACCACTATAACACTCAACAATCCACCTAACACAAACATCCAATCTTTTGTACAAATATACTGATATAAATTCTTTATCCAAATCTTTTGCATATCACATTACCCTTCTCACCCATCTTGTTGCCTGCCCTTTATTCATAACCCAATTAAATACTATTTTGGCTATTCTTTTATTATCCATAAACTGCAATCTATCAAAGATTTTCATTTTACTTTTTGCATCTCTCATATGAAAACTTGACCATCCCATTTCTCCTTAAATTGCCTCCCTTGCTGTCCATACATCAGCATCCAATGCATCTCTTCCTACTTCCCATTGAACTTTTTCTAATGCATCATTACCCTGCTACTGCAACTGTCTTCCATATAATTCTAGCTAAATCATATTTATTATATGAAAACACTGTTAATTTCTTTATCAATCACTTTTTTTTCATTGCTTCATTTATCAATTTGTTCTCCCTTTCATCCAAATAATTTTTCTGATTACTTAAAATAATTCTCAAATAACTATATCTATTCACCACACTTACTATCTCCCAATAAAAATTCTACATCTTTTTTCCCCCAGTATTAACCATCATTATATTTGATTTTTCTTCACTAAATTTAATCCCAAATACAGAAGCTGCATGGGAATTAATAGATAAACACAGTGGACCTGCAAAACCCATGACTCATTTTAAATGAATGAGTTGGATTTTCACTTTTCTCCTTTCAGTGATCTAAATTTTCTCTTACCCTGGTCATTAAATCATTGGGTTTATTGCAAATAGGGTGCATTCTCTCAGATGAAGGCCAATTAGAACCAGTCACAGATCACTGGCTTGCAGACATTGATTTTTTTTATAACTTTCAATAATTTCTGAAGATTGGGTGATGTCACTAGCATTAATACAGCTGTGAATGTGTTAGTTATTCCCATCCTTATGTGGGTTAATGTAATGCTACATAACAGATTTAAGAGTTAAAGATCCTTATACCACAACTCTGATGATCAAACATCGTGCCAACTCCCAAGCAAGGAATTGTTAAATAATTTTGTTGCTTTATGCAAAAGGATCAAAGACATTAGCAGTTAGTTTTAATCTAAGGTCATTAAAATAAGATGGGTGATCTATTCAAACTTATAGTCATAGTGAATACTTGACCAGGGTCCAGAATCAATTTAAATTTTCAATCATGTTGGCTAATCAAAGGGAAGTTCTTTCCATATGCACTTTTTTTTATTCATTACAGAAATCAGAATAAATATAGATAGATGTATACTGGGAGTAACAAAAAGAGACTAAAAATGAAAAAAATACTTCAGAGAACGAACAGGTAACATCAGCATCATTCAAAAATTAAGAGAGTAAAATAATGCTGAGCTCAACATGTTGCTAGAAGAAATGATAATGGATGGATGACTGAAATCCTAAACTACGTTGTGAAACACTGCAAAAGGCCTAATAAGTGTGTAAAAGTTCTAATATAAAATGTGCCCATATGAGATAAGAAAGTTTACTGGAGTGAAGTTATGGATTACATAAACTGGTTTAAACTTGAGGGCCTTTCATCCTACAGTGGATCAATAATGGTTGATAATGATGATGATCAATTTGATCTTCTTCATTGACTGGTATATAAGTTTAGAAATGATTTAACAAAATTGGAAATTAAACTAAATGTCACTTAATACAGCTTATTCTTTTACTGTTTTGATATTGTTATATAGTATTAAATATATTGGTTCTATCTAAACACACAAGTTAAATGATCTATTTGTTGTAAGTTGATAGATGATAAATTCTGAGTGCTGTAAATGAATAAGTATTAACTATTGTACTTTTATTAGTAGATGAGTGATGGAAACAAGAATTATTGAATTCATGTTGGAATGCCAAGGAAAGTAATTATTTTGGAACCACTGTATTCACTTTGCTAATACACACTTAAAGTTCACATGACCTCCAAAGCAACTGATCATACTATTGCACTATGCAGCTAAATCAAAATCCCTCTACATATTAATAATTCATTAGATTAGAGATTTCTACATTTGAGGGCAGTAAGTTTGACATATCAGTTAAAGTGTAGGAATTGGCTATCTAAATATACTGAAACAGTGATAAAGATATGTGTAAGAGATTGTGGTTTGGGTTAACTGATGATTGCTGTTTTGGCATGAAATATGCATCCTGAGGATCTTATATCTTTTCACATGTCTTTGATCATATCTTTATGATTACACCCCTCTACAAGGTGTTAACAGCAGATAGAAATCTGTTTGTACCTTTGCCTGAAAGTTTGTGATGGTGGTATATTATTAGATGTGATATGTTGGACTATTTCCATCATCTATGAGTGAATGTTGAATGTACAGAAAATTTTAAACTTTACTTCAACTTTTCAAATACAAACAACTTATTAGTAATAACACACAATTAGATAACACAGGTTAGTAATTACACTGCGCATATTAGGCCAGCAAGACCTGAAGAAGAGTGGAGAATGATACTGCTCGAAATGCTGTGTAATTACTAACACTGTGTTGTCTAATTGTGTGTTATTAATAACAAGTTGTTTGTATTTGAAAAGTTTAAATAAAGTTTAAAATTTTCTGTACATTCAACATTCACTCATAGATGATGGAAATAGTCCAACAAATCACATCTAGTTCCTATCTTTCATAGTATTCATTAAGTTGATAATCTCTAGTCTAATAAATGACTAATAAAAATTATTAATATACTTCCACCAAGTAGTTTGTGTCAAAATTGTGAGGGTGGTAAATTTGATGCTTGATAATTAAACTGCAGTAATTGGCTATCTATATATATACTGAACAATGATTAAGATATGTGTGAGAGATTATGGTCTGGGCCAACTTATGAATTCTGTTTCAACATGAAATGTGCATTTTGAGGATCATACATTCATTTTTTGTATGTCTGATTATATATATGTTTATAAATATGTTCCTTAACAATGTATTAAAAGTGGATAGAATCCAGTCTCTACATTGCATGAGAGTAGGGTAATGAAAATTACACTATAAAAATTTTATGCCACTACGTAATTTATAAACATTGTATTATAATTTCTTTAAATTGTTTTCTGAGCAGGTTTTAACATATTCTAAAAACATCTATTATGAGGTTGAATAATCAAAGGTCACGAAAATGAAGGCAAAAGCTAAAAAACTACCTAGAGATGGGAATATTACCTTTATACTGTTTGATGACCATTGATTACTAAAACTTACAGTAGATGTCTCTAGAGTAGAGTGAGGAAATTTATGCGATAATAAAGATAGGCTAATGATTTATTGCTCACGAGTTCACATGAAGTTCAGGCACAGGAAGTAACAGAACTGGGCTGTAAATTGTGGACTTTGAGCTCAAGAGACCCAATTGATTTACCCTATCATTGCATCAAACTACATAGTGCAGTAGCCTGTATTACTAGAATATTTTAAGCCAATTTCCCCACTCCGAAGCCTAAACTACAAAATGTGTCTCATTATAATTTGCAAATGCTGTATTTTTTTTATAACTTTTTTTAATTATTCCATGATCAGTTTTCTTCGCCCTGTTCTAAAACCACCTACTGTAAGTTTGATTAATCAGGGCATTAGGATTTGAATTCTAAATCTGATGAAGGCAAGCCAGAAAATGGTCTGAGATGAGAGAATTATAGCACTATATTATTTTATGTCCATTGTTTGCGAAAGGTTGCAATAGATCGCTCTGATGTAGGGTGAAAAGATCTGCTTTTGGAAGCGAATTGGAAATGTGATGTTCGCATTTTCCAATTGCCCGGCCTTGAGTTGTGGAGACTGTCACTCTCCTCTCCCGTTACACCAAGCTAAGCAAAGCGGTATTTTTTTTAATCATTTGATGTAATAGAGCTTTTCATTAAGACAAAATTGTCAAGCGTTGGTGATCGAGAGGTCAGCACAGCCGCCTTACAAGCAGTTGTCCTGGGTAGCGGGTTCGCTTCCTGGCTGATGCTATGACACATGAAAAAAAAAGTAATAAATATTTGTATACATGAGTTTATGACTCGTTGAGGTAAATTTGATCAAAGTCGAGGCTAAATCCAGAATATTAAAACGATCTTAATTCTATCATCGTGTAAGGATTAAATCTTCATACCACGGAATTGAAAAAATATGAAAATATTGAGATTTTTTATTATTATTATGAATATCTGAGTTGTTTTTTGAATTCCCGTTCTCTTTGCTTCACTCAGGGAAGCTTAATGCATTAAGGTAAAAGAGAGCAGAGTGAAAACTTGCGTCCCTCATTAGATTTGCATATCAATGAATTGTTTCGTAGGTGGGATAAGTTGATTATTATTTCTTTAGCTGGTTTGCCATTAATAATTTATAATAGCCGTCTTATTAACAACGCTTGGCACCGATATCATTTCTACAGCTCGCGCGTAATGATCTTCCGTGCAAATAAATGTTGGGTAGCGTTTCTTAATTAATTTCCATTTACTGGACCTTTGGAATACCTTTTTTTTTTTTTTTTTTAGAAAAATGAATTATTTTTTATTAATAATTATATTTATGTATGATGTACTTTTTAATAATCTATACCAAAATGAAATTTTACACCAGGAGTATAGCAATTGTCTTGAATAAGCAATGTGTACGCACACACAGCATGCTAACGTATATAACGTATATACAAACTCACTTATGTTTTTTTTTTTTTTTATGTTTGAACATTTAATTTTTGCTTTTTTCTAATTTAAAGTTGAAAATCCATTTTCACTGCCTTGTAGATGATGAGAAAAATAATACAATCAAGATGACATTCTTCAGACATATTATCACCATCATCATTTTCAAACATTATCGACCCATTGCAGAATGAAGTCTCTCCAAGTTCAACCCATCTTCTCGATCCCTAGCCTTTCTCCACAACATCACCCCTGCACACTTTCTTATTTCATCCATCCATCTCACACATGGTCTCTTTCTAGGTCTTTTACAAATTTCTTGATTTCCATTTAAGATTTTCAAATTGTCCATCTATTATCTTATCTTATGTCCAGCCCAACTTGACTTCAGTCTCTTAATTCTTTCAGTGATGTTCTCTCTTCCATGTATTTTGATTTCGATTTCTTCTTGTTACTCCTAGCATGCATCTCTCCATACTTCATTGAGTGCTCTAAAGTCACTATATTTTTCTTTTGTTAAGTGTTCAAATCTTGGATCCATAAATAAAAACTGGTAATAACCCATTTTTGAAAAATCGTTCTTTTCCAACACATAAGCATATTTCCTTTTAATATGAAATTATTTTTACCAAGACATATAGAATAATATATATTTCATAGTAGTTAATTAGTTAATGAACAAGCAACATATCTCCAAACTCCAAGCTTAATCAATATGATAAAACAAAAGTAGCTATCCACACTAATGCCACCTAGGATAAGCATGGATAATCTGTCATTACCAGGTGCATATAAGCTTTCTATTCTTAATATTCGAATTATCTTCCTCAGACTGGTTTCTGGCATTTGTCTTTACCACTGATGCCTGGGATTCAAAGTTAAAAGCTATGCAGGTATGCATCCAACAAACCACTGATTAATCAAGCTTGCACTAGATGGCACTAAAATAGAAAACTACTCTTGATTTTAACATATTGTTTAAGTTTGGAATTTGGTGATCTGTTGGGAAAATGAAGACCCAAAGGTACTAAATTCAAATTGGCATAACTATTCAAGTAGGTTGACTTTGATTCAAGTTGTTACCTTGATGAATAAGTGGAATTAAAGATGCTTATGAGATGTATGCATTCCTTCCAACTTTGAATCCTAGTCCTCATTGATGAAGCAAAGTCAGAAAGCAGCTAAGGATGGGAATTTGCATATAAGAATAGGGATTTTGTATGCATCTGTAATCTATAATCTATTGATTCCATTCTAGAGTGGAGAATTGCTCATTTTAACCAGAGGACATTGGGGTGTATCATGCATTTTCTGTCATGACTATGATATGGTTTGCATCTGGGTAAAACTTTCATATGCCAGATTTTTAGACAAGCTCAGAATTTTTTCTGGTAGATGGACCACTGTTGACCATCCAATCATTGATCTATATTTATGAGATAAAGATTAAAACAAAGACAAAAAGTCTAATTTTTTCTGGTAGATGGACCACTGTTGACCATCCAATCATTGATCTATATTTATGAGATAAAGATTAAAACAAAGACAAAAAGTCTAAAAATCTTTCGGAGCAGTTCTTTTTATTTTTACAATATGTAGGATTCAAAGTCAGAACTCATATACTTTTGCAGCTAGCAGCCATTTTTCATTTCTTTATTTTATTCAAACAAGCAGTTTGAAATTTCAAAAACCCTAAGGCTTTTGAACTTAAATCACCTCATTTGCATAGTTGCTTAAATCTGATATCACATCAGTTTCTATGTATTTTAGTCAGCTCACTTTAATGCAAAATATATGTTCCTTCTACTTTTTTGTTAGGAAGTTTAATATTTGTATACAACATCACATGATTTTCTCAGTTGATTCATATACTTTCAATGACAGTTTTTGTTCACTCTATTCTATCTATGAGTCAGCTGAGAAAATCATGTGATTTTACTGTTTGATGTTAATTATCTAATTTAAAGAGTAGAAGGAGTTAACAGTTGGCATAAAATTGAAATCTTTAAAATGCATAGAAAGTGATCTTGCATCAGACCTACATAACTATGACAGTTGGTTGGCTTGAGTTCAAAACATTAGGTTTTTTTGAATTTCAGGTAATTAATTTGAATAGTAGAAAAATAGAAGATACCTGCTAATTGCATCAGTGCATTGAATGTCAAATTCTCACTGAAAAGATTGATGATGTGGATATTATAGCATTCTATCTTCTGGTGTTTATTATTTTCTCAGGCTTACAATAGATGGCTCTAGAGTAGGATGAAGAAAACCACTCTTGGAAGCCTAGAAATAGACTGAGAAAGTTATATTATGTTGTTGGATGTTAACCCCCATTCATCAATAACTGACTAACTTAGTGAATAAATTCTTTACTTTTTTGTTTTTGATTCTGTAGTGACTGCCTAAGACTATTTTCTCTTTATATCTGCTCATAATTAGATAGTAAAGACAGATTCACATTCAACAGTCTGTACTTGAGTAATTTATGGATAAATGATGTAATACAGATAAGTAATGATTGCTAATAGCATCTTAAGATGATTGTGTCGTCTAATCTCATTTTGAAATTTTTAGAGATTCTGTACAGACAATGTTGAAAAATGAGATCACTAAAATATCACATTACTCTATGACATAACTGCAATTTTTACGATACTGTTGACGTCAATTTTTACGCTACTATTTCTGTTACATATTTTATTATCTCACTGCATTGATGCCATCTAAGTGAGTATTAGTTACTAAAGCTTACATTAAGTGTCACAGGTATGGTGAATGAAAAAAGTGCTGAGGAGTGTCATCAGCTTGCAACCGTAGATTATTTCCACATAGATAATCTCACATCAAGTTTAAAATACTTATTTTTTTGTTTGGAGGGGGGGGGTTGAAATACTTGCCTTATGGTTATTTTTTTAAATTCAATATAATGCTATTTTATTTTCAAATGAAACTTGTGAAATTTTTATTACATACGCGCACACACACAAAATTTTTTTGATGCTATAATGTCAGTATGAATTTTTTTTTTAAAAAAAATCAGCATTCCAATCATTAATACATTAATTTAATTTTGAATCTTCTCCAAAGTATTTATTTATCTATTATTGACTCCGAATTCTGGAAACGCAATCGCCACACTATTATACATTTTTTTGTAGGGAAGGAAAGTTATATATTTTTTTAAGGTTTACGATTACTTTGTAAAATACCTTGTTGGCATTCTGGACAAATAAAAATACCACCAGCTGGTGTATTTTGTCCATTTTCAGACCTAAAGAAAATATTCATTATTTTAAAAATATGGTAGTCAAAATAAGCAAATTTGATTGATTGCTCTTTAACTTACAGCTGACACTATTAAATTATGTTATTACAAGGGGGCGCTGTGCAACGTTTTTAATTGTTCTAGAATTACAAACAGCTAAATTTCTTTATCAACGTTTTTTAAAATAATAATTATTTAATATTTATGAGAGAAAAAAATGTTTTAAATTTAATATTAAATTATAAAAATTTAACCGCGTGGAATTAATAAAAAAAAATTAAATAGTCCCCCCCCTCCCCATAAATTATATTAGCATTCAACTGTATTCTTGTTCCCTAGGAGATTCTGGCCAGTATTTTGAATTATTATAGGTTTGCAATAAGTTTCTTTTACTCGACTTAAAAAAATATATATTTAACTTAATTTAAAATTACAACAACTGTAACCATCAATATTTATTTTTGTTAACAATCTATAATCTATGTTTTTTTTTAATTAAATGAATAAAATTTTGAATTAACACATAATAAGGTTCACTTCAATATTTTGCACAATCCACTTTTATATTAAGTCAAAACCTGTTAGTTGAATGTCTTTGGGTTTAAACATCTTAACATTTACTTCAGAGTATTTGTGCTTAAAGTTGACATTTCATAGTGCATGTCTAGAGGTTAAAACATTCATAAAATATAATGTAGATTATTTTGTTCAACCATGGTATGTTAAGGCAGCATTTTAAAAAATACTGAAAACATTGTAGATGTTAGTCAGATCAACACCTCTCTTGGCTCTTAAAGCTTACCATATTGACAAGAATATTTCTAATCACAATACAGAAGTACCATCTAATGTAAGCTTGAATTATTAGTGGTTAACCATTAACAATGTGGAATTCAAAACCTCAAGATATATTAAAATTCAACTAAAAATTTGATTACAAAAGGAGTTAAGGATGATAGCTAAATGCAAAACTACATCAGTTCCATCTTTGAACCCCAAATTCTCTTAGATAAAGATAAAAGATAGCAACTGATCTAGGGTTGGTTATTGATAAATTGCAGTAACATCCAGGATTGGTCAGACTCACATTAAATGGCATACAAACAGAAATCTGTTCCTGCTTCCAATATATTGTAATAAGCAAAGCATCGAGTGAAGTTTGATTAATATTAACATACTTTGGCAATAGAGAATGGATGGCTAAAAGATGATCTAAGTTCAAAACTTACTATTTTTTTAAAAATTACTTTTTCAGTTTGACACTAGAAAATAAGTTAAAAATGATGGCTATATACATAATTGCATTGGTTCCAGGTTTGAATTTCAAGACTTCATTGAT
This sequence comes from Epiperipatus broadwayi, assembly GCA_028023455.1. Lineage (NCBI taxonomy): Eukaryota > Metazoa > Onychophora > Udeonychophora > Euonychophora > Peripatidae > Epiperipatus > Epiperipatus broadwayi. The sequence goes on from JAQFVV010000104.1 coordinate 2,271,316, forward strand.
AAGGCAAAAGACAGAAACCAATGAGAATGAGACTTAAAATATACAGTAAATAATTTCAAATTTGGTGAAAGAGAAAATTAAATTTTAAAGATATAGAATTTTTCATTGAAATATTTAAATAATGAGATTTGATGATGATGATTAATAATATTATACTCAAATGGCTTTATTGCTTGGGAGTCATAAAAAATTCTAGTTCTGGAAGCTAGAACTGGAATTGAATCGATGACCTTACACTCCAGAGTCCAATAATCACAGAACAAATAAATAATCAAAATGGCTTTATTTCTTGGAGTTCAAAAGAGGTTTAGAAATCTGAAGTGTCAGTATTGGAATCAATCCAAACCCCATAGATTTTAGGGTCTGACATGATACCCCTGCACAAAACCATATACGAATTATAAAAAGAATATTGTTAGAATCACCTACTATAAAATGTGCTCCACCAAATGTTGGTATAAAGAAAGAATATTATTATTAGGATTTTAGCATCAACTCTGCAGATGAAGCTATTTTGATTTATTTGGATCCAAGCAGAAGACAGAGTATTATGTGATTATGGCTGAATGTTTGGATTTATATCATAATGGCCAGAAAAATCCAGTAAAGGAACTACTCTTAACTTTCATACAGTTATAGGTTTATCCCAATAGACCTTGCCATTATTAGATAGCATTCAGTGTATTTGTAAACTTTTTGATGTAATATACAGAAATAGTTTATTATTGCTTTCATTTCCCTCATTTAAAATCTTTTGCTATTGGCTTGACTTTATCAAGGTGCTTCTAAATATAGATATTGCTAATAAAACATTATATATATATTGTAACAGGCACACATGCCGTTACATCCTATTAAATAAAATTAAAAATAAAAGTTCGCAGATAAAAAATTTTTTTAAAAGAATTAAAAATTGAAAATTAAAAGTCATCTAAACTTTATATATATATAAAATCACACAGATAAAAAAGTATTAAAAGAATACTGTATTAAGGAAAAAGAAAGTATTTTAAAACTAAATTTTCAGAGAAAAAAAGAAAAGAACTTAAAAGATTTAAAGATAAAAAGAATATACAATAATCTAATTAATTCTATTGTATAAAATGAAAATGATTATTTTAATTAGTCCAAGTGAACTAGCCTTTGGGCATTTCAGAATGTATATTTAAAGGTCAGATAGGAGAGAAAAAACAATAGAAACTAATAGCCAATAAACAGGAAACGGATTTCAACGAATGGATCATCATCATCATGATGTAATGTCCACTGGATCCAAAAGTTAATATAAAAAGGAGAAAGATGTGATAGAAAGAGGTGTGATATGTGTTAAGTCAGAGATATTTGGAGGAGAAGGGATTGAAAGATGCACTTTCAATTCCTTCAGTTTTTTTTTTAAAAAATGACATCGTTTTCCCATATTGCAGACTACAGGCTATCAGGGCCCGGAAATAAAATACCAGTGAAAGTAAAGGACCTCCAAATGAATAAATAAAATGGCCAATGGCATGCCGGCCTCCTCAGGACATTGAGACAATTAACACTGGATCCCAAATGGCAAGCAACTGATAAAGATGAACTTTTTAAAACAGTAAGAACTTTAATATCAAATATACAAAACATAACCAACTCATTAATTATATATTTGTGGAGAGGCAAAAGCTATTGAACTATTCACAACTTTTATAAGAAAAATGAGCACACCAAACTATCACCAATTGCTAATAAACTAATCAACCCCATGAGTAATAGCTTCTTCTTTGCAGCTTCTCTTTGGAGGCATATCAGAGAGATTTCTGCTCTGCCTTTTAAAACTTTTACATATGTGAAAAAAGTAACAAACACTGAACATTGAATACTTTATTATTCAGGGGTTCATAAGAAGTTCACACACCAGAGGGAGTGGACCAGCATTCTGTTCCAGGTTTACCACTCTACCACTGCACTAAATCATGTAGAATATTGAGCATTAATAGCGTACCATACCTTTTGTAAAGAGATGATCCATATGAAAGAAATCAATTATCATTATTTAAAGGGTTTAAATAATAAGTTTGATGAAGATGATAGATTGTGAAAAAGAAATTAAATCCACAATTGCTGTTGCTTAATGTTTTCTAAAAAATCAATTTCATGGACTAATGAGACAGAAATCAAAATTTTTGAAATATGTCCTGCACATGCAGTAACTAAAAAAAAAGTGGAAAAATTTTAGATGTAGAGAAAAAAATAATAAAATAAAAAAAGTTAAAAAGTTATAAGTAATAAAAGAATGGGTAAGAGAACAAAGTGGCATCATTGAAAGAATTAAGAGACTGAAGTGGAATTGGATCAACAGTTGAAATCTTAAATGGAATTCCAAGAGATTGTAAAAGACCTAGAAAGTGACTATATGTGAGATGGATAGATAAAATAAGTGTTCACGGTTGATGTGGAAAAGAGAGTCTAGATATCAGAGAAGTTGGATTGAACTTGGAGAGGTTTTCATCCTGCAGTGGATTGATAATGGTTGAAGATGATGAATGTTTCAAAATTATCCTTTTGTCTAAAGATTAAAGATGTCTCAATAAATTATATTACTAGCTTCAGATCTTTATCCCTGATTAATCATATTAACCTGAATATGTCTTCAGGTGGGTGTATTTTTGCTCTGTTTTATCATAAAGCTAGATCTTGACATATGGTAATGCTGACTATATATAAACTTAACAAGTAACATAGTCATTATTCCGTTTTGCTAGTGATTATATGTATTTTCAATTAAACATATATGTCAAACACAATATACTTGTATTTATATTCATTACTCTTATGAGGCATTTCCAACATTGTTCATCAGATTGATCACATTGTGGTTGATAATGGTTTTCACAGTTACAGACTATCTAAATATGTATTCAACCAACCAATTGGATAGCAAGCAATCTTTGCCATTTATCTGAAAAATATTTCAAAGTGTATCCAGGTTGTCAAGCGTTGGTGGCGTAGCGGTTAGCATAGCTGCCTTCCAAGCAGTTGGCTCGGGTTTACTTCCTGGTCAATGCTTTGACATATAAAAGAAAGTGTATCCAGGTTTGAATCTTAGCTTATGGCATGAGGATGTGTTAGCCAGTACTTCTTTATATTTGTACATATTTATAAAATTTAACTAAAGTTATAAATGAAATGTAATAATGATTGGAGTGATAACTTAACCCTCCTCCCGCAACTTCAAAGAGCTGGCTACATTAATGGAGTTCCCTTTAGGTCAAAGTGAACTACATTATAAACCAAAAAATGAATCATTTCATTCATCATGAATTTCAGTTTAGCTTAAATTTAGATTGTAAACGGACTTGTGTGATGCTACATGAATTTTGCTGCCGAACTGACGTTTGAATGTTTTCATTGTCTAATCGTCTAAACATGTTTCTTTGACACTAGAGGACATTCATTGCACTATTATATCTATTATATAGAAGTTGAAATGTTTAAACCACCTGACCAGGTGCTAGCTATTCATTAGCAACTAGTAGGCAAACAAGTAAGCTTGGATTAATTAACAAGTTGTCAATTTGGGTCAGTAACTTTATAGTATCCAAAAAGATAAAAAATGACTGCTAGAGGAAAGGTGTATTAGATCCAAAAATCTATATGCACAGTTCAAAAAAATTCAAAAACTTCTCACTTACGAGAGCCATAAGTTTGAAACCAATCTGGGAATATTTGAATAAGACAGCACTAGCTAGGGATTTATTAAGAACTACCATTTAGCATCTATTAGTTACTAAAGCTTACACTAGATGGCATAAGAGTTGTAAGAATAGAAAAAAGTTCAAATGTTAATCACTCCAGTTATTATCTTTTATATATTAAACAAGGGGTAAGGAATGTTTTTCTGCCAAGGTTCATTTGCCTATCTATAAATACCATTTGTGGGTCATACAAAATTATTGACATAAAATTATCCTGTCCTATTTGATCAAATATTTAATTAATTTACTTCTAATCATTAGGGGTGGGCAACCATTTCAACTGGCTAAGTCAATTTCAACTTTTCGTTTTTAAATGAAGCCTGTAATTTTTTTTGGGAGTTAAAAATAACATAACATCATTATTATTGTTCCACATTTAATGACAATTTTCCCGATTCTCCTTGTAACTATTCTTCATGACATATCTTCAAATTTTTTTTGATGTTTTGGATTAATTAATTCCAAAGTCACTAGGATGCAATCTTTTATAAACTCCATTTGGAAAATGATTTCGAATTTTGTGATTTTTCTTTTAAATAACTTGCTTTCACAGAATTTTCTGATTTGTTTGTACTTTTTATGAAACATGTCAGTCACTTTGTTTTAAGTTTTCCATTTTAAAATATTTCACAGTCAAGTGTTGGTAGCCAAGAGGTCAGCACAGCCGCTTTGCAAGCAAGCAGTTGCTTGCAGACAGTTGTCATGGATTCATTTTCCAGCCGATGCTTTGACATATGGAAAAAAAATATTTCCCAATAATTTTGTTGTAATCAGAATGTTTTGATAATAAGTACATCTTAATATTGGGCTCTTTATTAACTGAAATACTTTCCAGACATATCAGGTACATTGATTTTTTAGTCCATTTCTTTTGAAATGCATGATTTTTGGTGTCAATTTTTCTTAACTTACTAATTGTAGCCTTATTTAAAAAAATAAATACAAAATAATAATAAAATGGAAGTAAAATTCTAGTTTTATTTTTGCTAGTATACTTTTGTCTGCAAAACTCCCCATATAAACAAAAAGTGCCCTCAGCATCCTAAATTAAATCTGCAATCAGAGTACATTATACACCTCTGATAAGGTGATCTAGGCCTATTATAAAGGTTAGAGAGAGAAAAATATGTAGTTGAAAAATACTTGAAATACAGGCACTTTTCACATACCTGAAGCCTAATTGTAAATATAAGGGATTAGAACTCAGACTTTCAAGCACCCTTCAACTATCCACACTATCTCATACCATTAATACACAAGACCACATGCATCTAGAAAAGATAAATAATCACCAATATCTGTATTTTATGCTAAACCAGCATGCATTAGTTGGTCTAGATTATCATCTCCCATATATATATAATCAGTGCTCAGTTTATATTAAGATAGCAAATCTTCATACTTTAATGGACAGGTTTCAATCAATTCCAACCTCCAACTCTTCAGCCATCCATACCATTGAAAATCTGACGATGGAAAGCCTAATCCCATGCTGATGCCAATATTGTTGTCATGCCCAGTTGACTTCAAGTCATTCTATCAACATAGGCATGACAATAATATTGGCATCAGCATGGGATCTGGGCTTTCCATCAGCAGATTTTCAATGGTATGGATGGCTGAAGAGTTAGAGGTTGGGATGGATATAAGCCTGAAGATTTGCTATCTTAATATAAACTGAGCACTGTTTATATATATGTGTGGAAGATGATAATCTGGACCAACTGATGTGTGCTGGTTTAGCATGAAATATGTATATTAGTGATTATTTATCTTTTCTATATGTATGTGGCCATGTGTATCAGTGGTATGAGATAGTGTGGATAGTTAAAGGGTGCCTGAAAGTCTGAGTTCAAATCCCCTATATGTAGTTGAAAAAATAAATATTTTACTTAGTCTTAATTCAATATTTGCATTACATGTGCTTAAACAGAAGTTTTATACAATGCCATTTAATGTGCATTCTTCACTATTTTGGTTTCTAAGGGGAGCCCCAAACCCACTGCTAATACAACCAACTGATAAAAAAAGTCAAACAATTATGGGGGAGGAGATAGGTTGTGTCCCAATTATTTAGAACCACTTGTTAAAAAAAGGCAGTTTCCACCAATAATTAATATATATGCAAATTTTGTAGGCTATGCTCGATCAAATCATGTGACCAAAAGATCAATAATGGCCAAATGTGCTATTAAAATTGCATAGGCTCAAACATAACCATATTTCGAAAAAGTAAAAAGTAAACATGCAAATTGTAGAACTATGATCAATCAAGAAAAAAATCAAACTCATCTAGACATTTCAAATAGTTTAAGAAATATTTAAGCAGAAAAAAAAGTTATTATTATCTAATTTGAAAATAAAAAGTAAAATGATAAAAATATATTACAAATTACCTGAACTTTGCAAAGTTATTTTCTATGGTTAAACAATTGTGAAAGTGATGAAATGAAATGAAGCTAAAGAGGCCATCTGAATTTGTCCAGGGATTCAGTTTCGACTTCTTTAACTTCGTCAAACTTTCTTTTAAAGGGGTAATAATCAGAAATTAGTAACTACGAAACCCTCAGTCAGATTATTAATAAAAATGGGTGATAGAATGCTTTCAAAGATAGTAATAAATTGTAAAAGGGAATATGACTATATTTTAAAAAAGTTTTTTTTAATAAATGTGTTTTTTTTTTCAGTTCTTAAGTATGGCTCTAAGACATGAAGAATTAACAGAACAACAAAACAACAATACATATTTCACCATGTGGAGAGACTATGGACTAACAAGGATAAACCAAAGTTAATTTCATGAGTGTTCTTTTACTCATGTTCTTTTGGCCTCATTGAAAAAATTAAGAGATTGAAATAGACCTGGGCTAGACTTATTAATTGACAAGATAATAGTAAATTTTAAATGAGATCCTCAAAGATCTAGAAAGAGACCACATGGAAAATAGATGGATAAGGTAATGACGTTTGCTAGAGTGGTGAGAAGAAAAGAAGCTATGCCTTAGAGAAACTGAACCATTCTGTAGTAGATTGAAAACGATAATGTATAACATGGTTGGAAAACCTCATATTATATGTTTATAATATCGATGATTTTGGATATATTTTAACACTTTAAGGTAATCCCCGAGCTTAGATTTGTTCGATCGATATCTGTATTAAAGATAGATTTTGTTCAAAGACTGATGAGTAATGCATTCTACAAGAGGTGAGGGACGCTATTGAGTTATGCCTTTGCTCAGGGGGATATTTAAAAAATATTTCATCATTTTAACGTAATACCATTAGCATAATTGTATACCTGCACTTGCATACATGTAGCATTCAGTCACTCGCACACGTTCTGTACATACATATTTATATCACTATATATATGCACGCACATCTATACCTAAACGCACACATTAACGAAGAACCAAATAGACTTGCTTATGACATATCAGTTTCACTTTTGATTTGAGTGATTGTGGAGTTCGTTGATTTGTCAAAAATTTCATCTAATTTCTATAAATCAAGACCAGTGCTCTTTTAATACTGTTAACCAATGAACGTCAGTACGCAAAGTCTTATGACCACGTGGCATACAGCTGTTATCATAGAAGTGATAAAAAGTGACAAGGAGATAAATAAATCATTACTCCATCCACAAGGGATTCTCTCGCCTCCTCTCATCCATCTCTTCTCAGAGTGCTGAAGTAGGGGCTAATAGCTAATAAATTATCGATCTAATATATATATTTTAAAAGAATTCATGACGATCTAATTCTTCAGCATTATTATTTTTAACACCGAATCTTCAATTTTCTTGTGGGTTATCTTTCTAATAGTGACCTCATTAAGACATGTGATTGAAAATCGGTGAATAAAATATCGCATTTACATTTGGGTTGAGAATTAAATGAGTTTCTGTCGTATTCAGTAAAAAAAAAAAAATCAAATTTACTTAAACATTTAATTAATATTAAAGATAAAATTCTAACTATTATTTACTTTAGTCATTATACTAATATTATACCTACAGTAAGTGTAATTAAGCATTCAGACAATGCGCACAAAATTGGTTTATAAGAATAAAGGTAAACCACGTGCTCCGTGTCGTTAGGATGAGGATATCTGCACATATGCCACACACACAATATTAGAGAAGATCGCATTAGATTACTATTGAACCTTAAAAATATATGAACAGTTAACTGACTTTAACTTAGAGCTTTATCCCTTAACTAGTAATACCCACTTACTGATATACTTAGCTAGATAGGTTATGTGCTTGCTATTCGGAAAAACAAACGTCTATATGTTTTGTATTGGAAGACATGTCAAGGTTTACTTGCACATTCTTGTTAAGCAGATACTGTATCAATAGGCTTTTTGTAAAGCTTTATGTCTTTTGTGATTATTTATATAAATTTAACTATCAGTTGTATTACTTAAAATTTCATCTCGTTAATAGCATACTAATTAATAATCTTCCTAATCGTATGTAGTGGTGTTATTGGCAGATAGGGGTGAGTAGAAGTATGTCATTTTTCCACACTGCGTATTTTAGAATTGTATTTTACATATTACATCTGGTAACACTAGGACACAGTGAAAGATTTATATTTTAAATATGACATTTACGCAGTATACACATTTATTTAGAGTTGTATTAGAAACATGCCGATTCTATATCAGGATAACAGAGCTGGATTACTCTCTTACTATGCACAAATTGCGTAAAAACTCACAATCAAACAGAGAGAATGTATCTCAGCTATCACTTATTTAATGAAATGGCAAGTTATTTAGATATAAAACACATTACTCTATTATCAGATAATAATAGATGGACAATTAAAATCTTAAACCGGATTCCAAGATATTGTACAAGACCCAGAAAGAGACCACATGTGAGATGGATGGATGAAATAAGAAAGTGTGCAGGGGTGATGTGGAGAAGAGAAGCTAAAGATTGGAGAAGATGGTTTGAACTTGGAGAGACCTTCATCCTACAGTAGATTGATAATGTTCGATGATGATAATGATTATCATCATCGTTTTCAACCATTATCAATCCATTGCAGGATAAAGGTCTCTCCAAGTTCAATACATCTTCTTCACTACAGTCTCTCTTCTCCACATCACCATGGCACACTTCCTTAATTCATTCATACATCTCACATGTGGTCTCTTTCTAGGTCTTTTACAATTTCTTGGAATCTAGTTTTGAACTGTTCATCTATTATCATTCTTTTAGCAATATATCCAGCCCAACTTCAGTCTCTTAATTTTTTATATGATGTCAATAACACTTGTTTGTTCTTCCCCCAAACATATTTCATTTCAATCTCTTCTTGTTATTCCTAACATGCATCTTTCTATATTTGTTTGAGTGGTCTGAAATCTCTATATTGCTCTTTTCTCAAGCGTCCAAGTCTCAGATCCATAAGTGAGAACTGGTAAAATACATTTATTAATAACATTCCTTTTCAAACACACAGGCATATATTTTTTTTAATAGTTATTTCTACCAAAAGCACTCCAAACAACTTTAATTCTTTGATTAATTTCATGCATTATGTTTCCATCTGTAGTAATGATCTGACCAGGTATTAGTTCTAAAAGTTGATTATGACAATTTTATTAGAGCCTGATGATATATTGTTAACAATTGATTATTAATTTTATTTTCGATTTATATTACTTTACACATACAATATTAAAGTCCTAACAGCTGTAAATATTGTGCTGTGAAAAATATTGTGTAAATGCTATATTTAAAAAATAAATATTTCTAGTATCCAAATGCTTTATGCCTGGTGTAGAATATTTAAAATATAATCCTGAATATGCAGTGTGGAAAGGAATTATTCTTTTTCTATCTCCTCATAACATCCCTGTGTAAAATTAAATATTTAAATAGAAAAAATTGAAAATTAATAATAGATTATCGGAAAGAAATTTTGATAAGTAATATAATTGCTAATTAAATTTACATAAATGAACATAAAAGATATAATTATATTTTATAAAGGGCGTCATGATACAGTGGCAGTACATCTGCCAATATAAGGCTGTTCTGGGGTACCTTGGAATTTTTTTCAAGTCAACAGTTATAGAATTTTATTTTAAATAGCTAATACATAACCTTTCTAACTAATCCTATTATTATCGCCAGTAAATGGGTATTAATAGCTAAGGGACACGACTAATTTAAACTGGATTATTCAGGTGACTATTAATATACTGGATATAAATTAATATTCTCTAATAGCGAAGGGGGGGGGGCGATGTTCAGTTTCTAGGAACATGTAGCACATAGTTATCCTTATTCATATAAAACAAATTTGTAAGCAAGCTCTGGTTGTTCAATTACTCCAACTGTTGATATATTCTTAATACTTTATCATTATTAATATGTTGAAAATAATAACTATAATTTCAACTTTAATAATTGAATGTTTAAATGAGTTTGACTTTTTTTTTACTGAAAGGAAATCATTTAATTCTCAACCCAAATATAAATACGATATTTTATTCGTCAATTTTTAATCACATGTCTATGTGACATGTGTTATTATTATCATTTATCTTAAGTCAAATCAAGACTAATCCTTTTTTATGTAATCCTGAAGTATTTGGATTTTGTACCTTATGAAGAGCAAAATTATCCATATTTTTTTCTATTGTCTTTACAATCAAGTTGTGAATATGATCTAAAAACCTACCCAATGTGTATCATTTACAGTAAAGAGTCATACCATGAAAGTATAAAGTCTTATTAGTAGTAATGAGGACTATATTTATTATTACCATATTTTTTTCTTTTGCAGCTCTTTAACATCTCAACTCTCCACCAGCGCATAATCTCAAACTACCTTCTCTCACACTATATATGCATTTCGCAAATATACCTTTAAATGTACCATGAAAGATTATTCCCTTTTCCATATGTATTTATACTTACATATAAAATGTATATCTTCACATATATATTTTTCGATCGCACTCAATTATTGATAATAATAATAATGAGATTAAAGTCTTCTAGTTTCTGTAAGTGCGAGCAGAGTAAATTACATTTTTTAAAATCTTGATTTTTATTTATTTATTTATTTTTTAATAAAGTTATTCCAGATGTTTTCTTTTTTTATATTTCCCACAGCTCAAAAAGAAACTGATAAGTTATTCGCTTCCCTTTTCTCTCCTCTATTGCTCAGGGAAGCTAACGAATCGGTGTGAGGATCTCCTGCAGGGTATCAGGAAGCTGAGAGAGAAAGAGAGATCATCTGTATAGAGTTCTGATCTCTTCATTTGATTGAATGTAGAGGGTTAATTTCCTGTCCCAAGTTGAAATCAATATGGAAAATAAAAATTACTTATTCTTTACCCATATTTAAAGCTGCCGTTTCTTGATGAGTCAGATGGCTGGATGATTAGAGATCTCTTCAGTTCTGAATTAGCCTTTTGAAAGGGTTTATAACTATTCATATAGCGAGCACTTTATATTTTATTTATACTTAGGTTCAATTACAACCTTTTTTGTTCGTTTGTTTGAGTTATGTAAAATTGCTATGCGTTATTACAAACTATTAACAAAATTATTACGTATATAAAATTGTGCTTCAAATATATATTATATTTTGCAGAAGACGATCAGATACAGTGAAAAATTTGTTTCTTAAATATAGCATTTATTCAATAAATCAACTTTATCTTCCCAGAATTGTATTAGAAACGTACATCGATTGTATGTTATGACGTCTTACTATGTCGCCTCTAATAAAGTCACGTGTTTTTTTCTTTACGTACAACTGGATGTGTCGAATTTGCGTAAATCTCACAACCGAAGACTGACCTCTGAGAATATGCATATCGTTTGGATTTGACTATTGCACTTTTATCACTTTCTGGTTTTAAAAATTGTATAAAAAATGTAATTTTAATAAAAACTGATGACATATTAGTTTAATTATTGCTTTTGATTATTTTGTTATTACTATTAATTATTTAAATACTATCCTTATACATTCATGTAGTCTTTTTTCTGAGTTTTAGTACTTTCTACACAGACTTTTTTTTGTAAGGAAAATGGTAAATATAAATGCGATATAATTTTATTCTGCTTATATGTATACCGTTTTTACCGACGTATAGAACGCAGCATCGTATAAGACACACTCCTCTTTTTTATATACATTTTAAAGAAAAAAAATACTTTTCTGCATTATTTTACGAATTTCCACAATGATTTACTGTATTAATTTTATAGTTATTTATGTCTACAAAAAAATATAACTAAACGAAGAATCATTTGAAGCCTCTTCTTCAGAAACCGAATCTTCCTCTAACAAACCATCCTCTATGCCATCAAGTAATACAACTATTTCATGTTTCATAGCAGCCCATGAAGTTTTGATCTGTTTACAAATCTGCAAAATGCTAGGCCTCTTCTTTCTTCCTGATGGCGTCACTTCAAAATCTGTAGACTGCATCCAACTGTTCCATTTCTCCTTCATCAATCCTTTAAATGGTTTATTAAGACAGACATCTAAAGGTTGATGCTGACTTACTAGGGCACCTGGAATTACAGCTAATTGAGTTTACAGTTGGTTGGTTTTATTTGTTGCAACTTCTGTTTTGTGGCTTTGAAACTGATCCCATAGGAATAGTAAGGCATATTTCTTTAACAGTCCACCAGAATACCTAGACCACACATTGTCTATCCACAACTTTACCCTTCCTTCATTGTTTCTGCTTTTAGGATGAATGTGCACAAACACACCTTTGTATACATATATTAGTATATTAATATAGACCAGAATTTTTAGACTGACTGAAATTTCAACTCATATTTTTGATTACCACTGCATAAGGCACATCCCATATTTTAGATGTGTTTTAGGGGGGGGGGATGTCCTATATGCCAGCAAATGTGGTATATATCTCTCAATAACTTGATTAATAAACTTATTACATACATACTTGCTTTAAATTGGTTTAATTATATTTTAGTGGTATTGATGAAATATAATCTATATGTACGCTTTTCTGTTGTTATCAAAAAACAGATTTTTTAAAATAGTTTTTATTATTAAATTTTAAACCTACAACCTCTTTATATGGAGGCCGTCTTCAGGGTTTTAATATAAATTATACTTACACTATAAACTAAACAAATAAAATAGAATAAATTAAAACAATGTGAATATTAAAATTAAATTTTTATCATTACTTCTAAAAATGCAACCCATCTATATTTCTTGAGCTTGTTAAATATGCAGTTTGCTTTTACCCGTTTTATTTCTTTCTTAATTTTTGAATTACTAAAACAAAACAAAATGAAGCAATATACCCTTATTTGAAACATTCCAGCTATAAAATATTCACATTATGTTGAATTATCACCTCTTTTCCTTAAATCATTTTCTATAGAGCACTGCCCTCTGTTGACCATTTTTGTATTATATGTGTTATTTTTTTTCTAAATGTAATTCTAGTCTACTACAGTAAAATAACAGTTATTGGATTGAACATGTGAATTGAATAAATGGTGCATGATTTCCTAAAACAAATATTTTATGATGAGCTTAACCAGTCTTTTTATACAAACATAGGCCTTCATGCAGTAAAATTGGAAAAGTATTACAGTTGATTTGCGTGTACTATCATCTATTGAAATATTTTGCTATTTTTTATAAAAAAATTGAAAAATTCACATATATTTTATTCTGCTATTTTAACACCCCCCCCCCAATCTAAAGATGTCAGAATAATTAAAAATTTATGATTTCATGTGTCCTCTTTATTATCTGATTTTCATGTGTTTTGTGAGATTACTGACAAAAGCTTAACCAGTCTTATTATACAAACACAGGCCTTCAAGCAGAAAAAGTGGAAAAGCATTGATGTGTGATGTGATGCACTGTGACTTCTCCTTATACGGAGTCAGGAATCTCTCAGCAACTATGCCTAGAGAAACCTGTTAGCCACTTTACCTTTCCTTTCCATTCCCCACCTGAAGTTTTTCCTTAATCTGCTCCATCCCATTTTCACAACATAATCTTTGTCAACTCCTTGGCCTTCATTTCTAAATCCCCTTATCTTTTCCCAAACCCAACATAAATACCAATAACCCACTTTCTGTACAATCACTTTGTTCATATTTATTCTTCCATAACTTTATTATTTGTATCCTTTCTGCTTTCAAGCATTTACATTGAGTTAACAGATGCCTAATATTTTTATGCCTTCCTTACACAACTTGCAGACTAAATCATGCACATTTTTCCATTTACATGTATATTTTTTTGTTGCTAAAGATCCCATTTGAGCCTTAAACAATAAACTATTTTCCTTGCTATTATCATAAATTAACTTGCACCCAATGTTCCATTTGCTTTTATATATATTTAATCTTTTTACTCTCCATACTAGTTCTCCGTCTCTCCAACTCCCTATTCTTTATTAATGCATCTATTCTTCTATCCCATTCCTTTCCACTATAACATTGAACAATCCTCCTAACACAATCATCCCACCTTTTGTACAAGTAAACTGATATAAATTCTTTATGTAAATCTTTGGCATATCACATTACCTTTCTCACCCATCTTGTTGCCTACCCTTTACTCGTAACTCGAATACTATTTTGGCTATTTTTTTATTATCCATAAACTGTAATCTACTGAACATTTTCATTTTGCTTTTTGCATCTCTCATATAAAAACTTGACCATCCCATTTCTCACTGAATTGCCTCCTTTGCTATCCACATGTCTGCATCTAATCCATGTCTTCCTACTTCCCTCTGTACTTTTTTTAAATAATCTAATACCCCTTTACTAACACATAACACATCATTGCCATATGTTAAACCTGCTACTGCAACTCCCTTGCATACAATTCTAGTTTACATCATATTTATTATATGAAAACACTATTAATTTCTTTATCAATCCCTTTCTTTTCTTTGCTTCATTTATCAATTTTTTTTCTATTTATCCAAGCAATTATTCTGATTACTTAAGATGATTCCCAAATAACTATATCTATTCAGCACACTTAATTTTATATCCCCCAATAAAAATTCTTTGTCTTCTCTTTCCCCAGTATTAACCATCATTATATTTGATTTTTCTTCACTAAATTCAATCCCCATCTTTTCCCCCACCCTTTTGCTTGTCCTCAGTATAACTTCCATATCTTCTCTTCTTTCTGCACACAAAAAGACATCATCCGCAAAAAAAAAAAGGCCTGACAAAATATATATTCCCTTGCCACCTATTAATGTTATCTCTTCTATCCCTCTTTCTAGTCATTCTACTGCTTTCTCCATTTCACTCAAATACAACAAAAACAAAATAGGTAACATAGGGCATTCTTGCCTTAGTCCCACCCCATTTTTAACTTTAATGATTCTATATCCCCTAATTAAAACTTCAGCCATTCTCAAATTTGGTAAACTTACCCATAATCTATTTCTATTTACTCTATCATATGCCTTCTCTATATCTATAATCTCATATATAACTGTTTATCTGAATTCCTATTCATATCCGTAAGTTGTGTAACTACAAATAAATTATCTCCTGTACATGTATCTGATCTAAAATCTTCTTGCTTTTCCCTCCTACATTATTTTCTTCCATCCATTTTGCAACTTTTCCAGCCACCATATACAAGAAAACTTTATATAAAACTGATGTTACCGCTATCAGTCTATAATTGTTTAACTTTCTATAATCCTTACCCTTTCCTTTAAATAATAATTTTAGTCTTGTATTACTCCAACTACCCAGAAAAACTATCTTCTGGGCCATCTTATTAAAACATGATACATGATAATAGCTTTACTTTTGCCCTATGCCCTAAAATCATTACCATCTCTGCTGCCAATCCATCTAAACCTCTTGCCTTTCCACTTTTCAATTTCTTCCCTGCCTCATTCAGTTCATTTTCTGTAAACCTAATATTTCCATTACCATATGCTTTCATGTTTTCTATCACTCTGACCTTCACATCTAACATCTTTTCTATATCCATTACACACCTATTTAAGATTCTCTCTAATTCTTCTCTAGAGGAACACTATTCCTACATCATCTAGTAATATTACTCTCTCTCCCCTACATTTCTCCTTTTAATGTAATTCCAAAATTTTTTACTCCCATTTCCTCCAACAATTTACTATTCAATTTCATTCTCTCTCTATAATTAGCTATTTTAGCCAACTTCTTTTCTAAATATTTTTCCCATATCTTTTTTTTTCTCTTTGTTCTTAATAGTACACTTATATTCTCTGCATGCTTTTCCTCTCTCTTTTACAGTTTTACTAACTCTCATTTTTTTATTACTTTTATTCTTCTGAATGTTCTCACTTAAAACTCTATTTGCCACTTTTTCTATTTCATCACACCAGTCCTTATACTTGTTCCTGACCAACTCTTCCATGGTTTCTTCAACTTGTATTTTATACTCTTCCAACTTATTCTTATCATTCACTCTCCAGCCACATCTTTGACTATTGTTTCTACTTTTATTTTTATTCTCCATTACATTATTAATCATTTCTATTACAAAGAAGTTATGATCACCATTACATACTTTCTCTTCACAATCAAACACTTAATTTTTCGTACTTTATATATTCCCTCTTTTTCTATCAATATATAATCTATTGTGTGGAATATATTATTTCTAGACCATGTGCATTGTCCCTCATAAATATTTAATAAATTTCTAATGCTCAAGTTTACTCTCTAACAAAATTTCTTAAGCTGTCCATTCTTATTATCGATATCACCAATTTCTTCAATATGTCCATTCATATTCCCTATAATCATTATTCTCTACCCCTTTTCTTTAAAACTCTGTATATCCTTAACTAGGCATTCATATATGCTACTGTTCCACTCTATTATAGTTTGACTATCTCCAGTAGCTATATAAACTATAGCCATCATACATTCTTATCTTCCCAACTTTATTTCAAACCACAAATGTTCTTGACATTTAACAGTATTTAAATATTTTTTTGATATAACATCTATACCACCACCCCTTTTTTCTTTTTCTTGTCTATTTATACCCTGCCATACCAAATTTTCCAGAATAGGTTCTTCTTCTCTTAGAGGTGTTTCTACTACTGCTAATACCTCAAGTTCTTCATTTTCAATTGCTTTGTTTATTTCCAGCCACTTTTCTGGTCTACTACCACAATGCATATTCAAATACACAATTTTAATGATTTCTTCTTTCTTAACTACTCTTTTATAAATTCTTTTGATTCTTTCTTCTCCATTACATTTACAAATAACTTGCTTACCATTAATTTTACAGACCCATTTCCTCTCCACATCTACACATATCTAAATCAATTACCCTTTGCTTATTTCGTATATCCCATCCATTCTTCTTCTTTTGATAATAATGCAATTTAAAACTCCACACCTCTTTATAAGTTTTCCGACTTATATTCTTTATAAATTAGACTTCCTAAAACTTCACTTATTTATTTTCCTAAGTGCAATCCATTTTTACTATGTAACTCCTCTTTCCAATAAACCAATCCCACACATCCACAAACATAACATCATTTCTTTCACACAATTTTTTCAATCTCTCATTTATAGAACATGCCCTATCTAACAAATACCTCTTGTCAAATCTTGGTAATAATCCAACTATTCTTACTCTTCCTTTAATCTTATTCAAATTCCTAATCAATTTTATGAACTCATCCATTACTCTCTCTGATGGTTCTGACAAATTATTAGTTCCTATCATAACATACACATCTCTACTACCTTGCTTTTTTACTTTGTCTGTCACATCTTTAATTCTAGCTCCAGGCAAACATACTCTTACATACCTGCTTCTATTTTCCTGTGCAATTATATCTGCACATTCTCTAATTAGTAAATCTTTTATCAATATGGTCTCATAGTTTACTTTCTCTGCTCCATCTATAACATTTTCTACCAACTCTGGACCTCCTTATCCACCTCTTCCTTGTCATTCCTACTCAATAATTCTGTTATCTGCTCACACTTCATCTCTAATGATTTTAATTTTGCTTCTACATTCTTTATCTCTTCCTTTATCTTACCTATTCTTTGACTAAATTTTCTCCATCCATGTCTCCTGATACTCCACTAAAACTATACTCTGTCCTATCTTCCTCAACTACATTTTACTCCCTTTTTCCTGACTTTCTCTTTATAATATCTACACTTAGAAACTACTTTCTCACCTTTTTTATCACATTTACACACTGTCTTCATAACCATAAACCTGTTACATCCTTCCTAGTCTTATTCAAACATTTGAAGTGATAAACTTCACCACACCTGGGACACTGTACCAGAGCACACATAGTTTCTTTCTGCTGATTATATATGCATTGTGGAATACAAATGCTATCCATATTCCTTATTTTCCAAATCACCTATTCTATATTTGACTTTATACTGCCTCTCTTACTCTTCAAACATCTTTGCATGGAAAATTAAAAACTTTCTTTCAAAATCGATCAATCTATAACCACGTGTTTCCGACCTTAGGCCTCCAAAACATTATCTTTTTTTTTCAAAATAAATCATTGTTCTTAAATTTAAAAAAAAAAAAAAAAAATCTTTATAAACTTACTAAAAAACAATTAATCTTACATACAACTTTGTTATAAACATCCTTACACTAATATACATTTTAAAAAATAACTTTTTTTAAAAAAACTTCTATATAAAATGGCGAACGCTTACTTTCTAGCCTTTAAAAAATTTTCAAACTTTCAAATTTCAATTAATTCGCTCTCTTGATCACAATATCCACTTTCATACACAATAATCAGTTTTTATATTGATGCTCTCAGTTGATTAATTGTATATACATGAAACAAATAGCTATAATGTATTATAAAATAATTACAATATACGTAGCTGTGATGTGATGTCATGCACTGTGACTTCTCTTTGTATAGTCAGGAATCTCTCCGCAACTATGTCTAGAGAAACCTGTTAGAATCAGATATAAAAAGGATGGATACATTTGAAATATGGTACTATCTGAGAATGCTTGGAATTCTCTTTCCTGCCTAAAAGAAGTTAAAGTCAACAAGAAACTGTCTGTGCCAATAATGAGAAATGTAATGGCATATTTTGGACATGTGATGGAGATACCCAAAACCATAGCCATGTTTGTTATATAGAGAAAATTGGAAGATGATCATTCTGATTTTCACTGCAATGTACTGTCTTGGGTTCCTCTGGCTCCAACTAATTATGCAACTATATTTGGTCAACTCTCATTGGTTGATCGTACGCTATTTGTATTTATACTATCAATAGTAACTTAATCAAGATTTATTCATGAATGAAATCCATTATCTTTAATCTACCGAGATGGACTTATAGTAGCCATAGACTTGGAGGTAAGTTATTCTAAACTCATATAAAGACATTCTTGGCATCAATCTTTAAAAGTACAGTACTATTAATCAATATTTCCCAATCAACATATTTACGGATATTTGAATTATCTGATTCCAAGCAACAATCCTATGATTTACAGAGGAATTATGCTGACAAATTATTAAGGTTGATCATTGTGTATTAAGGATAAACCTGACTGCTGGCTACCTCATTCAGGGCAGATAGTATTTAAACTGACAAAGATGTGTTAGTAGGAGTAGACCACATTAACTATTTGGAAAAATGTGTACATATTATTTTAAGTAAGTTATAATTATAAAACAAGAAAATAAATTATGGTGCTCATTTATTTTCATAAAGTGCAATTATGCAAATATATTTTAAATGGTTGCAAATAATTATTTAATACTTATTTTAGTTCTTTTGGCCTTACTATCATTTACATAAATTAAAAATATAGAAATAAAGTATTAACTGTACATCAATTGCTTATAACATGTATGATTATAAATTAAAGAAAAAACATACGATACCTTTAGTCCCCAGAGAACTGTAATTGTTCTTATGCATATGGAAAGTAAACTTATTTGGTGAGTCTATAGTTATAATGATTGTCTGAAAATGTTTTTACTTTGCATTTTAAATGAAGTGTAGCTGATAGAAGTTATATTATTTGTCAAGACAAGCGGGTTGGACACAGATTTCGAGTTTGGTAGATCAAATGAGTTTGGTAGATGACATAATTACATAGCAGACTTCTTCTCCATGGAAATTGGGATAAAGCCAAGCACATTAGGATGTTATCCTCAATTCATCATTATGTTAGCGTATGTATATTCATCTAATAGTGTAATTCAAATAATCACAATTGAAAAAGACTAAACAGCACTCAGTAATAAGAAATCAATCAGAACAAACCCAGATCTCTAGATTTTTTCTATTTATTTGCCCTTCACTCATCTGATGCAATCTTTCCCATTAATCCTCAAAATGTTTGATATTTTTATTTTTATCCTATATGATCTACTTAATTTAACATACCACTATTTTCTGATCTGGCTTCTTTTGTCTTGTCATTTCTTTTTACAAAAGAAAACCTTTTAGCAAGTTTCTATCTTAACAGTTCATTATAGTCTTGCATTGTTAGCCGAGAGGTATCGCAGCCGCCATGTAAGCAAGTAGTTGGTTGCAGACGGTTGTGGGTTCGCGTCCCGGACGATGCTATGACATATGAAAAAAGAAAAAAACGTTTTCATAGATAAGCATCTGTTCCCTTTTTAGCAATGGGGCATATATTTCTTTTTAATATCAAAAATAGTCAAGCGTTGTTAGCCGAGAGGTCGGCGCAGCCGTCTTGCAAGCAAGTAGTTGGTTGCAGACGGTTGTGGGTTCGCCTTCCGGTCGATGCTATGACATATGAAAAAAAAAATATCAAAAATAAAATTATACATATAAATTGTACATATTCAAAAAAGATTATTTAACTACATTTGATTTATATAAAATAATATATACACACCCACCTCATCAAAACAAATAAGCACAACACTCTCCTTAAGCCTATTTTGGTTAACTATTTATTTATTTTGTCTCAGTAAAATACATATATATCCAATTCCCACATTACATATATATGTGACTCTCTATAGTCTCTTTGACTTGTAATAGGGTTCAAACCTGGTTCCTATTACTGTACAAATAAGATATGTTATTGGACAAAAGTTAAATGAGATGTTGCATATGGCTAAAACTAATAATGTATGGAGAGGACAGTGGAGTTCTTCACATGATGTCACTAGAGCCATGCCAAGGTTGTAGACTGAGATGATGATGATTGTTTTAAAATTATCAGAGAACAAGAAAAACAACTAAGTAGGCATTTGATCTCATCAAATCTAAATTTACATTAGAACACAAACAATCAGATTGGAAGTATTGTATTTTGATTATAAGATTAGATAATTTAATTTGTTAGAAAAATGTATAAACATCATAACGATTGAACATGTATGAACAAGAAGGATGTAGATGGACTTTGTCACCATAACAATGAATGAGCCATTGAGAGGATTCAAAGACTAAAATTGATGATCGTGTAGAGGAATGTATTTCATATAATTGCTAATAGTCTATATTAAATTAAGGGCTTAGTAGACGATCACTTACAATAATAACAAGAGCAATAACAAAATAATATTAAAACAGGCAAAACTCTCCATACAGTAGTGCCACTCAGTGCCAACCAGAGTAATCAATGGATGCCAGAAGGCTTGAGCTTAAAATCCCTATGTAGTGCCTACTCATCCAAAATAATATTAAAACAGGCAAAACTCTCCATATGTAGTGCCACTCAGTGACAACCAGGGTAATCAATGGATGCCAGGATTGTGCTTAAAATCCCTATGTAGTGCCTACTCATTCAAAATAATATTAAAACAGGCAAAACTCTCCATACATAGTGCCACTCAGTGCCAACCAGAGTAATCAATGGATGCCAGAAGGCTTGTGCTTAAAATCCCTATCTAGTGCCTACTTATCCACTGTGAGTGGCACTACTGTATGGAGAGTTTTGCCTGTTTTAATAACAGTAATGTGCTAGCATAACAAATAGTGATCATGTGATGTTTAGTGGTTTAACAAAATAATACTAGTGGCAAACAACAATTTAATAATTTAATTTTAATTTAGTACATTTAACAGATTTTATGTCCAAACAAAACATGCGAAGCTAACATTGTTCACCAATATATTTGAAGTTCATTGTTTAGTTGGACTATATTAATAGCATTAAAGTATTTATTATCTTGTCTACATAATCTTACTAGTTCTGAATTTTTTAAAGTTTCAGTTGTTAAACTTTGGAATGTTATACAAATCTGTTGATCTCATATCCTTTATATTTATCTTATATGTTATTAATATAATTTATCCAAACCACTTGGAACACTTTTCTAGAAAAACCTTTTATTTGTACATATATGCATACCCTTATGTTTTGACTAGGTTATGTATATGTGCACAAAAATTGGCTCTGAAAAAGACTGCAGGACAGTCAAAATGTAGGTATATGTATATAGTAATATAGAAAGTTGGCTGTCATATGCCTTATATATATATAACTTATACAAATATATACATATAAATAAAGGGTTTTGCTAAAAAGTGTTTGAAGTGGTTTGGATAAATTGTATTTGTATAAAATACTACCACAAAATAAAGAAAAGGGTGACTTTGATAATATTCCTTATATGATATTGTTGTTTAACAATACATCTATTATATCTGATGTAATTTTTTTAAGTACATCATGTCAGTGAAGATTCATCTTTTGTAGAGTGCATAGGCATCACATATAATTTCATAATAACAATAAGAAGGGAAAGAAGAGGAAGAAGAAGAGAAAGAAGAAGAAGAGGAGGAAGAAGGAAGAGGATAAAAAGCTGTAGCAGCAACAAACTAATAAAAAAATAAAATAATAACAGTAACAAACAACAACAATAATACACTAGTTGGATTGGTAGTAAATTGGTTATGGGATCCACTTGAAAAAATTCTGGTTCTATTTGGAACATTCCCTTTAAAACTTTGGACCTAAATTGTGAACAGTTAAGATTTATAGATTCACTACTGTAATGGAATAATCTTGGCAAGGAAAAACTTGTACAGTGTCTTAAATATATAAATAATCCATCACATATTCATTTATTTATTATTTATTATTTTGTTTTATTGTGTGAACCAATTTTTTTTTGCATCTATATGTATTTAGAAGGGTCTTGAACTCAGACTTTTAAGTTCCCTACAGCTATCTACACCATCTTATACAACCAATACACATGATCACATACATGTGAAAAAGATAAATAATCTCCAATATATGTATTTCATGATGAATCAGCACTCATCAGTTGTTCCATATCATTATTTTCCACACATATATAATCTGGGCTTAGGGTTATAGAAAATCTTCCAACTTTAGTTGACTGGCTTCAATCTTCTTCACTCTCCAACTTTTCAATCATTCATATCATTGAAAATCTGATGATGAAAGGCTCAAAGTCCTTGTTGATGCCAATATTATTGTCATAACCATGTTGACTTTAAGTCACTTTGACCCCTCATGCATAGAACCTCAATATGTCTATTCAAATACACAGAAGAGGGTTGGGCAGAATACAAGTTGAATGCATATGTTTAAATACATGTGGATTGTCTATACTTTAAATTCACTATAGATAATTCACTTGTATTTAAATATCTCTCTTATATAGTACACTTGAATTTCTTACATATTTAGTCTGTATTCTACCCATCCTCTTCTGTGTTTTTGAATGGACATATTAAGATCCCAGATGTGAAGAGTCGGAGAGACTTAAAGTCAACATGGATATGATAATAATATTGGCATCAACACAGTATTTGAGCATTCCATCATCAAATTTTCAATGATATGGATGGCTGAAGAGTTGGAGTGTGGAGAAGATTGAAGCCTGTCCACCAAAGTTTGAAGATTTGCTATCTTGATGTAAACTGAGCACTGATTATATATGTGCAAGGGAGATGATGAGTGCTGGTTCAGCACAAAATATGTCGACTAGAGATCATTGATCTTTTTCAAATATAGGAAGCTTGAAAGTCTGAGTTCAAATCCTTTCTAATTACATTCATTTCAATACAGACAATATACTTGTATTTAAATATCTATATGTATGTATATACACACTATGTCCCACCAAAAAGATAATTGGGTTTTTTTCCAAGCTGCCTATAATGTCATCACTGGACTGTGGTAGGGTCAATGCAAATGTTACATATGACATAGTTTGGCTGTCCACCACAAAAATTTCAAGGTGCTAGAGTATCTGGATCATGAGTTATAATATAAAATATGGTAGTATGTTTTAGACTTTTATAGGTCATCTTCATTTCTCTCCCTAGTATCCAAAACTGCTGCAAACCTTTTGAAAACATCCTTACTACTCATGGCTTCATTTTCATACCCAATTTGAGTCTTAAACATTCCATGGCAGTTTAGCATAATTTAATACAAAATGGAATGTTATCTATTTCATCATGATCACACTATCACATTTTATCCTGTAACTCGTGACCCGGGCAGATTAGCTTCTTAAAATTTTTGTTGTGACTAACTAAGCTATGTTGATGTATAATGCTTGCATTGCTTCAGATATGGAGCTGCAGGCAGCTTGGAAAGAGAACCATTCATCCGTTACCTTTTCCCTGTAACACACCATTTATTATCAACTATCTTCCATTGTATAAGTGTTTATTTTTCAAATTTTATTTTTTAAAATATATGTACACAGCCATTAAAAAATATATATATATGTACACAATTTTTGAATAATCTACAGATGTGTTTGTATTTATAGAAATAATGCATGAAAGTGACTGTCAGTTTAAAATTTTGCCAAAATGTAGGTAGTTATATAGATATTATAATGTTTTCCATCTTGCTAGACCTCTATACGCATTATAAATGCACGAGTTGATCAAGTTATGTCAAAAAGAAGAAAGTTGTATTTCTATTTCTAAAAACATAACTATATTTCCTGATCAACTCGGTCTAGAATTGTTACAATTTGTGCTATTGATGAAATCAGCTTTTAATTTATTTGATCTGGGTGCCAGGATTCATAAGAATCCGCTAAAATCTGTCACCAGCACACCTTGCAAGTTAAAAAGAAAAAATGCTTTTAAAGAATCGGTAATAGATTTTACCGTAACGAAAATTATTTTTTTAAAATATTATTATTCTTGAAACTTATTAAACATATTGGCAAAGGTAAATTATGTTTTTAGATCTTACTAAACTAATAATAAATTTAATAATAGACATTAATAACTATTATTAATAATGTACAAGGAAAATTGATATTAGAAATATTTTTATTCTAACAGATTAAAAATCTGTTTAAGTTAAATTGCGAATTAAATAAACTGGAGAGAACATATACTAATCCAAACATGAATACATTTATAAAAGAAAGAAATAACAGTTAAACAAAATAAATTAAATAAGAGTCTCTTGATCACTAAAATTAAAGTCCATATCGGGGTCCTATTATACGTATATTTTTAAGATGGTTTGTCGACAATTTAGTCACAATCAGGAATAATAAAGAGTCATAGCTTACCGGTAAGTTTAGTGAAAAAGTTGTAGCTTACTATGCATAGTTTTTTTTGGTTAGAATGAGCTCGGCCATTAGTTAGAAAATTGATCTTGTAGTCTATTCTGAAGGCTAGTCGCAGAGGCTTTTCTAGTGTCCATCTTCTTGATGATGTCAGCTAAAGCTCCGGTCTACTCCCGCATGAAGGATTATTTCATCGTGAAGTGGTCTTGGATTTAATAATCCAAGACCAGCCAAAGGAAAAAAAACCAAACAAGACGTTCTTCAAACTGGTCTCTGCCTTTTATACTAGAGGCTCAGTTTTCAGACTTCTGCGCATCCTTTTGTTTATCAAAAAATATATGCTGATAATTAATCTGGTAATTTCTTATAAAATTTACGTTACAAAGTTCTCTTTTTTTAGCAAATCCTTTGGCCATCTTTAATTAGCTAAAATATTTTTCTTTTAGCTTATCTTTTTACTTTTTGAATTCTTTTACTTTATCAGGATTAGTAATCTGCGTGTCTTTTGTTCTCTCCAATTTCAACTTTTTATTTTTAATTACATATAAAAAAAATATGAAAGACAATTTTAGCTTTCACTGTACGTTTTTTAAAAAAAGATTATACCCATAAAAAAAAATCTAAATTTACTTCTTTTTAGCTTTTACCAAATGCCAATATATTTGTACCATATATAAATAAATGGTACATAGCACCAGGGCTCAGAGATGAGAATAAAATTGGGGTTTACACTAATTTTATTCTTAAGTTTTTTTTAAATTCAGATTCATGTGTTTTTTTTTTTGTATTAGCGTGCTGATATATTTCGTAGATTCATTCACAAGCAACGTTAGGCTTTAACGCCCACTTTTAGATCTAACACGGCGGGAATGCAAAATATTTCCACATTCATCTGTGTCCTTTCTGCTTAAGTGTAATAGTAATGATAAGAAGCCCAAGCTATATGCACATATGAGCGTTGCTCATTGTTTTGAGTCTTACAGGCTCACGGCAACTTGGTCCGTCCTCCCCATTTATCAGGATCTCTGCTAGAAATAGGCTGATGAGCATTTAAAGATGGTCTTGTTATATACTATGTACTAGGACTTGGAGCTATGCTTTTGCCCCTCTTCAGTAACCACCTACCCCGTCAAATACTTGTGACTTACATCTACATCAGCCATGATCATGTTTTTTTTTAGACATATTAAAATATATATATATATTTTCTTTCTGTAATGTCATATTAAAAAAAATATTTTTATATTTTAATAATCAGGGTTTAACTAGTCATATTCAAAAATATTTTTATATTTTAATAATCAGGGTTTAATTAGTTAGTTAGTTTCTATAATTTTTTTTTAAAAAAACTACTATTTATTTTCTGGCTATGAGTTTTTTTGGGTCATTGTTGTAACATTCTTTATCATTACAACTTATCTCAGGTTATGGTTTTTTTTGTATTGAAGCCTGAGTTGGGTCACCATTATAATGTTTTCCATCTTGCTAGACCTCTATATACATTATAAATGCACGAGTTGATCAAGTTATGTCAAAAAGAAGAAAGTTGTATTTCTATTTCTAAAAACATAACTATATTTCCTAATCAACTTGGTCTAGAATTGTTACGATTTGTGCTATTGATGAAATCAGCTTTTAATTTATTTGATCTGGGTACCAGGATTCATAAGAATATGCTAAAATCTGTCGCCAGCACATCTCGCAAGTTAAAAAGAAAAAATGCTTTTAAAGAATCGGTATTAGATTTTACCATAACGAAAATTATTTTTTTAAAATATTATTATTATTGGAACTTATTAAACATATTGGCAAAGGTAAATTATGTTTTTAAATCTTACTAAACTAATAATAAATTTAATAACAGACATTAATAACTATTATTAATAACGTACAAGGAAAATTGATATTAGAAATATTTTTATTCTAACAGATTAAAAATCTGTTTAAGTTAAATTGTGAATTAAATAAACTGGAGAGAACACATACTAATCCAAACATGAATACATTTATAAAAGAAATAAACAACAGTTAAACAAAATAAATTAAGTTCTTGATTAAATAAGAGTCTCTTGATCACTAAAATTAAAGTCCATATTGGGATCCTATTATACGTATATTTTTAAGATGGTTTGTCGACAATTTAGTCACAATCAGGAATAATAAAGAGTCATAGCTTATCAGTAAGTTTAGTGAAAAAGTTGTAGCTTACTATGCATGGTTTTTTTGGTTAGAATGAGCTTGGCCATTAGTTAGAAAATTGATCTTGTAGTCTATTCCGAAGGCTAGTCTCGGAGGCTTTTCTAGTGTCCATGTTCTTGAAGATGTCAGCTAAAGCTCCAGTCTACTCCCACATGAAGGATTATTTCATCATGAAGTGGTCTTGGATTTAATAATCCAAGACCAGCCAAAGGAAAAAAAAAACAAAACTAGACGGTCTTCAAACTGGTCTCTGCCTTTTATACTAGAGACCCAGTTTTCAGACTTCTGCGCATCCTTTTGTTTATCAAAAAAATATATGCTGATAATTAATCTGGTAATTTCTTATAAAATTTACATTACAAAGTTCTCTTTTTTAGCAAATCCTTCGGCCATCTTTAATTAGCTAAAATATTTTTCTTTTAGCTTATCTTTTTACTTTTTGAATTCTTTTACTTTATCAGGATTAGTAATCTGCATGTCTTTTGTTCTCTCCAATTTCAACTTTTTATTTTTAATTACATATAAAAAAAAAAATACGAAAGATAATTTTAGCTTTCACTGTACGTTTTTAAAAAAAAAGATTATACCAATAAAAAAAAAATCTAAATTTACTTCTTTTTAGCTTTTACCAAATGCCAATATATTTGTACCATATATAAATAAACGGTACAATATATATGGATGTGGGAAAAAGTTTTTGTTCATATAATAAAAGATTCATAAAAAATGAATATGTAGAAGATTATTTCCATATTGGAATTAATGGACAATGGTATTATAAATCTGTGAGAGATTATATATATATATATTTGCTTTTCAATAGGTTGTTCTGATTATTAATGAGGATATATATAAATTGCAGGTGTGAATTGTGTTTTAACTTTCTGAGTGAATGAACATTTGTAGTTTGGCTAAGGTCTCATAAAGAGGCCTGAAGTTTTGTTGAGGATTATCATATGATAAATGTCTGACCATGCTTTCAGCAGTTTAATAGAATAGTACATACATTTTATCACATAGATATGTGTTCTGATGAAAAAGTGATCGATGATTCTCTCTTCAAGATTCTTGCAGTTTTATCTCTTCAAATGTATGCATTACATAGAGATATATCTTACCTCTTCACCACAAAATTTTTAGGGTGCCATGTCTAAATCACGAACTACCTTATGAAATGTGACAATACGGTTCATACCTTAACTGATGTTTGGACAATACATTACTATTACAATTTGTTTTAAATTGCACAAGATTGCACTGAAACGTTTGAAATGATTATAATCATGTACAGCTGTAAAGCCATGAGTCACAAGAAATTTTTCAAATGGTTTGCAAGATTTTGTGATGTCAGGAAGATGAACTGCAAAGATATGAAACACATTGTACCATTTCATATCATAACTTACGTTTCAGACAGTCTAGCATCCTATAGTTTTTATGAATAGCTAATTTACTTCACTGTGTAATACATATACTGATTCAGAGATAGCACCTCAGGCAACTTGGGAGAGAGAATCTTACTTTTCACTGGGACACACTCTGTAATAGACAACTAGGAAAGAACAAAATGTTACAGATATATGTATATACTTTTTATTATTATAGTTTTTTGTCTCATCATGATATTAACAAAAGTATACTAGTTTACATGTACATATACTTTGTATGTTTATTATTATTAATTTTACTTTGCTATTGCATTTCTATTACAATTATTTGTAATATTTTGGCATACAATATATTTATACGGATAATTATACATATGCATCTGACAGTATTTACCACATGCTGCAAATTTTGCCATTTATATATGGGATTGAGTAATGTTGAAATCAGTTCATGATAGCCGGTCAGAACATAATCTTATTATAAATGGACACAAACTGTATTAATTATTATGCAATTTATAAATGTGTTAAATAACCTCCACACCAACACACATTTTTTTCCAAATTGTATGAATAAAGATACAATAAAAAGGCAAATGACCCTCAGATATATTAATCTTTAAATGTGATTTAAATTTTATATCTGGGCTACAGACAAACTTTAGTTTAATAATTAATTAGCGTTAATCATGATTGTATCTACCTAGAGTGGTTAGTGTCAAAGTTGTGGGTGGAGTAATTTTGATCCTTGTAATTCAAAATGTAAGAATGTTTAATTATATATTAGGCTAATATGAATTTAGTAGCAAACTGTTGGTGTCGCTAATGTCATAAATATTTTAAAGTAGATTTTCGAATTTTAATCTTATTTTAACTGATCAGAGGTAAACTACTGATATTTTTAGTTTTTTTTTTTTTATGAATGAGGAAAGAAAAAAAATGGAAATAATAATATGTTCTCTGAAGAGAAGATCGCCTGTCTGGTCTAACAAAAAAGATCTCAAGTGGGATTACGAATGTAAAGGTTTTTAATACTGACAGCCCGGTAAACTCTATGTCAAACTTCAGTGCTTACTCACCAATTTTCAATCTATCAACGGTCTCATTCTTTATGTATTTATAAATCATAAAAACGTTGAACGTTATCGTATTATATTTATATGCAAATTGGAGACATCTTGAGAGCTTAACTTTAAATACAAAAAGTTATGAATACTGTGATAGCGTTACGTCACTCTGAATTATGGGATATGAAAGATTATGTTTAATAATGGAATAAAGAAATAAGGCAAATACTGGTATTTAAAAAATAAAAAAAAGCTAAGTTCCTGATTGTCTCGCTTTTTTTAAAAATAATTATGATGATTAAAAATCCTTTTTATTTCCTTATAATTGTAATTATTATTATAACTACCAGGTACAGGTATGTTGAACATTTTTCAAATAAAAGCCTAAAGAGAAAATCTCATCATTTACGGGTGGTTGGGTGGGTGGGGGGTGACATTAAATAATTTTGATAACAGTGGAATATTATAATCGAATAAAAGGGGAAAGTAATCGAAAGACTTTATTATTCGGGATTAAGTAAGAAATACAAGCGCCAGAGTTGATCGTTAGAGGATCTTACATTCTAGAGACTAGCTCTCTGCCACTTTACTAAACAACACAAAGCATAATCGATCGTTCTATAATTATTAGAAGAAATGACAATAAGTGGATTGTTAACGTCTTGGACTGGAATTGTAAAAGACCTAGAAGAAAATCACATGTGAGATGAGTGGTTGTGATAAGAACATTTGCTGGATTGATGTAAAAAAGTGATGCTGTGGATCAAGAAACTGGATTAAACTTAGGGGTGACATTTGACTTTTAGTAGACCAATAATGGTGTGAATATAATTGAATGATTAATCACTCTGGGAGTCATATGTCAGACAAATGATAGATTTGATCTTCAAGTCTGGGGCCTCTGATCTCCAAGTTTATCATTTTACTGTTAAGTGGTAAATTTTAGAAAGTGCAGTGTAGTTTATGGATAGTGTGACAGTTATAAGATCATGGGTAGAAGTTTAACCTGCTATTCTAGGTTCTCTAGACTTACATGACTCCCCCCTTTGCCCAAGTACACCAAGCACATTTTGAGAATAGTTTCCTTAGCTCATGTTTTTTTTATTGTTGATTGCTATACTACTGAATGAATGAAAAATCTGTATAACAAAATTCTGGATATCACATGATCACTATTTCTTATGCTTGCTCTTTAACTGTTATTAAAAGAGGCAAAACTCTCTATACATATTGCCACTCAGAGCAAACCAGAGGAATCAATGGATGCCAGAAGGTTTGTGCATAAAATCCCCATCCAATATCCCCAGACTAGTTTCTGGCTTGTAGCCTTCATCAGGGAGGAGACTTAGATTTGAGAGCACTGTAGCTAGATCTTAGGATCTAATGCAACCCTCTAGCAGCCACTTTTTATCTCTACTTAACTTCAAGCTCATAAGCTTATGTAGTCATATAGATCTGAACTCAGTTCAGTAACCCATACATTTTGGTGTCTTTGGTTCTTTATAAATACGAAATAGTGATCATGTGATGTTTATTGGCTTAAAACCAATCCTGCCAAATAGGATAGTGCTGGCTATGGCTATTAAAGAACCAAAGACACCATACTTTATTGAGTGGTCTGAAGTCTCTGTATTGTTCTTTTGTTAAGTGTTCAAGTCTCAGATCTATAAGTAAGAACTGGTAAAACACATTTATTAAAAACCTTCCTTTTCAAACACATAGGCATATCTCCTTTTAATATTAATGTTATTTCTACCAAAAGCACTCAAAATAAGTTTAATTCTATGATTAATTTCATCCACTGTGTTTCCATCTGTAGTAAAGATTTGCCCAAGGTATTAGTAGTTGTTAACTTCTAATTATTATTAATCTTTATTTCGATCTTTTTTGAAAATGCATTAAACATTACTTTAGTCTTTTTAACATTTACTTTTAATTCCATTTTCTTACTTTCATCTGATAGCTCTTGCAACATTTCTTGAAGCTCTCATGTATTATTTGCAAAAACAACTACATTATCTGCAAAATCTAGATGATTTAAATAATATCCATTTATTTTTATTCCCTTAACTTCCCATTTTAATCTACAAAATGCTTCTTGCAAAATTGTTGGAAAAAGGTTTGGAGATATGGAGTCACCCTGTCATACACCCTTCTCAATATTAATCTCGCTAATATCATTATGTAATCCAATTGTTGATGTTGCATTTTTATAATTATTCTTCAGAATATAACAATATCCTTGGTAATCTAATGCTTTAATCACTGACGTAATGCTTATAGAATTATATGCATTTTCATATCTACAAATCCAAAGCCTTCCTGTTGCATTAAATTTTCAACTTTTTATTTTAACAAATTAACATTTATTGTTTATTATATTTCCACAAATTTCAAACTATTTCTTAGTAATATAAGTTTACAAATAAAAATCATTCTTAAAAATTCAATTTAGCAAATAGAAAAACAAAGTAATAAACAGATACTGTATATATATGATCAGAATAATTACATTTTGTAATTACTTGCTGATAAATT
This sequence comes from Epiperipatus broadwayi, assembly GCA_028023455.1. NCBI lineage: Eukaryota > Metazoa > Onychophora > Udeonychophora > Euonychophora > Peripatidae > Epiperipatus > Epiperipatus broadwayi. The sequence goes on from JAQFVV010000104.1 coordinate 2,303,806, forward strand.
ATATTTTTAACGAACTATTTTTTATTTGAACTCCATATCTAAAACCCAAATGAATTATTGTTAAGATTACATTAAGCAATGAAATGCTGTTTTAAAATTAAAAATTCTATTTATAATTATTTAAAATTAATAAAAATAATGGATATGATCTTATTATGGTTGCATTCTTTTTTCAGCCAATCACAACTTCCCATTTTGCTTTATTACATATCTCTTGACTTGTCTTCTTCTAAGAACAAATAATTCCAAATACAATCTGAATCTAATCACAATATTCTAGTCAAAACATTAATAATGTACACATATTTAGAAAACAAAATATAAATCTATAAAACAAAATATAAATCTATAAATATGGAAAATATATATTTTCATTATCAAAATTTAAATAAAATGATCCTTAAAAACTCTTGCATGCACACTCATTCATGAGAATGAAGAAACTACCAATCAATGGCATTATCAGCATTTTTATATTTGATTTTATGGGTCAGGTCAGCAACACTTGAAAAAGAAAGAAAATATTACTACTTGAAATAATGTATACATACTAATTTGGATGTTATTTCTAATAAATGAATGTATTTAGAAAGATATAAAATTTTAGTTTTTATATTCATAAATTGTAATAAATTGCACATGTATATTAATATGTCTAGTGAAGAGAATTATTCTTCTTTTATCACTTTTCTGTTGGTGCGCAGCAGTAAAAGTGTGCTAAGCCCAACAGAAATCTGATAAAGGTAATAACACTTTGCTAGGCATACTATAACATATGTACACAAAGTTATTATAAATAAATAAACCACTAAACATCATATGGTCATGATTTCTTATGCTTGCTCATAACTGTTATTATACAGGCAAAACTCTCCATACAGTAGTGCCACTCACTGCATGCCAGAGTAATCAATGGATGCCAGAAGGCTTGTGCATAAAATCCATATCTAGTGCCTTCTCATCCAATAATTTTAAGATCTATGTCCAATGCTCTTGGATCCAAAGCTCCTCATTGATGAAAGTCACAAGCTAGAAACTGGTCTGGGGATGTTGGATGAGTAGGCACTAGATAAAGATTTTATGCACAAGCCTTTTGGCATCCATTTATTACTCTGGCTTGCACTGAGTGGCACTACTGTATGGAGAGTTTTGCCTGTTTTTATAAATAAATAAAGTGAAAATGAAATTTCATAAATTGTAAATAAATTAAAATAAGAATCACAAATATAAATTGTTATATAATAATTTCTGAGGTACTTTTGATACTCCTTGTTATCATCAAAGCCAATAAAAGCAGATTGATGACAGTGACCAATAAGATATACTGTAGCAAACTATATGTTTTAAAGTTAATGGCATAATTAGACTGTTTATAAGCTAAGTCTGGAAATTTTTTTGGATAGTTATTTATATTTAAATTTTTCCAAAAATGTTTAACAAGTCACCCATACAATGAAAATAATCCAATATCTGTATTCTACCAAATTCTAAATATGCACTCTGAAATATCAACTCTAGATGTATACTCTAATATAATCAACATTACCCCAAATCCAAAACTAAACCAGACTAGCCAAGAAAGTAACATCTAAAACCATCGTTTGTGTTTTAGATTTTACTTTCTTGGCTAGTCTGGTTGAGTTTTGAATTTAGAATAATTTTGATTATTTATTGACTTATTTACCTTTATGCTTTTAATGTTTACTCTAAATATGAAAATATTTAAAATCAAAGAAATACAAAAAGTAGCATTCTTTCATTTTAACAAGTTGATACTGCTTTGTAAATTGCAAGCAAGACGTCTTGAAGGCAAAATCATTTTTGTAGTGTTAATTTAAAACTTTTATTTATTTAATTAAAAAGTATAATTTGTTACATGGAGTAGAATATAGACGCTCACACTATTTACCAACTGGAATGCAGATACTAATGAACCGTTTTTTCCTCTCATGAATATTAAATAATTAATTTTTTTTAAAGCTAAGTGAAGAAGGTTAACTACTTGTAAGCACACAACAATTGAAAATATTGTACATGCTAATATTATTTATCTACAGGGGATCTGTATATGCCATTTTAAAATCAGTGTTCAATAAAACTACTATATCACATTAATTCACAATGTTGATTTAATTAAAAAAAGCATTAAATTTTGCAAGGACTGGACTAGCAGCTACTTTGTAACGCAGGCCTTTTATCTAGCAGGAACTTTGTTGTTCATATGGGCAGTTTTGCACATGACAATAAGGTAAAAAAATATCACCATGTCAGGAAAACCTTGTAATGGAAAAACTGTCAAAGACACATCACGTACTATAAAATTTCTTTATGAAATCCATGTTATTAATTTTGTATAATTTAAAATTAAATTGAAGACAATTTTTCCTCTCATAAATATTAGATAATTATTTTTTTTAGAACAGAATAAAGAATGTTAGCTATTTGTAAATTTAAAATACCATATTGGGGCCCATAATATAACTACAAATAAATTTAAAAAGTGTATATGAGTTCTTGAAAAACCAATCGTCATTACATGCCCTCTATTTATGTATATTTATAGTTAGAATTTGATGATGACCTTTTATTAATGTACTTACAACTGCAGATCACTTTCAAGTAAAGAAAGATTGCAAGAATTGGAAGAATTGTCTCATATTAAATGGAATATTATTCAACTTTGTGAAGATAGAGGAAAATGAAGAGACAATTGATTTAAAAAGTGGACATACTACAAAGGAACAAACATTGGAAGTACAAGTTCAATATAAATAAAAAGTGGAAGAACAACATTGTGGAGATTGACAAAGTGGCAAGATTAGTTATTCAACTTAATAGCAGATATCAAATGCAGATAATTCAGATTTATACCCCAACAAGTTATCATTGTGATAAAAAAATAGAGGATTTTTATATGGATGTCCAAAAAGCTTTTGATCAGACCAAACAACATTTTAAAATTGTCATGCGAGACTCTAATGTTAGAATAGGTAAACAATTAAAAGATGAAAGGGCTGTAGGTAAATTTATGGTGATAGAAATGAGAGAGGACATAAACTAGGGGAGTTTGAAGAAAAAGATAAACTTTATATTATGAATTCTTTTTATTTGAGGAAAATGTTAAATGCAAATGAATATGAAAACATCTAAATGAAGGTGGAGCAGAATTGGATTATATTTTGTCTAACAGAAATATGACTTTCAAGATTATAATGTTTTTAATAAATTTAAGACCGGAAGGGATTATCGATTAGTAAGATGTAAGACACATGTTAATATAAAACTAGAGAGAAAATAAGAAAAACAATTTCATAGTTTATATTCCTAATCTTCAGAAACATTCAAATGAATTTAAATTAAAACTTGCTTTTTGCGTTTTCAAATGTTAACAGATTTTGAATATGATTCAAATTTAAATGAATTCAGTAGGAAGATAACTGATACACAAGAAGAATTGAAAATCTCAATTTTTGTAAATTAGTGCTAAATAAAGTTGATAATGATATAAGAAGTATAATTGTGAACTAGCAAGGAAATCTATAGGAAAAATAAAAGTCTCAAGAGTGTAATACAACATTTTGGTATTGGTAGGAAAGTTATTACTGCAATAAGAAAAAAAGATGGCATTATTACTAAAAAGAAAGATGACATAAAATGGATAGAAAAGTTCTATCAAGAATTATGTACTAATAAAGAACAAGTATCTTCTACAACTATTATATCTTCTGAATTGTCTAAGGATTTAAATGAAGAAGTGAGACGTGCAATTAAATTTCTGAAGAAGGGAAAATCTCCAGGTAATGATGGAATTAGTGAAGAAATAGGAAATTTTTTGGCAAAGTTATATTCTAAATGTTAAAGATGTACCAGATGATTGAAAAAATGCAGTATTAATATTTTAAAAAGGGGATAAAGAAGATATTAGAAAGTACAGACCTATCAGTCTTTTATCAATTCTATACAAAATTGTTACCAAAACATCTACAGCGAACTTTGGATTTTAATATAATCTCATGTACTTCTTACTATGTCTCTATTAAATACACTTTTTTAATGAGCTAAAAATATTTCCAGTAGTTGTTCTGATATCAATGTTAAACTTAGCTGCTGTTTTGAACCCGGCTGAATTTGTCACTGTATCACCAACCACTTCTATTTATCTCAACTGTTTTTAGTTAGAATGTTACATGTGTAGAGTACTATGACTAAATGATATCCTTGACCATTATCAAATGATAATAACCATAGTTTGTTTTCTCTTGGTAGAATTTAATAAAGAATCTTAATATTTGGAAATAATAAAGTATAAACTCACATCATTATGATGTGGACCACAACATTAACCTCTTAGCTTATATATTTATGTTTGTGATGCTTTGTGGGAAAATGTTTTATTTGTGGATATTCAGTGGCAAACAGTGCAAATAGTGTTATTTTTTAGGTATGTTTGTATATGTTTAAAGAATATGATGGACTCCATTATTTTATGGGTGACGTTTTAAATTGTCAGAGCAAATTAAATTCCGTGGTATAACTTTGAAAGAAAAATGTAATACTAAATTGGGTTAGATTGGGATAATTAATACCAAAGCACTTTTAGTCTGGTTATTGCCTTATTGCCAATTTGTAGCTGAGTATTTACAGAATGAAGAAAATGAATTATTATTTATAAACCTGTATTAGTTGATTATTTGATGATTAATGAAACTAAACTTCTGGATACTCAAATACTATTACTGTAAGAAATACTGCTGATATACTGAAATCTATTCCTATTCAGTTTCTTCTTATTCTTTCATGTTTTTCTACACCAGATGTCAGCAATTGCCTCACAGAAAATGTATAAAAACCTGATAAGATAATCATACTCGCCATTAATTCAAGATATCAAGATCTCCTTTTCAGAAGTTCAATCAATAGTCTACAATCGCAGAATTGTGTCTTTTAAAATAGAATTCGTATGAGATTCCAGGCAAAAAAATTTTCTAAGTCCAACAATAAAGCCATCTGGATTTGATTTTTTTAGAAGCAAATAGAGTCATCAACAAGGTGGAAAATTTATGGTCATTGCAATTGTGTGCTTATAACTGAAATTTAATGGATATTGATCAACGTAAATGTGGACAAACCCAAATCATGACCAACGTAATTAATGACTGTCACATTTTTGGCTATAAATGCAGAATTGAAGATGTTAATAAAGCTACTAGTGAAATTATGTTCTGGTTTGAATATCTACAAGTTCCTTTATGATATTTTAAAAATAGTTGTGCCATCTAAAAAAAAATCTGTATACTCAATAAATAAGTCCAACTGATGAGTGCTGGTTCAGTGTAAAATGCATTTTGGGGATCATTTGCCTTCTATTGTATCTTTATTCATATGATTTCAAAGGAACATACTGTAGTTTGGAGATTATTTAATTGTATTTATAAAAGATATTACACATAGGAAAGAGAAACATGATGTAGGTTTAATTTGAAAGAGCAACATGATGTAGGTTTAATTTGAAAAGCAGATATTTTAATCTTTAATTGGGGTTTAAAATTATATACGGGCTAGAGACAATCTCTAGTTCAATAAATGATTAATGGTAATCATTACAGTGCTTATCTAGAGTGGATGGTGTCAAAGTTGTGGGTGGAATAAGTTTGACACTTATTAATCAAAATGTAATAATTTAAATAAAAAGTCATAATACAAATGTTAAAAACTTAACTAGCGATAAGGAAAAAAATGGAGGTAAGTAATTAAAATGTTACAAGTCCAAGCAATAACACTTAACTATTATTAGTTTGTTTGGCATTCTTAATAAAGATTATTCTAGATTGTCATTGTTCAGGGGTGCATTGTAAATTAGAATGAGTCCTTTACATTATTAAGATGTAACGTGAGAAGGAGAATTATTTATAATTAAAATTATTTTCCTTTCACAAACCTAGACCATGGTATATATGTTGAGTGAGTTTGCCACAATAGTCAAAATCATCTTATTATTGAAATCAAATGGGACCAGCATATGCAAGGGCATGCATGATATTGCCCTCATCAAGCATCTGTAAAAAATCTTATGCCCAGCAGAACTGTTTAGACATAGGAACAGACTTATGCTTACTGTGTAAACCTAATCTTACTGATGTAATCATTGGTTTTAATCAATAAAATATGCTTTGAAACATATTTTTGTTCTGTGATCAATGGACCAATATTTACATGGCCAAATCTAAATTATCTTAGAACTTCTGCCTCCAGCTAAGAATATAAGGTTTACTAACCAATATCACACAGCTAGTTGTCTTGGTCGTTATCCAGTTACCTGAAAATATTCTAAACTATCATAGGGAAGTTATAACTACTTGAAAAAATTTGAAACCAGGTGGAAGACCTGATGTGCAATTATGCTAAATAGTGCATTGGTGCATGAAAGTCCCTTATCATGAGTGGTGTTCTTGCAATTAATACAGCCTGCTGCATGGCAAAAGCCTTTTTTGCAGTCCTTCTTAAAGGAACAGAGAAGACAAAGGCAGTGCAAGACTTATGGCTTGCTGATTACTGAGCAATGATGGTTTGGGGAATTTTTCATCATGTTTTATTTACTAGCTATAAAAAGTAGGACATGTTGGATAGCTATTTTGGGTAATTTATGCCCATTTACCTGGAAAAAAAACCTCTTGGAAAAACAATCAATTTTTCTCAGCCAGGATTCGAATTCAGGCCATATGCTCAGGTGCCTGTGAAAGGAACCAAACTGATAGAATAACTTTCAAATTTACTCAGCCTAGATTTCGAACTCAGCTCATATGCATGGTAGGCAGATGCATTATATTTTGCGAAGCCCTACCACGGGAGAGATATACTATTTATGTGGCTGGTTTCCCTCCCTCTTTTGTCATAATTATCGAAATATAGACATAACTATCTTAATTTATAACTGCGTTTATAATTATGTAAAAAGATACTTTTATTCGTAACTAAAAATCAATTTTTCTCAGCCAAGATTCGAATTCAGGCCATATGCTCAGGTGCCTGTGAAAGAATCCAACTGATGGAATAACTTTCAAATTTACTCAGCCTAGATTTCGAACTCAGCTCATATGCATGGTAGGCAGATGCATTATATTTGCGAAGCCCTACCACGCGAGAGATATATTATTATGCGGCTGGTTTCCCTCCCTCTTTTGTCATAATTATCGAAATACAGACATAACAATATCTTAATTTATAACTGCGTTTATAATTATGTAAAAAGATACGTTTATTCGTAACTAAAGCTTTTTTTTAAAATCTCCCTCTATTATTATATTTAACTTCTTTTTCACTCTGTATGACAGATAATCTATTATAGTTGTTGGGTATAATTGCTTACATTGTATTTAGATGTCATGATTTACGATCTCTTAATTGCTGGCATTAATTACAGCTTTTTTTTTTTTCAAGTACTTTTAGATTTTATTACCTCTTAGCCCCTTCAGATGGCAGGGTTGATCTCTAAATCAAAAAGATGATTATCGTAATGAAATGAAAAGGAGTTTTAATATTTTATTACCTTTTATGTTATTTTTTAAAATGAATATTCATCTGATAAATTTTATGGTGATTTATTTCTATGATAATGATGTTAAAAAGCTTTTCCAACGTGATAATACTCAATAATGGAACAATGCCAAATAGTTATCGTAATAAGTGTGATTTATTATAAAAGATTAGAAGAAATGAGATTTATATTACACAAACAAAATATTAAAAACTGTTTTGGCATAAACATAACATAAAAGATGGCCTTATGGCTTAACTGAGAGCACGCTCGCTGCCGTGATCACAGTCTGGGATCGAATCTTGGACTATAGAGATTTTCCCATTAGGTAGGCAGCCATATCCAACGCAGTTAGCTTTCAGATAATGATCCGTATTATAGCCAGGCCATATGAAAGTAATTTGTTGTTAATTGAAAGGAAAACTTTTGATTTCTCTTTGAGGTCTTCAATGACTCGTGAAGGGCAAGTTTCTAATGTCCACTCCACAAATTCCTGTCATGGCAAGTGGTTTGATATATAGTAAACAAACATGGTACGCATGCGCGAAACAGTTATATTAATAATTTTTATTAGTCATTCATTAGACTAGGGATTATTCAATAATAATTAATACTTCTGTAGTATAATTTTCACCACATCACTCTCCCGGTGGGTCGGGACTGGTTTCTATCCACTTTTAACACCTTCTGGAGGGATGTAATCATAATCATATGATCAAAGACATGTGGAAAAGATGTGATTCCCAAGATGCATATTTCATGCTGAACCAACATTCATCAGATGGCCTAGACCATAATATCTTACATATATCTTTATCATTGTTCATTTATATAGAGATAGCAAATTAATGAAGTTTAATTGATAAGGGTCAAACTTTCTGCCCTCACAACTTTGACATAAACCACTTAATTGAAGTATATTAATAATTTTCATTAATCATTCATTAGACTAGAAATTATTCAATAATGAATAATATTTCTGTAGTGTAGTTTTTATTATACTACTCCCAAACAACTTAGGGACGGTTTCTATCTACTTTTAACACCTTGAATTAAGTAGTTTGTGTCAACTGTTGTTAAAGCAGTAAGCTTGACACATCCAATTAAACTGTAATAATTTGCTATCTATATATAACAGAATAATGATAAAGGTAAGTTTAAGAGAATGTGATCTGGGAGCAACCGATGAATGCGCTGGTTCAGCATGAAATGTGCTTATTGGGAATCATGCATCTTTTTCACATGTCTTATGTTTATGATTACATCCTCCACAAGGTGTTAAAAGTGGATGAAAACCAGTCCCTACCTTGCATGAGAGTGGAGTAAAGAAAATTACACTACAGAAGTATTATTCAGCTTTTTACCTCGGACTTTAAGACTAAGATACACTATAGTTTTTTTTTTCTGTTGCCTGGATAGTTCTTAGTTAAAATATCAGATGCATTTTTTTGAAGGCAGCATAAATATGTGTATAGATTATTATTTTTATGGATATTTACAATCTTGATAGACAAAACTAAATTGTAGCTCTATTCCCCAGAAGTTGTAAATTTAGCATGAAAGCAATGGTGATAAGAATCTCCTGATGGTAGATTCAGGCTGGATTCCAAGAGATTGTAAAAGACCCAGAAAGAGACCACATGTGAGATGGATGGATGAAATAAGAAAGTGTGCAGGGGTGATGTGGAGAAGATAAAGATCAGAGATGGATTGAACTTGGAGAGACCTTCATCCCTGCAATGGATTGATAATGGTTGATGATGATGATGAATTATAGATCAGTTTCAAGAAAAGAAATTTGCTGAAAGTGGAAGACTGTCAAATATTAAATGGACCATTATTTTATTTTATGAACAAATGGACATGTACCACAAATATTGGAAGTATAAGTGGAATGAGGTGTAGTATAAATAAAAAGTGAAAGAACAATATTGTGGAGATTGATGATATATTAGGCCAATATGTTATACAAATTAGTGGAAGATACTAAATGCAGATAATTCTAGTTTATGCATAATACATCTGATTGTGGTGACGAAGTAGAGGATTTTTATATGGATGTACAAAAGTCTTTTGATCAGACTAAACAACATTTTAAAATTGTTATGTAAGACTAGAAATTGGTTAATGACTGAAAAATGAAAATACTGCAGGTAATGTTGATTATGGGGCCAAAGAGGGCACAAACTTCACAAAAAAAAACTATATTATGAATTTCTCTTTTTAAGGAAAATGCTAAATGCAAATAGATGTGGAAGCATCCTAATGAAGGAATAGAATACTGAAATTATATGTTTGAATATTGTAATGTTCTTAATAGATTCAACACTGGGTGTGAATGGTCATTGATTAGCGCGATGTAAGATGCATGTTAATGCAAAATTAGAGAGATGAAAACTAAAGATAGTGTTATTTAAATACAAGTATAGTAGGTTTATTTTTAAGCTAGATGTAATTAGAAGAAATTTGAACCCACATTTTCAAGCTTTCTTTAGTCATCCATCTTATTAAACGTTAAATATTCTAATCTTCAGAAACACTCCAATGAATTTAAATTATAGACTTGGTTCAAACTCGATTGTAAGAAATATAGCTGATACAAAAAAAAAAGCAATTTACCAGTAAATTTTCTATTGAGATAAGACTACATATATATGAGTAAGAAATGTGAAAAATTTGGGAAATGGGCCATTAATAAGAAGAATGGAATATTTAGAGTTATTATAATAGGACAAAAAGGGTTAATATATATAAAAATATAATTGTGAATTGGCAAGGAAAAGTATAGAGGTAAAAGTAACAGATGTGTAAAACAACTTGTCTATTGGAAAGAAAGTTGTTTCAATAATAATAAGAAAAATGGAACTACTTTAAAAGGAGAGAAGCCATTATGAGATGTGTAAAAGAACAAGAAAAAGTATCTCCTACAATTACTATATCTTCTAAATTGCCAAGAATTATACACGAAGAGATGAGATACAATTAAATATATGAAGGAGAAATATAAAAAAAAATGTTGGCAAAGCTATATACTAAATATCTAAATGATCAAGATGTAATAGATGATTGGAAAAATGTAGAAGTAATATTGATATTTAAGAAAGCTAATAAAGATGTTAGAAATTACATCTATCAGTTCTTTGCCAGTTATATACATTTTTACAAGATAATTATCATTCATATACAGCAAACTTTACTCTAACTAAACAAATGAAAAGGTTGTAATTAAAAGTGGTTTTATCACACTGGATTATATCAAAGTATTGAAAAAAATTACAGAAAAGACTGATGAATATAAGCTACTATTGTCCTTCAGATTTGTAGATTATGGGAAGGCATTTGATTCTGTAAATATTTTTATAAATCCAATTTATTCACTCTACTTTGAATAGTTTTTAGCAAAAAACCTTTTTTTATACAAATATGCATATACAATCTTACATTTCTATTGTTCTGCAGTCTTTTTCAGAGCCACATTTACTTAAAATTTTAAATTTTTAAAAATTTAAAGTAAATGTGGCTCTAAAGAAGACTGCAGGACAGTCGAAACATAAGATTGTATATGCATATATGTACAATAAAAGATTTACAGTGACACAGCGGTTGACTCGAGAGGTCATGCTTCTTTGATTATGACTGAATTCCATTATTTCCAATGCTCAAATCTCATTTGAATTTTGAAGGAGTAAACCTTTTGATTATTTTAATATCAATTTTTACATGATTTTCCAAGATGTGTAGTTAATAGTCCATATGTGAAAGAGAGGAAATTAAATAATGCCATGTATGATTAGAGTAAACAGATGTATTGATCTTTAATAATTGAGTTTAAAGTCTATATCTGGACTCATATTAATACAGTAACCTCTAATCAAATTGTTATTGATGATATTTGTATATTTATCTAAAAGAGGGTTAACTTGACTTAAGATTGTAGAAGAGCTGTAAACTTGTCGATTGTCATACAAAAATATGATGGTAAATGTGGGCAATGACAATATTTGGGAGGATTTGGTGATGTAGGCCAACTGAGTAGGAGATCATTTGCCTTTTTCTGAGGTTTTTATTAATTTCAATGAAAGATAGTAATATATATTGCAGATGAAGATGGTATTTTGTATATGATAATATATTGTACTTGGATGGTCAAGAGGTCAGCAACAGCCACTTTACAAGCAGTTGTCCCAGGTTAGTGGGTTCACTTTCCAGCTGATGCTATGACACATGAGAAAAAAAAAGTTGAATGTCAGAAAATTTTAAACTTTTCCAAATACAAATGACTTTGTAATAACACACAAGTTAGTAGATAACACAGATTAGTAAACAATACAGGTTAGTAAATTACATGTTTTGAGTGGTATTATTTTTCTGTTCTTCAGCTTGCTGATCTGACCAGTGATAATGTTAACATAGGAATCGAACTTAGATCTTTAGATTCTTGAATATTGAATTTAAAGACAACACTATAACCAACCGAGCTATTTTGTCAAAAGCTATGATAGTATAGTCACTGGCCAAGCCAGCAATACCTGAAGAAGATAAGAGAGTAATACATTCGAAACGTTGACTTATCTATTTACCTAACTTGTGATTTATTACTAATAGTTGTTTGTATTCCAAAAAATTTAAATTTTTCTAGACATTCAGCATTTAATGGTAAATGATGGAAATTGTTATGTATGTGTATGTTTATATTTTCTTACATACACATATCATCATCATTATCAACCATTATCAATCCACTGCAGGATGAAGGTCTCTCCAAGTTTAATCCATCTTCTCCGATCTTTAGCTTCTCTTCTCCACATCACCCCTGCACACTTTCTTATTTCATCCATCCATCTCACATGTGGTCTCTTTCTGGGTCTTTTACAATCTCTTGGAATCCAGTTTAAAATTTCAATTGTCCACATATATACATGTAGAAACTTTTAGACAGAAAAAAGTGGGATTATCATAACTTGGCTGCCAAATTATGATTTTCTCTTATATAATCATTATTCTGAGTAATTGCATCAAACATTTCAACATCACATAGGATTCGTGGTCCAAAAATTATTTCCAAACAACTCTAATATTTTAAAAAAGATAAAAATCTGATTAAAAAAATGTAATCATATGATAAGTTGCGTGGGAGGATCATGTGATATTTGAGGACCTTAATTGTAGATTGAGCATTTTTGTTCATCTGAGCCACCTTTTTAAATTATGCTACTTTGCTGAAAATAAACAGTGAACTCAGTTCAAAGTCCACAATGGTACTACTGTATTAAACCACACAAGCTTCAATGATTAAAACATAATAAACTATTGTTTTGATGAATGTGAAGATGATAATGATGACCATGTTCACCCAAATTCCTGATACGATCATTATTAACATCAGTTAGCCATTCTTGAACAGCAAGAGAAAATCTTATACCCTCCGTTAATAATTGTTCAGGGAATTTAAAGGTTTTCTCCATAAAGAATGATCTAATGTTACATTAGATATTATTTATTCTAATACAATGCCACATTATATGGCTAAGCCCATGTGATGTGATGCACTGTGACTTCTTTTTATATGGAGTCAGGAATCTTTCAGCAACTATGCCCAGAGAAACCTGTTAGATACTTTACCTTCATTTTCCATTCTCCACCCTAAGGTTTCCCATAATCTGCTCCATCCCATTTCCACAACATAATCTTTGTCAATTCTATGATCTTTATATCTAAATCCCATTTATCTTTTGCCAAACACAACATAGAAAACAAGAATCCACTTTCTGTATAATCATTTTGTTTATATTTATTCTTCCACAACTTCATTATTTGTACTCTCTCTGTTTGCAAGCATTTACATTCAATTAACAGATGGCTAATATTTTCTATGCCTTCCCTACATAACTTGCAGACTAAATCACCCATATTTTTCCATTTATGTGTATATTCCATTGTTGCTAAAGATCCCGTTCGAGCCTTAAACAATAGACTACTTTCCTTACTATTATCATAAATTAACTCACACCCAATGTTCCGTTTACTTCTATATATATTTAAACTCGTTTTACTCTCCATACTAGTTCTCCATCTCTCCAACTCCCTATTCTTTAATAATGCATCTATTCTTCTGAATGCAACGGCAACGTAACTGCCACTGGTGTTATAAAATAGGAACTAAAATGAGACATTGTACTGAATATATATTTAATAAATACATTTTTTATTTAATACATGTTTTTACCTATTGCATTCAATGCTATGTTCAATAGACTATTTTAAATAAATATTTTTAATAATTTAAAAATGCTCATTTTAAATCCTTCCGCCAAATTTGGTCAGCCAAGCCTGAATATGAATATATATAGGCACTTCTGTGTGGATATCGGGATCCTATGGTGCATTAACATATGTTCCTGTTACTTTGTCCAGCTTTGCGCTGTGCTGCATATATATATAATGGAAATACAGACATATTGCTATTTTCAAAAACAAAACAACTGCAAATTAAATCAATTATACAGAAGAAAAATAAATAAAAGATCGGAGAGAATCTTGGCAAATTGCACCGCCCCTCTTCATTTTTTTAGATTCGCTATTGTTATATACATATAGATATCTGTCATTTTAAATATGTTTTCAAGTAACATTATTTTCCAATTTCTTTTTTTATTAAATTCATATTACTGTATTTATTTTATGTAATGTATCTCATTGATTTATTTGGTTAGCATTAATTATGTATGCTTTGTGCGGTATTTGGATGGCTGCTAATTAACATATCTTTGCCATTTGTAATATTTTTTTTTCGTGTTCATTTATTTAAAAGGGATTTGGGTAAATAATCTCCGTGTTTGTTTTCTTTTTTTATATATACATTTAAAAAAATAACGATATTAGTTAAGTTTTGTTTGACAAGTTTAACACAAACGCAATCAATTTTAAATAATCGTTTTAAAAATATATATAATAATAATCGCCTTTTTAAAAAACACTCCCCTCCCCACATCAAAATTAAAAATAAAATCATCAAACAATATACATATATAAATATTTCATAAAAAAACAGTAAATATTGTTTATTTAAAATAATATTTACGATTAATTAAATAAAAGATAACCAAATATAGGCAGCAGAAGTTATAATTGAATTATTTTGATGTAAATATAAAAAAATTATTACTATGAATATCTCTACACGTTAAACTCTTTATTCTACATAATATATATAATGTTTGACTAAAGGTTTGTGATGCTGATATTTTAAATGTGATATGTTGGACTATTTCTGTTATGTCTAGCTGTGTATACGACTTTCTTTGTTGAAAGTATTGTTCAGGTAGTTATTGTTTTAATTGAAATAAACAAATGAACATTATTAATAAAATTTCATAATCAAAAAAAAAAGAAGTAAATCTTTATAGAACTAAAGAAGTTTTGTTTGTGGGCCTGACAAGAAAATACTCCAATTATTCTTTCATAAGAGCCTGGATGTCTTCTACCTATACGTGAGTGTGTGTATGTACAGTAATTCTCCTCTGATACCTTTCATGTGATTTTAAGTTTTCCTAAGTTTCCTTAAAGCTATAGATAGTAGCAAATCCTATGTTATAAATGAATTTAAGATATATATGTGCGCATACTTATGTTACAATATAATTAAAAAATCATATACATTAAGATCTCAAGAAAAAAACATTTACAAAAGAGAATATTAACTGAAATGCAGGCTTATTATATACCTTTATTAATATGTAATATATTAAAACAGGCAAAACTCACTATGCGTATTGTCACTTATTGCAAGCTAGAGAATCAATGGATGCCAGAAGGCTTGTGCATAAAATCCCCATCTAGTGTCTACTCGTCCAAAATCCCCAGACTAGTTTCTGGCTTGTGGCCTTCGTCAGTGAGGAGCCTTGGATCTGAGAGCACTCCTGTTTTAATAACAGTTATAAGCAAGAATAAGAAATGGTAATCATGTGATGTTTATATGTAATATATAGGGTATATGAACACAGACTTTCACACGACCCACCACTCTATCTCATAACACTGATACACTTGAACACATATATGTCGAAAAGACAAATAATCACCAATATACGTATTTCATGCCGTATTTATCAAAAATACAGCAGAAGAATAAATTGAGAGCAAGGTACTATGTGACAGCAGGCCCAAGATGAGGAAGTGGCCCTGGGAGAGGTGATTATAATGGTGGTATAAAGTGACAAGTATAAATTGAAAGAGAGAAATCATGTTGCTGAGTGCCCAAAATAATAATAATAGCTCAATGTGAGATTTCCCTGGTACTCAAACAGGATAGCATGTATATGAAATTTATTAATTCAAATTTATAAAATTCTATAGTCTTTTCTTTTTCAAATTGTGATGTAATGAAATACTGTATTATGAATTTTTGCATTCAAGAGATGTTAAACTACTTCTATCTACTGTTTTTATCATCTAATATTTATTGTTAAATGTTGATGTTTTTAAATACATTCAGCTGTTAGTAATAGGGCACAAGTTAATATATAACACAATGTTTTGAATAGTATTCTTCTTTCTTCCTTGGGCATTGTTGTTGGTCTGACTAATGACAGTACAAGCATGGGAATCAAACCCGGATCTTTACGTTTATGAATATTAAATATTTTAAGATGGTGTTCTAACCAATTATGCAATTTTGTTAAATAGTAGAAATGAGGAGGATTCTCACAATTAAGTATAAGAAATTTCCAGGTTCAATTCCCATGCTTGTACTTGCATGGATCAGGCCAAAATATCTGAAGAAGAGAGATTAATACCATTTGAAATGTTATGTTTAAACCACTAAACATCATATTATCATCATTTCTTATGCTTTCTGATAACTGTTATTACTCTGGCTTGCACTGAGTGGCACTACTGTATAGAAAGTTTTGCCTATTGTTGATAGTTGAATATTTTAATGTTGTTGGTATGAACAATGACAGTACTGGCATGGGAATCAAACCTAGATCTTTAGAGTTATGAATATTAAATTTAAAATTTTAAAATTTCCAGATTTAATTTCCATGCTCATACTTTCACGGGTCAGGCCAGCCACCAATACGTGAAGAAGAAAGGAGAATAATACCACTAGCAACGTTGTGTTATGTACTAATATTTGCTATATTATTGATAGTTGAATATTTGAATGTATTTGTAAAGTTTAAATAAAGCTTGAATTTTGTAAAGACATTTAATAATTAATATTAGATGATGGAAACAGTCCAACTTATAAATACTCCTAAAATACAATCTCAGCCAAACATAGGAAATTTATATTTTGTACTGTATAATGCTTATTCAGACTTTAATAATAAGAAATCGTGATTTAATAAAAAATAAAAATACTGCAAGTGTAATATATTTGACATGGATTACTTAAAAATAATAAATTACGTTTTTCTGTCGTCAGTATAAGCAGAGATTTATCTAACTCTGCTAATTCTTTTGAAATGAATTATAAATTATATTCTGTCTGCCTGAAATTCGCCAGTCAACTTTTAAAATTTATGTTTTAAAATATTTATGAAACTTCAGAAAAGGAGAAGTTGGTTTACCTCCAAGAGATGATGATCTCAACTGTTTGTTGAAAACATTTTATTATATATTACAGTAATTGTTTGGTATATAAAATATATACCCTGTAATAGATTTGAAAACGGAATAAAATTAATGGAGAGGGGAAGGACTCTGGATATGGGGATGCTGATTATTTTACATTAGTCTGGGATGCTGGTTAGTAATTAGAGAGAATAATATCTTGATTACAGGGAAGACATAAAGGATAGGGGAATTGGAAAGGTTACCGATTTAAAAAAAACTCTAATTTGCCAAAAATTACGTATACCGATTTAATAGTACTAAAATTTATGATTTAGGAAATTATTATATAATTGGCGTAATTAAAATAAATATCAGTTATAATAACTTCATTTGCTATACATATATATATATACACACACAAGAAATTACCTTGCATAGATGGCGCAATGGTAGTGTGACAGATTTTTAGAAAGGGTACAGATAATGAAGTTATGGGCGAATAGGTATTAACAAAGTGACTATACAGAGAGTGAGTTATTAGTTTTTATGCTGGGTTTGCGAAAAGATAAAGGGGATTTAGATATAAAGGCCATAGAGTTGACGAAGATTATGTTGTGGAAATGGGATGGGGCAGAATATGGGAAGACTTAGAGTGGGGAATAGAAAATAAAGTGGCTAACCGGTTTATCTGGGCATAATTGCTGAGATATTCTTGACTTCGTTTAAGGAGAAGCCAAATACATCACATCAACATCACATCACATTAAAGCTTTACGATCCACAGATTATGCCTAGGTCTATCATTTCCAATGCTTGAACTTACGATGAAGCTATAAAACGATTCCATCATTTTTATACCCAAAAAAATTATAAAAGATCTAGAAGCAGACCTTATGGAAAATGGATGAAAGAGATAGACAACTTTGCTGAAGTGATTAAAATGCAGGTGAGCTGCACATATCACTTGAAGAGATGAGATTAGATGGACATTTGAAATTGGAGCCTCCAAGAGTTTTAAAAGATCTAGAAGCCGACCATATGTGAGATAGGCGGATGAAATAAGAAAGTTTGTTGGTAATGGGAAGAAAAGAGATTATGAACTGGAGAAACTAGCTTAAATTTGGAGACTTTCATCCTGTAGTGGATCAATAATGTTTTGAAGATGATGATAATGGTACTCCAGGCATTCTTGAGGAAAATGGATCAGCATGATTTTATTTAATGATCTCAGTATTGTTTGATACACATTTATTTAGCCTTAATATTATAAGCTTAGTTATGTAGTGCTTATGTATATAGCTGTAGTAAGAATTACTGGTGCTCACTATTTCTGAAGTGTAATTTTCACTACACCACTATCACACAAGGTAGGGATTGGTTTCTACCCACTTTTAACACCTTGTGGAAGGGTGTAACCATAAACATATGACCAATGATGCGAAAAATATCTATAATCTCCAAAAAGATACACATTTCATGCTGAACCATCACTCATCAGTTGGCCCAAACCACATTCTCTTACACACAAAGACTATCATTGTTCAGTATGTTCTAATTGATGTGTCAAATTTACTGCCCTCACAACTTTGACACAAACCACTTGATGGAAGTAAATTAATAATTTTTATTAGTCATTCATTAGGCTAGAAATTATCCATTATTCATTAAATGGATACTCTCTAGTCTAATGAATGACTAATAAAAATTATTAAGCATCACATGATCACATTTCCCATACTAGCATATTAATTGTTGATAAACAGAGCAAAACTCTCCATACAGTATTGCCACCTGTGCTAAACAGAGTAATCAATGGATGCCAGAAGGCTTGTGCATAAAATCCCTATTTAATGCCTACTCATCCAATATCCCCAAACTAGTTTCGGGCTTGTGGCCTTCATCAGTGAGGAGCTTTGGATCTGAGGGTTGCATTAGATCCTAAGATCTAGATGCAGTGCTCTCAGATCCAAAGCTCCTCACTGACGAAAGCCATAAGCCAGAAACTGGTCTGGGGATTTTGAATGAGTAGGCATTAGATAGGGATTTTATGCACAAGCCTACTGGCATCCATTGATTACTCTGTTTAGCACAGGTGGCACTACTGTATGGAGAGTTTTGCTCTGTTTATCAAAAATTATTAATATACGGTGCTCATCTTTTAAAATAGCACATCTCATTATTTGAATGTCTCAATGTGATTAGTATCTGTATTTATAGTATTTAAATCCAGTCATAAAAATGATCGATGATTGTTCAACATTGGAATTAGGAGTTTAAACATTTAGATAAAAATCATTGCTTAATGTGAAACCCATTGGTGGATTGTCATCATTAATTATATTTAGTGCTGATTGTATATGACATCATTACATTTTAAAATTTGCTACAACAGAGTATCTTTTATTTGTTTACTGTTTATGTTATGCTACATTGACATTTGTTTATGATCATATTATAGTCTTTCTAAACTTTAATTCTATTTCACTATGTACTTTAAAGACAGATAAAGTGGTAATGTGATAGGATACTTCAGACGAATGGTAGTACATGTCCTTACTTTCCAATGCCTTAAAACATTTTGCTCTAGCATTTTAATACTTAACAACCCTTCATCACTTATAATACATATATGACATCATTTATATTTATATTATATGCTTTGTATAATGCTAGAATGAATTGCATTAGGGATCAAAGTCACACTAAGTTACATTAATGATGTTTTTTGTTTTCTCATAATATACTACCTTCAGTCAGAAAATATTATGCACTTGGGAAAATGACTTATACATTTCTTTATATCATGGTCATTTTTGTGTACACTGGAAGACAGATAAATAAATCATCATTATTAGAAACAGCAGCAGTCGTTATGCCCATAATATATAATAATGGGATTTTTAACATAATTATATTCAAAAACCTCTCCAAAGTTTTTATAACAAAGTTGAGAAACCATTAGATCAATGACTGATTGGTGTGGCTTTTCTTTCCTATATTCCATACAATCGAAAAACAACATATCAACTTACCAATTTATAATTTGACTATAGCTAGATTTTATATATATACATATATGTACTTTAAATGCAGTTATGATTCATATCCACTCAGCTAGAAACCAGGAGCAGTAATGGAGAGCAAGTGCAATATTTTTTTTCATAGAAGGATTCAAACATAGGACTATAAGGATGACCTTCCTATTAAGTAAATGGTCCCCCTAGTAAATATATTTAACTATTTACATATAAAGAAAGCTGTCTTTACCGGATGATCCCTCTATCTGACCAAAAAAAGTTTATTTACAAATAGATGAATCTAAAGAAATTAACCGCAATTCACTTACATATAAAATAATATTTGGTTTTTGATCATCATCATCATTAATTTTTGTGGTTGTGCTGTGTCCTGGCTTTCGCCTAGTGATCAGCAATGTTAACTTAGGTTTAGTAAACAGAGGCAGGTGTGAAATATAATAGTTTAATATAAATAAAATAGCAAACATACAATATCATATGGAGAACTAACTACATTAATTTGGGTATGTTAATATACTATAATTCCTGAATACAAATTTACATAAAGATATATATATATAAAGTTCACGCTATCTGCGACAGGCATCTATTTAATATCTGCAAAGAGCCCAGTTGGGCGTTGTAAAGTAATAAAAGATCATTAGGATCTGTTTAAGATCCTAGTCGGCTGGATTACCTACAGGCACTGATTACCTGGGATATTCTGTCCTCTTGAACATACACACACCAGCCACTGTAGCAGGACAGAAAGATTTCGAGAGTTTTTTGTCTTTTATTTATATACCTGTCGCGTCTCGGTCTCGTTTTTTCTTTCTATTTCTGGAGTAGTTGGTAGCCCATATGATTTGTTTTGTTCTATATACGCTAGTTGTTTTAGTTAAGAAATCAGCTTGATAATCTATAACTGGTATCAATTGTTATTACTCTATAACAGGTTGCATAAAACTTTAAAAGATATATAATAAGTTATAAACTATCTTGCTCAGAAAATTCTTAGCTGACTAAAAACATTTTCTATCTGGAATCAGATTATAGGATTTGATCAGATCAGGCGGGTGCATTAAACACTGGATGTAATTCTCATGTAAATAAAACCCTGTCTGATTTAGTTAATAGTAGAGTTTCAATAGTTTACAGATATTACAGCTCAGTTCTGATCATTTTAGGCCATTATTATCATGGGATCTTTTGAGTGGCAAATCATTTGATTCTTAACATAAATAATAAATGTGTTTTGTGAGAAACAATTATAAAGTTCATTCTAATATTAAGAAATACTAATTATATATCTTAAATAATATTTGATCTGTCCTAGCCTGACAGCCTACAATATGGAGATTAGAATTAAAAAAAGAACTAATTTTCCACCCAACACCTGAAGAATTCGTAAGCAAGTTGAGGATTTTTCCAAATTATAGATCTGCAACCAATTCTACCTAAGTATTTAAAGTTGTAATTATAATTTTATTTAACGCACATTGATAAACCTAAAGCATTTGCGGTTGAAAATGCGATGGTAGGGACCTCTACAGGTCTTAACCACAAGCTTATGCATTGGAAGAAAAGAGGGGAACCCTTCTTTACTTCAACCTACTTTCTATATAAATAGATGAAGCTGAAGCGGTTAGATCTGAGAGCATGAAGCTATTAAATATCTCACTAATTAAGTCCACAATTCCTATTATACATTAGTACTCATGAAATCTTTCGATTTACAATGAGTCAATGGAAAGATTTTATAGTTAGAAATCTGTTACAATAATTTAAAGTTGTAATTATAAAATTTATTTAAGTAATATTTACTAAGGCAATAAACCTAAAGCATGTTCGATTGAAAATGCAAAGGTAGGGACCTCTACAGATTTCATTGTAAATCAAAAGATTTTGTGAGTACTAATGTATAATAGGAATTGTGGACTTAATCAGTGAAGTATTGAATAACTTCATGCTCTCAGATTTAACTGCTTCAGCTTCACCTATTTATATAGAAAGTAGGTTGAAGAAGGGTTCCCCTCTTTTCTTCCAATGCGTAAGCTTGTGGTTAAGACCTGTAGAGGTCCCTGCCTTCACATTTTCAACTGCACATGCTTTAGGTTTATTGCCTTAGTAAATATTACTAAGTATTTAATATGGATAGTAGCTTTATGTAGTTTGGTGCAGTAATAGAGTGATGGACTTTGGAACTCATGATCCATACTCCGTCTTTTCCAGTGTTTGAACCTTCTTATGAACTCCAAAGCAATCTATCTATTGCCAGCTGAAATTTAAATTAAGTCTTAGAACAATCTTAACTTAGATTAATAAAATTTGAAATATATTGTAATATATATATAAATATTAAATAATATAACACTAAGAATGTGCCATAACTGGAATGATAAACTTTCTAAATGCTAGTCATATCAATGCAATGCCCTCTGGTCTTCAAATCTGCTTTACTAATGGAAAGTGAATCTGTTTTCATCTGCATTTCCAAAATTTTTATACAAAAAGAATATTGACGTTTATTAAAATAAATGTCAAATCCAATGAAATGTTTACAGTTGCTGTACATTATTAATGTTGCATAAGTAACAATTTGCATATTTTATATTTGAATATTCGTTTGCAAATGTTTTAAAGTGAATAGCATTGGCTCTATTTTGTGAATTTATATGATAATCGGATGACGACATGACTGGATGAATATTTCTGTCACATTTGGTGTTCGTCCAGATAAATATTCTTTTCTAATCTGCTTTCCATGTAAGATCTTGGAAATCCAGATTTTTTCATTTCCAAAGCAAATTTGACATAGATCATTGTGTTGACGTAGATAACAGTTGAGTTTTTATGATATATGTATGTGTTGTCAAGATAGGTGTTCAGGAGTTCATTGAATGTTCAAGCAGTAGCAGGAGTAAGTACAGATTTGATATAGATATACTAACTCTTGAGTTTGTCATTCTGTAATTGGTCTAAACCATACAATATGATGATATGCATGCTTTCATATGAATCAGTGGATTTATATATATATGATAATAAATTGATCTAAGAAGATACCAAACAATGACAATTTATTACAGTGATAATTGGTTTGTTTTATCATAGAATTGTATTGCTCTAATTGCTACAACCATCATTAGAAATCACAGATTCTTTATGAACATTGTATGATTTGATTTCTAGAACTGATGATGACTATCATATACAGTTGAAACGTGCTATACATATTTTTAAAATACATATGTATATATTTCATGAGTCTTATTTTGAGGCCTAATAAAAATAGGATACCTTGTTTGTCATAGTGCAATTATAGAGTGGCAGTTGGTGGAGCTTAATATCCTCAGATTAATTCTGTTTCTAGCAGTTCCAGGGTTAAAACTTCGTATGATTTCCTGAGCAATAAAGACATTTGATTATTTATTTATTTTTATACCAGCATCAAGAAAATCAAATGGTATCAGCTTCGGTTTTTGTCATGCTTACAATTTAAGTTTGAATTCATTGGTGAATAAAATTGAAAATTGTTTTAAGTGGCATAAGATTTTTTTCCAGATAATCATCCTGTAGCCAATTTAGCTAACCACCCAATATTGATCTGAAATGGATGCTTAAATATTCTTATCTAGAGAATAAAAACAAGGATAGGAATTCATTATCTAGCAGTTGAATTACCTAGTGGGTACTGCCTTCTTTACATTTCCATTATGAGAGACTGTTGGACAGACTTTTTTGCTGTGGGCTAATTAAAGTTTGTCTACCCAACCATATGATCTTTTGATAAAATTAATTTTTGATAATTTTCCAAGATTCATATATACTGTACTACTTCAAACATAAGCTACTCCCGAATTTAAATCACAGTAGAATTTTAAGCCTGAACAATCGGAAGAAAAATCCCCCCCCCCCTCGAATTTAGGCTGCATGTATGTACTTAAATAGGAAGTTAATATAAATACTGTAAACTCACTTATTTTATTGACAATTTTTTTTGGGATATAAATCCAATTTATCCAAATCACTTTGAACACTTTATGACAAAAAACTTTTGTTGTATATATATACACACATACACCTACATTTTGACTGTCCTGCATTCTTCTTCATAGCACAGTCACCTTTTTTTAAACATGAAAAAATGCAGTCAGGTTTAATAAAAAGTAACTATTCTGAAGACGACTACAGAACAGTTGAAATGTAGACGTATGTGTGTATATATATACAATAAAAGGTTTTTTGCTAAAAAGTGTTCAGAGTGATTTGGATAAATTGGATTTATATATTATAGCAAAAATAAATGAAAAGGTGATTTTGATAATATTTCTTCGATATACGGTATTTTCACTTTTCACATCTTCATGTTCATAACTTGAATTCTAATTTTCACTATTTCATCAAGTATATCATCTTCAGGCCATTTAAATTGCAGCTGAATGTTATAATTTCTGTAAAAATACATTTTTCTATTAAAAATCTAAATCATTCTCCTAAAATTATTTATATTTTTACAAATATTTTCTGAGAAAAATTAAAAATGTGTAAAAAAAAGATTCTAAAATATTCGTTTTTACTTTGAAATTCCAAATGAAAACATCAGAATTGTCAACATTGGCAAAATAGCATTAAAAGATTCTAAAGCATTTTTTTTTCACTTTAAAAATCAAAAGGAAGCTATCGGAATTGTCAAAATTTTGACAGGCACTCTCTTATGTACTGAACAATAATCAACCGATCAGCACCTTGAAAAGCAAGCTCTTATCTCAATGTTATATTGATTTTTTAGTTGTAAAACTATTCTAAAAGTTATTCAGTAAAGTTTTCTTGGTAATGTACCAGTAAAATCAGCAAAATGGATGTTAAAAGTAGCAGTTTGAGAGAGAAAGTTAAAGCCGTTTATGAAATTAATCCAAAAAATATTGGCTAAGAAAGATTTAACATGCTATTCTACATAGGAAATGATCATAATACTATGTGCATGTATAGCCACACCCTCTTCTAGGGGTCCAAAATTTGGAAAAAAAGTGTGGCTTATATTTGAAGTAATATGGTATATAACAAAGTAATAAACTTAAACATCAATATGTGGCTATTTTTTAAAGTCCTCATTGGAAAAAATTAAACAAAATTTAATTTAAACCACTGGGTAAAATAAATAAATATATATTTAAATTAATAAAAAAGGATGCTTGAAATTACATGTAGCAAAAATAATTGAGATATTGATATTTGTCTATCTATAGTTCAGTCATTTATCCACATGTATACAATGAGATCTGATGAAATAAAGGCTTATATATTGAATACTGGAATGGCCGACATCTTTGTCACATAAGACAAGTTATTAATTTAATTTATTTACCTATTAATTTGTATTTTCAACAGTGAAAGTATACCATACTTTTAATTTTTTTTTAAAAAATTATCCTGCTGCTTATGTATACAGTAGAGCCATGATATCCATATATTTTGTTCCAAGCCATTTTATGAATGTCATAAATTATGTATAATAGCTCATGTTTTGGTTATAATTTTTAATTGTAACAGAATATGTGCTGAATTACAAGTGTATAGTACTTTTAAATATGTGCATTTATACAATACAGACTCATTTTTATGTGAATACTATGATTATGGTGAAATCCACCAAAAGTGTACTTAACATTAGTTTATAAATAAAAAAGAAACCACTTCGATATGCAGACACACAAACATTTGCTGATTAGAATTACAAATGAAGGGAAAAATAAATACACATTTTTATGTGAATAGTATGATTATGGTGAATTTCATCAAAAGTGCACTTATCATTAGCTTATAAAGAAGAATGAAACCACTTTGATGCACAGATGTACCAATATTTGTAAATTTGAATTACAAAGGGAAAAATAAGTATTACATATATGAATTAATAATTTTAGTATGTACAAAGTTAAAAAAAAGTAGTGTAATTATTAATAATAAATTTCAGGGAGAACATTTGCATATATATTTACTGTGAATGTATTCACTCATTCACATTTACTCAAAAAAATATAATAAAAACTTTACCATATAGCAAAGTGTTACACTTTCATCATTATTAAACAGACATTTGATGATATCCTTTTTTTCAGTAACATTTTATCTCTGTGGAAATGTAATAGCAGGCTCATTATCAATAGAGTATGGCCTTTCTAGTTGTGATATTTTAAAGTCCATATTGACTTCAGAATATATAGTCACATCAACCTGCTATTAACCATTTCAGATTCTTATTTACACTCTTCAATCTTTATGCTTTCTGATGCCCTACAAGAATGTTTTACTGTTCTGTTTTTCTGTCACTACTAAATCAATAACTTTCATTTTATCACTTAAGAAAGATACTTTACAAATTTTCTTAAATTTTGTAAAACTTAATTTATGGTTAGAAAACATTTAGAAAATGAAATACTGTACATGGAAAACAAAGAATAAAATCATATGTTGTCAATATAATGTGAAGAAATGTTAATAAATATGATCACTTATGGTACTTTGAGATGGAAAAATAGATACTGCAATAATAGTAAAAAATATTATGAATTCTAATAGTTCTTTTTTTTTGTTTATTTATTTATTGGATAACATATATATATATTTCCACCAGTAATAAATAACATGTTCTCTTCTTCATACCATAATTTAGAAAGTTACATACCTATTCAAGAAATGATTAAATACAAAAATGTTATTATAATAATCGACAAGTCATTATTTTCAATGAATCATTTAAATAAACTTAAAAAATATCCACTTTTTGGAATCAATTCCAATCTTTTCATTATATAAAAGGGCATTTTTTAATCCAATGAAGTTGATACAAGAAAGTGGATATTATTTGTAAATTTATTGAAATGATGCTTTAGGAATCTGTATGAATTATGGTAATGCCATTTTTGGATTTAGTTGTTCCATGTATGGATTTATGTTATGAGTTTTATATAGTTGACAATCTATAATTTATTTATGGGCTTATTAAAATTATTAGAAAGTTATATACATAAACTTTGGGGGGCAACAAATATTTTCTAACATTACCCCAAAACATTGAGCAAATTGATGAAAACAGTACGTAAAGGTAATTGCCACATAACAAAAATCATATCTATGGTGCTTTTTGATTCTTTAAATATGTACCAATTCTCTGGTAACTATTTATTTATGAGGGAAAACTTATATACTAAAATTCTTGACATTATTTCTCCATAGTTCATGATAATGATATTCCACATATATTTTTATAAATTGGAACAATAGAAAAATCAATAACATCAGGTCCATATATTCATTCTGATTTATATATTCCAAATAAATTTCATTAGGTTTAAAGTTGATATAACATAACATCCTACTCTAATTTGTTTTCGTTTCCTTTTATAATACAATTTATTGATACACTAAGTTGATATATCATTATTAATGATGATAATTGGGCCCCCAAAATGCCTCATAAAAATATTGCATAAAAATAAGCAATATTATGAGTTTCTATGGGGGGGGGGAATAATTTGTTAATTTAAATCCAGAATATAAAATAACTGATAAAAAAAAAGAAGCTTACATTGAAAAAAAATGTTTTATTTAGAATATTACTAAAAAAACAACGACTAACATTTGGGTAAATATACTATTTAAAAACATTTCATTAACTATAATTTTAAAAGAAAAAAATATATAATTTTTCCATTGCCAATCACTATTTTGCTTCTTATCTAGTTGTACAATGACATTTTCAGTATCAAAATCGTTGAATTAAAATAAAGTATGAAGAAAAAAACTAACTGCAATGTGCAATTTAAAATTAAATAAAAAATTAACTTAATGAAATCTACAGTTTAAAATTTATTTTTCATGCGTTTTATGTTCAATTATTAAAAAAATTTATTTTTGTGATTTCTAACTAATAAAACTGATTTTTTTTTTTGCAGCACTGTTAATTTTATTTATTTTTAACCATTTGAGATGAAATAAGCAATAGTTTCATGCAGATTAATAGTTTTGAGCATTACAATGGAATTGAAATTGCTATATTTTCTTTACACTGGTTTAAGCATATCATAACCTTATAGTATGGTTTGCAGCTTTTCTTTTTCTACAGTAGCAATTTTAAGATATTAGTTGAAAAAAAATCTGAAGATGTAAGCATTGTTTGGATCTTAGCATAATAAAGCATAGAAGTCAATACAAATGAGAATTTCTGATTGGCTGAATGTTTTGGCTTGAGAGAAAATAAATGAATGCTAAAGAAAAATTGTATTTTTCAGCAATTTGTTTACAAATTAAAAATTATGCTGCAATATATTTGTAAAAGATTTATTTTTAAACCAAAAACTATGTCACTAATAGGAGATTGTTTTTTGAAAGCAATTTATTTTTAAAAATACAACTCTTAAAAAGTTTCTTACAGCAATCAGAAACAGCTTCCATTTGGTAAAAAGAAATTGCTTTTATCAAAATGGTAAATAAAATACTCTTTAAAATTTTAATAACAATAAATAATTATTAACTTTTAGACATTTTTTTCATTCTTTGATGATAACTAATTCAACATATATCATTCTTTTAATAACATAAAATTGAAATATCTAATATGGCATTCTTCCAACTTTTTGAATAGATAAATTACATACCATGATGGTATGCCTCATTCTTATAGGTAAGAACCTAATTTAGATAGTTATTTTCATATTTTTAAAATATAAAATGTTCATTTTTAAAATTTCTATCACATTGAAAGCATACATTTGTAATAAACAATGTCAAGGTTATCAATATATTATATAGAAAATAAGTTTAACTGTAAAAATAAAATATCCAAATATTGAGGAATATTTAATGTAAGACTCAGTAGATCCCATTTAAATGAGACAGGGGGAGTTTTCAGCTCGCTGGGTTAAATCACATATTTGTTTAATTTTATATAAATGCAGTAAATAAAATAAAATGTAGATAAAGAAATGTTATGTATGATTGAGTGATATAGTTGTAATAATATACATAAGTAATCAAATCTTTTTTTTCTTTTGCTGAACTATATTTACAATAAAACTGGTTACTGAATAAGTTACAAACAAATTATGAGATTGTTGATTTAAAATTGATATAATAAATGGTATTTCAAACTTATGCTTAGTAATCTTTGATCATATAAAGTGGATTATTAGCTGCACAGTGCATGAAATCATTTTTTCTCATAATGACTCACAATTACAATGTCTATTATGACAGTTGTATTTTTGTTGCAAGAAAAATAGTGTTCATAAGAATTTTAATCCATAAAACTGATTCAATGAATATAGATTCGCTAATATACACATTTTACGACTAAATATTAATATATTTTGTTGTACATTATCAAATTATGTCATTTACTGTGCTGAATGAAATTGGCTTTTTTTTGATTTGTAGTTGTTAGAGATGAAAATCTTTTTTATTTTGAAGGTCATAAATGAAAGTATTAAATATTTTGTAAAGTCATTGAATGAAAATTAAGTAATGTTCATAAATCATATTTTAATTCTATAATCAAAAAGTATTGTATACTGTATAATGAATAAACTCTATTGTATATATTTAGTGTGAATATTGCCATTTTATTTTTGAAAGTCTTAGCTTTAAAGAAATCACTATTCTATCAAATTATTAATCTTACAATATAACTGCCATTTTTTCACTGCCATTTTGAAAAAATGGTGGATATTTAAAAAAATTATTATTTTTTTAAAGATCGTAATAGCAAATAATCAATTGTAACTCAAAATAGTGGAGACAAATTGATAATTATCACTATGGTGAGTCCTTGCATAAAGGTTCATGACTAACCAATTTAAAGGTATTTTTGATATATATATATATAATTATTATAATTATGTTATAATATTAAAAACCCGCAAAAGAAAGAAAAAAATTTGTGGAGGAAAGAGGATTAGATGTTATGATATAATAATATAATTACTGTTAGAATACTATATAAAAACATGTATTAATACTATATAGAACAAGCAAGTCCATACTGAGAAAGTTAATCAATACAATTAATGTTGATGGAATTTTATAGAAATTAATAGAAGTGTAATTTTAATGTGTAGTGTATAATTTTATAAAAAAAACAATGCACACTATTGGAAAAGTTTAATTATAAATCAAAACTATACATACAAATGGAAACCAAAACATTTTAAAATGTAAAGTATAATTTTATATGAAATCAATATAAACTAATAAAGGCAAACTAGGTATTATTATTATTTTTTTAAAATCCAAGATAACATGTGGTATCTGATTATTGCTCATCTTTATGTTGTGGATTGGACTTTGAAATCTGTGAACAATATGACTTCCATCATTTTGTTTCATCCAAATAATAATTGTAACAGATTGTTTTGAATAGCAATTATTCAATTCATACTGAAAATTGTCTGTTTTGCAAACAAATTTATGCTGGTAACGGAAACTGAAATTTTTTAAAATATAGCATTCTTCCAAATAATAGTTAAAATTGTTTGGTTTGAATAGAATTGTCAATTTTAATTTGGTACTTATGTATTATTCTGTCTACCAGCTTGGCAGATCTTTTTTTTAAATATACAATTTCAGGGGCAAGCAATAAATGTTAAAAAACAAAATGGCTGACAATTAGTATTACCTTTTATTTATTATTGTTAATTATAATATTTCCACTTTATTTATTTTTTGTATTAATATAAAAAAATAGAAACAATGTTATAATAAAAATATATACAAATATTAACTGTGATTGGTACTTGTATGCACCTGAAACTGTATATGTAAAAAAGCATTGTCTGCCAAGCTTGGTAGACAGAATGACACACAAGTACCTTTAATTCACATTAAAATTTGTTTGTTTGAAATCAAAATGATTCTTTCAAAAATTGTAGTAAATAATGAAAATTCATATATATATATATATATTACTTTTATAAATCTCCACATATGTACTGTAATGCAATTTTTTTATATATAATTCCTTTAATTTTCTAACAGTTTCAACTGTCCTGCAGTCTTCATCAGAGCTTTTGCATAACCTTCCTCTGATGAAGACTGCAGGATAGTTGAAACTATTAGAAAATTAAAGGAATTATATTAAAAAAAATTGCATTAGAGTGTATATGTGGAGATTTATAAAGTAATATATATGAAGGAATGCAAAAAACGTAAAGGAGAAGGTATAAGAATAATAATGAAAATTGTTTGTTTAAATTTTTATTTTTCATTTATATTGATTAATATCTTCAATATGGGTTTGATGACTCTACCTAGTATGTAATACACATACATTGTATGTAGAATGTATGTTTTTTTTATATTAATCTAAATTGTTGATAAAACAATTAATAATTTATTTTAATATTACATTATATCTATATTTGTACATCAAAATTCATTGCTACTT
Organism: Epiperipatus broadwayi; assembly: GCA_028023455.1. Taxonomy (NCBI): domain Eukaryota; kingdom Metazoa; phylum Onychophora; class Udeonychophora; order Euonychophora; family Peripatidae; genus Epiperipatus; species Epiperipatus broadwayi. The sequence goes on from JAQFVV010000104.1 coordinate 2,335,361, forward strand.
ATATATACAGTATATAAAAAGTCAATTTGTTTGGAATCAATAGAGAAGAAAATATCAGTTATGACATAAAAAGAGAGAGTATATATATATGTATATCGTGTTTTCCTGTAGATTTGTGATGACGATATTTTAGATGTGACAATATTTTGGACTATTCCCCTCATCTATCATTAAATGTTGAATATCTAGAAAAAATTAAATTTTTCCAAATACAAACAACAGCCAGTAATAACATACAAAAAAAACATCACAACTTACTAGATTACACAATGTTTCAAAGTATTATCCTCAGTTTTCTTTGGGTGTTGCTGGACTGAACAGTGACAATGATGGCATTGGAGTTGAACTTACACCTTTAGATTCTTGAATATTGAATTCTAACACACACTCTAACCAAAGAAAAACTCTCCATACAGTATTGCCACCCTGTGATCATGTGATGCTTAATGGTTTAACACTCTAACCAACTGAGCTATTCTGTCAAGACAAGTCAGTAGAAATGTTATTCTCCTTTTGTTTTACTTCTTTCTAGGAGCAAGGTTAATTAGAGGCTCCCAGACACTGTGCATTGTGACACTGGGTTGACTTATAGGATTATTTGCCATTATCATATGAGCAGCTTTTTTTTAATTTGTTCTTTACATCTTTTTGTCTATCCATTATTTCCCTCATAGATCCATGTGTGACATTTCTACTGACTGCTGTCTTTGACAGAATATCTCAGTTGGTTAAAGTGTGCCTTAACATTTTATATTCAAAATCTGAACCTTTGTGCAAGTTCAACTTCATGTCAAGCCAGCAACACCTGAAGCAGAGGATAGTATAATACCACTCAAAGTGTTGTGTAATCTACTAACTTGTGTTGACTTTAGGTGTTATTACTGACAGTTGCTAGTATTTGGAAAAAATTAAAATTTAAAATGTTCTACACATTCAACATTTAATGACAGATGATAGAAATAGTCCAAAATATGAACACATATAAATTATATACTAAGTTAAATTAAGATAAATCAAAGTAAAGTCTGATTTTCAGTGATATCAATAATTTTAAATGGCTGCAAAAATATCAACAACCACAAAGACACTGTCTCTTGTTGTAATTTTCGTTAGTTTGTCAACTAGAGAGTTTGTAATTTCTGCAAAGCATATTAAAGGTAAAATGACATCTCATGAACCAAAGGTGGCAAAAGATGAAGATGTTAATTTATTTGATGGAAAATAGTCTTCTTTGAATATTTTAAAATGAAAAATGCTAAAGTTGGAATACGAGAGTGGGTAATAGATGAGGCTAGTTGGCGATATTTTAAAAGTTGGAACACTGAGACAAAAATGCTTTAGCTATATAGTAAGCAGATTCACAAAATAGTTATAAATGTCAATAAACAACTAGGATAGCACTAGTAGTGAAGGTTTTAAAGTTTATTTAATCAAGAAATCATAAGTATTTTGACTCCAAGCGCCAATACCTGAATTGCTGAATAATACATGTATTCGATACAATAAGAAATGACCGAGAAACTTCTTTGGAATGGAATCTCCATCAGTCTCTACATTATGGGTTTTCCAATATGCAATCTACTTAAAAAACGCATGTGATTGAGGACTTAGTGTATGTGGAGATGAATCAAATAAGTTTTTGCGAATTTGTTCCTAATAGAGGGTTGTATCTCTGTTGATTTTATAAGAAGTACTTCATTTTTTGAGTAACAGATAATGTATTGAGCCATTACAATGATTATTATTTGTAAATAAAAATGATTGGTGTTAGTGAACAAATTATGAGCTTACTAGAATCTAACATTCCTAGAAAAAAAGAAGCTTGGTGTGTGTGGAGGTATGGTCAAACAATTTTTTAATAAACTCATGTAGTATGTTTTTAGCATTATAGGTAAGCATGGTTTGTTATTACAATAAAGTTTGAATTAAATTATTGCATAGATCAATCTATGTATGAGGGGATACCCAAAAATGACTGAAATTATTCTTTGGAAGGTGAGCACATGGTAAAACATGCTTTTGCCATTAGATGCCTTTTGCATGAACTACTCTGCATCAGTCTTCAAACCATTAAGAGAAATTGTGATATGGCACAGTAAATGTTTTGAGTAAGTGTGTCTTGGTTATTTGTCAATTTTTGTAAGGGCTAAAAAGTTGGAACTATGTGAAATTCTGTTTTCAGTTAATGAAAATAGCAGGGGAAACAATTATAACATTTGAAATAGTTTACAAGGATGCTGCTGTGTGGAAAACACAAGTTTACTAGTGGTTTAATCTCAAATTCACCATGTTACAAAAAAGCATAGTGAGTGAAAGTCAGTGTCAAGATGATGTTGATTTTTTAAAAATCCAAGTGGCATTGTTTATCCAGAATTCATTTGTAACAATCAGGTGTTTTACCTAAAAGTTCTGAAAAGTTTGTGTGATGTGGTAAAATGAAAATGTCTCTATTTGTGGCCAAGTTGGAAGTGCAAGCTTTACCATGAGGGAACACACCAGAACAGAAAGCCTTGAGTGTGATATATTTTTAAATTAAAAACAGTTTTGGCATTCCTTATCCATCAGCCATATTCACCTGATATCACTTTGTGTGACTTCTTTTTATTCCCCTCAATAAAAAAATACTCAAAAGAAAAGGTTTTACAAACTTGGAAATGGTGAACAAAGAAGCGACAGAAGTGTTCAAAGTCATCACTTTGCAAGAGTTTTTGAACTACTTCAAAAAGCAGGAAACTCATTTAGATTGGTATATTATATCAAGTGGACAGTACTTTGAAGGAAATTAAATTTATAACACCCAAATGATAAGTCCACAATTTTTAATTACAAAATTCCAGTTATTTTTGGATACCCTCTCATAAATAAAAAGTATAGGTGAAATTCAGTGATGTATTGAGTTTTACTGAGTGTTTTACCTTGACCAAAAGTCTTTCCATTTTTAAGATTTATGATTTTTTTTGTCCAAATCATTTAGTTCGGTGGTAGAGAGTTTCTATTCATGGATCACTGTTTCAGTTTTGTCACTTCCAGCACTCAAATTTCTTACAAACTTCCAAACAATAAACATTTCCATTATTTTTTTAATGAATAAATAGTATGCATGTATTTATATAGTGGACTATTTCCATCATCTAGTATTGAGTATTGAATATCTTTAGAAAAATTTAATTTTATTTAAATTTTCAAAGTGCATTCAACTATTAGTAATAGCAGACAGGTTAATATATGTGCAATGTTCCGAGAGCTATTAATCTCCTCTCTTCTTCAGGTGTTGCTGGCCAGTGACAGTACTAGCATGGGAATCAAACTTGGACCTTTATATTTTTGAATATTGAATTTTAAGGTATTGCTGTAACCAATTGAGCCATTCTGCCAAAAGTAACAGTCAGTAGAAATTTCATATACTTATCTGTAAGGTTTCTCCTGATTCTCCACTTTTTCATAAGGGCAAAGTTGATTGGTGGTTTACATATATTATGTATAGTCACGCTAGGTTGACTTATGGAGTTATTCACCATTGTCATGTGAGCAGATTTTTTGAATAGAGAGAAAAAGGTACGAAAAATAAAATTCAAGATAGCTGCTCACATGACAATGGTGAACAAGTCCATAAGCCAATCCAATATGACTATACATAACATGTGGAAACCACTAATCAACTTTTCCCTTAGGAAAAGGTGAAGAAATCAGGAAGAATCTCGTAGATAAATATGTGAACTGTCTACTTATTGTTGCCTTTGGCAGGATGGGTCAGTTGGTTAGAGCATTACCTTAAAATTTAATATTCAAAAATCTAAGAGTCCAGGTTTGATTCCCATGCCAGTACTATCACCAGTCAGCCAAGCAACACCTGAAGAAGAGAGGAGAATAATGCCTCACAAAACATGGTGCATATACTAACCTGTGTGCTAGTATTAACAGTTGAATGTACTTTGAAAATTTAAATGGAGTTACATTTTTGTAAAGATATTCAATACTCGATACTAGAAAATGGAAATGGTCCAATATATAAATACAACTAAAATACCATCATCACAAACAATCAGGAAAACACAAAATAGGATGGATGTATTTTTATAAGTAGTCTTTGAGCTTCTTTTATAATTATTCAATAAGAATTCTCCCTCATCAATATAATATTTATTATATGTAAGTATGGTTTAATAGGATTAAATAGATTTTTTTAGGTCATATATTAATTTTATTGTTAAAAAAAAGGATGTTAAGTAACCACAATCAGCAAATGATATATCTTCTTAGAAGTTTTAATCAACCATTCATTCTTAAACCTTGTTATAAGTATCTTATCCTAAATATAGGGGATTTGAACTCAGACTTTCAAGCACCCTTCAACTATCCATACTATCTCATACCACTGATACACATGTAGAAAAGATAAATAGTCATCAAGTTTGTCCAGTTTATAATCTTCCCCATATATATATATAATCAGTGCTCAGTTTATATTAAGATAGAAAATCTTTATACTTTAATGGACAGGCTTCAATCTATTCCAACCTCCAACTCTTCAGCCATCCATACCATTGAAAATCTGATGATGGAAAGCCCCAAATTACATGCTGATGCCAATATTATTGCCATGCCCTTTAAATCTCTATCTTTGCTTATGGAGTTCTACATTTATTTTATATATTCTTCCAAGAAAACAAAATGATAAAAAATCATAACCAAACTCATTTTCACCCTTTATCAATCTATTGCAAGATGAAGGTGACTCTGAGTTAAATTCAATTTCTCTTATTTATTTTAGTTATCCATCTCACATATGATCTTTTTCTAGATGTTTTATACATTTTTGATGTTCTCTTTAGGCCTTCAGATGCATATTTGCTGACAGTTTTTTTAGTGGCATATTTGTCCCATCTCTATTTAAACTTCTTTGCACTCTAATGTTTGATCTCTCATATATTTTTGTTTTGATATCTTGTTATCTACAGCTTCCTTTATTACTTCATTGTATTGATTCAAGTGTCTCTACCACTTTTCTATTAAGTATTCAAATCTCAGATTCACAACTAAGAACATTTATTAAAAATGTTCCATTTCAAACTTTTAATATTAAGTTGTTTGTCATAACCAATGTTAATTGTTAATGAGTGCTGTTAGTAATTAAAATATTTGAAAAAAAATCATACTACATGATTCCTTGTATGTATATGTTGGTCTCTTTCTATCATATAATATGAGTATTGAATGTCTTTAGCACACAGGTTAGTATATGCACAATGTTTCAAGAGGTATTATTCTCCTCTTTTTTTCAGCTGTTGCTGACCTGACAAGTACTAGTAAGGGAATCGAACTTAAAGATTTTTGAATATTGGATTTAAGGTAACACTCTAATTCAACAGAGCCATCCTAACAAAGGCAACAGTCAGTAGAAATTTCATATACTTGCCTATGTGGTTCCTTCTGATTTCTCCACCTTTTTCTAAGAGCAAAGTTGATTATTGGTTTCCATATATTATGTATAGTCACACTTGGCTGACTTATGGGATTATTTGCCATTGTTATATGAGTAGCTTCTTTAAATTTTCTTCTTTGTGCCTTTTGTTTATCTAATATTTTTGTATTTCTTCAATTGAACATATGTTCATTGGTAATACATGGTCTGCTACCTTAGACACATGTTTTCTCTCTTCTAAATTTTGCTAAAAATACTCAGTACTCATATTAGATTATGGAAATAGTCTAACATATAAATATAATTAAAACACAATCATCACAAACCTTCAGAAATGCACCATACTTTTTGCATTTCAACATTTTTATCTTCTCCTAGGGCCAATTTGAGATAGTATTTCAATATTTTAGTTTAAACCATTATTCTATATTATGAAACAATAAATTGCATTTGATGTATTAGAAATATAAGTTTACAAATGAAAACTTCCTAAAAAGTCATATTTGAACCTTCCAAATATAGAAAAAAATAATAAAGTGAAATATGGAATGGGAACAATAAGTTTTTACTTATTGGACAATTATAACAATGCTGATAAAAAATAATTAAAAACTTTGTTGATCAGACTTCATTTTTAAAACATGAACAAATTAGTATTAAATCATTATAAAGCTATAAAATTTAATTCTAAAATTTGAAATTGTGTTTATAATTTTTAAAAGATCACAAAAGTTCTATACTACAGTGCATGAAAATATATTTTTTTTTTATAATTTCAAGTATTTTGTAAAAATAATTGTGAATATTTAAATAATCTCAAAAAATATACTTTTTTTTTCTCATTGCTATAACAATTGAAGAGAAATTTACAAATTTGTTTACAAGTTTGTTTACATACACAAGATCAAGGAATCCACCAATTACTAATGTTTTAGGCTTTTCTCAGCTATCTGAAAGTATTTCTTTGTGGAATACTGACATCTTCAGATTTTTTAAACTAATAAGGCCATATTCACTTTAATTCCAGCTTGAAATTAAAACCAGAAAAATAGCACCAAAGACAGCAACAGGAGAGTGTTTTAAAACCACAGCGTAGCAGTGCTATCACAGTACCCTGCAAAATCAAGAGGTCAGAATCATTGAATTAAATTAATTCTACCAAAAACCCTTCATGAAATTTTAATTCTATGATTAATCTTATCCATTATGTTACCATACTTATTAATAATTTGACCAAAGTATTTACAGTTATCTTCTAATTTAATGCAAGTGATTATATACAGAAATGAAAGAAAGAGAAGGGGAGATTGAGATAGTGGAAGTGTATAATGAGAAAGATATATTTAATTGTATGAGCCTTGCATAATTTAGTACATTAGTAGAATGGCAGATTCCGGAATTAAATGTCCATAGATTACATCTCACCTCTTACTTCCGGTGATCAAAAGTCAAATGATCTCTTAACAATTATTTGAATATTTTATTAATCCTAATATAGGATATAGGAGCACAGACTTTCACACCACCCACTTCTCTCCACTCTATCTAATAACACTGATACACCTAAACACATATATGCTGAAAAGATAAATAATCACCAATATACGTATTTCATGCTAAACCAGCAATCATCAATTGGTCCAGACTATCATCTTTACACACATATAATTTAATGTCAAATGTGAAATATATAATCAAATTATAATAATTAATGCAATAAAATCGTTATACATCGATTTTTAAGAGACTGAAAAAATAAATTATAGCTGGGAGAAATAATCAAAGAGAGCAGACATTAGATGATGGGAAACAGTGTATGTGAAGACAATAGGTAGAGATTTCATTGCATAATATCATTTAAGACACACAATAAAAGATAAACGTCATGAGAGGCACTAAAACACTTAACGGGTTAATCAATTATAATTTATTAAGAAACTTTAATGAGGATCAATTTAAATTTATTAAAAGGAAATACTGATATTTTATTAAGAGGAAAAGTTTGTATTTATATTATTGCTTGTTCTCATTCTGCTTGGAATCAACAGATTATTTCCCGTCAAATTACTCAACACACGCACACATGTATAAAGTATAACATCTTTAAAAAAAAAAAAGAAGCTTTTACGTTTCAAATATTTCCAAGTTGACAGAAGGTTTTATTTTATTTTATCTTTTCCAGCTGTTGTCAAATTTAATTATTAAAATTATATTTTATTTGTGTAATTTGAGAGGTGTTTTTTTTCCTGGAAAAAAACAACAAACTCATTTTAGATTGATTTTAACTAAAAGAACAGTTTGGTTCATTTGTTCATCTAAGCACGGCTTCTGCTGTGTGTTTTTGCTTTTTGTTTTATTTATCTTGAATAGAATAAGGCTAAAACACTTCTCCCATCATGCTCTTGTGGATATATTCTCCGCGTGCTTTTCGCTAAATGACACGAGTGAGTGGATGGGTAGAACTGTGAGTAAAAGGAGAAGAAGATTGGAATGACAGAGTATTTTCTGCTTCTGAAATTAATGAAATTAATTTCATCACCTTTTCCCGAAAAGATGTTTTTGTATCTCAAGGGCTACTTCTAAGAGGGGAAAATACGCCCAAAAAGATAGATCGAACAAATATTACACTTCGTTAGTTTTCCATGTAGTAGTTGTGTTTTTCTCCGATCACTAATCGACGCCGCCTGTTTGTTTATTCGAATATTTCTATAATGGGAGTTGGTGGGCTGTAAGTATCCAATTAACTTTTTATTATTATTTGGTTTTTATTTTGACTCTCCGCTTGATCTGTAAACTAATTCACATTCGAATAATTGTTTTTATGTATTAAAAATGTTTTCCTTTAAAACAAATTACTATATATATATATGGGGGGAAAAAACTTTCTCAAATAAAACACATCCACAATTTACAGTGGAACGCACTCGGACAACCGTATATGGATGTATTTAAAATCAGATAATATATAATAGATCAAACAGTCATATATAATAGCTACAGCTTTTATATATTGGTATTGAGAAAATTGCAGAGTTAATTTCAGTGTTTTAATTAATATATTTGCTTGGATTGTAGACTATAATCTTTAAAGTCGCAATATTTAATTAACATAATTAATTAGGGAAAGGTTTTTTATTTCGGTCTGTATTTTTACAAATGGTCTTTTATTTTGAATAACAGTGGAGAGATAGTCGTAAGTAATTTAGTAATTCTACCTGCTTGGGTTAGTGCAGTGGTAAAGTACCTCTGGGGTTCAAGACCTATGAACCGCGACCCAACGCTGTCACTTCGGTGCGCGAACTTCTTATGGATGCTCGAACAAAAAACTATTAGCTTTTTTTTATTATTAGTAGTAATTGTATATGTTGATGCCACTGCTATTTATAACCGTGTTCGATTGAGAGTTCAAGACCTATGAACTATGGCCCAGCACTGTCACTTCCGGTGCACGAACTTCATATTGGTAATAAACTATTAGCTTATTTTTTTAAATATTTATGTTAGTAATTATATATGATGATGCCATTACTATTTGTAACCGTGATCGACTGATCTGTGTTATAATCTTGTTTAAAATCTATTATCCAGAGTGGATAGAAAATGTCATATCAATTTGATCTATGAACTATATCAAAGCTTGCTATTTTTAAAAAAAATTAATAAAATCATTCGGTGCTTCGAAGGTTACATGACGGTCAAGTGCAAGGTTGACAAATTAAACTTTGATCAAGCATCTTTAGCTTTCGAATCTGTAACCTGTGTTATTAAAAGATGGTGAAAGAATAAATCACCTTGTATATAATATGAGTAGTTGCATTGTTATTTTCCACAATATCCATTGAATAAAAATACTTGCATGATTAATAATTTTCATTGGCAATATATTTAAGAAAAGGAATAAAATGTTTATTTGATTTCTAATATATGCAATCTTCAGTTAGAAAAAACTTTATATCAAATTTAAAATGCTTTCAATTATAATATTAGAGAATGCTTTAAAAAAGTGAAATCAATGTAAAATCTAACCTGCATTTAATTTGTATTGAGATAGGAAAAAAAAACATACTGAAGGAGACTTTAAATACTGTTTTCTTATTTTACACATGAGTTGTTTAAATTTTTCAAAAGGCATTAGGACAGGGGTTCCCAACCTGGGATATCCATATTCTCAATTGGTACAGGAAGCTTGTTCAGGGGTACAGTGAATAGCACACAATTAAGTATATAACACTAATAATACATTCCAAAAATAATTATGGTATCAACATTTCCAGGTTTTTCAATGTTGGTAATATCTCACAGTCACACCAACAACCTTTCAGACCTCTTTGGACATGGATCGAGTGTTGCTTAGACATTTTTCTTACTGCAGGGTCCAATAATTTAAAATGCCAAGTTAAGATTCAAAATAGCTAGTGAAATTGCCAAATTGGCACTCTCCCAGGGCTTACTTTCATGGAATCTGCATTTCCTGCACATACACATGATGTACAGCATGATACACTCTCCACTTGCATTATGACTTATTATAATGAATGGGGGTGCCAGATATTTTATTAAAAGCCAAAGATGCTTATTATAATGTAAAAGTAAGCTTTCACATTAATTAAATCTGACCTTTCTTTTTGCCAAGTATAAGGTGAAAAGTCCCATTACTCTGTGCAGGAAGTGAATAAATTCATATTATTGTTTATTGAATGATTATACATGACATCTATGTACAAAACTGAGAACTAAAAAATGAATTTATAGAAATAATGAATTGTTAGTTGAGAGAAAAGTAGATTAAACCAGTAACTATTACCAAATTAGCAACATTCTGTGAAAGTGTCTGGAACCAACAATGAAAAGATTAAATTCTTATTAGTTCATAAGAAGTTCAAAGACTAGAAGTGACAATGCAGGGCATCTTAAAGTCCAGAGTTTAGTTATACCAGTCACTTATAGGTGGATTTTATTATAATTATATGTTTTGTTTAAAAGTAGAAAAGAAAAAGCAAATAATAACAAATTTCCAAATCCCAGTTTAAACACTTTTAGACAAGAACATCCACTCTAGTGTCATCTAGTGCGAATTTGAGTAATTTCTAATTATCAGATGTATATAAATTCCTTATTTTTAGTATTTAAATCCTCCTGAGACAAGTTTCTAATTTTTGCCTTTTTTAATGAGGTATGGAACTCAAAGCTGGAAGGAATGCAGTCATATATCTAGCAAATAGTTTTAATTCCACTTTTATCTGTCAAGGTCAAAACAGTTTCAAAAAGATATTGACATATGCAGTTACTAAAGTGCATTCAGGTCTACTTAACTGTAAAAGCACATTGACTTGGTTTCAAAATCTTATGCTGATTTGCAATTCAAGATTTTAGTTTGACTGGTAAAGTGGATTTAAAAGCAGTTGCTGGCTTCCAACTTTGAATCCTGTTCCTCATTGATAAAAGCAAGAATCAGAATTAGGTCTGATAGGAATTTAAATATTAAGGATAGGGATTTTTTATGCTTCTAGTAATCCCTGATTATTTTAATATACACTAGATGGCACTAAAGTCAAGAACTTTTATTATCTAATAATGCTATTTTCTAACCAATCTGTGAATTTGTAAACAGTGAGTAGGTATGTCATGAAACAGCCTTTAACCTTTTGTCTAATATGCATACTTTCACATTTTTATTACCTTTATTCCCTAAGCCATTTCTCTGCTCACACATTAGATAACATTGATAACTAGTGAACAAAGATGATGGATATTTATTTTTCATTAATAGTTTAAATATTTTTTAAAGTAATGAAAAGAGTTCTGAAGAAGACTCGTGATCATTCAAAACCACCAGCCATTTTGAAAGTTTAAATATAATTATATACTATATTTTCATTGTATTAAGTGCATAGAAAATGTGATGTTGTTTGTTTATATTGCTGCAAATCACATATTTAAAATATATAGTTACTTCTCATTATCATCCTAGAAATATAATTACCTGTGTATTTCATTTTTGTATATATTTAATTATGCTCAAATCATGCAGATTATATGTACTCAAGAAATTAGTTATGGCTTTTGCAAACTATGAAGTAATGAAAATGAAATAACTCAATGTTTATTAAAGTATGATATTTCCTTTTCCCCGCTTCATCAGAAACAAAGATCACATCGTGTAACAATTACACATTTTTATAAAACCACTAAAACATCACATGATTACCATTTCTTATGCTTACACAAGCCATTACTACAGTAGCAAATTCCATACAGTAGTGCCACTTGGTGCAAGCCTTAATAATCAATGAATGCAAGAATGTTTGTGCATAAAATCCCCATTTAGTGCCTAGTCATACAATATCTCCAGACTGATAAAAGCCATAAACTAGTATGGAGATTTTGGATAAGTAGGCACTAAAATACAGATTTTATGCACAAACCTTCTTGCATCCATTGATTACTAGGTTTGCACTGGATGGAAAGTTTGCTAGTGTAATTATATTTTCACTTTTACAGTAAATGCATTGACATATGTATTGTTAAATATCCATTTATTACTATGGCATACAGATTGCTATCTGCACAAAAAAAGCCAAATCTATTTGAGCTAATTTTTTATAGTAATACTTGAACACAGTTTGTAGAAATTGAAGTGAAATGCATTAACCACCACACTACCAATTGAATGATTGAGCATATATTCCAACAATATTTTGTAAGCATATAAAACCACTATCCTCACTGATAAAGTTTTCCTAGACGAAATTGCATTAGGAGTTGTAATCTTATTTCCTACAATCCTGTTCATCTTTTTTACATTGAAATAAATTCAGTTCATGTTCTTTACATTAACCATATATCAGTTTTATTAGGTCACAATTAAAAAGCTGTCAATAGATTCTGATTATGTTTATTCTACCCATAATATTGGAAATATTTTTAAATGTGTGGAGTTATCCATTTATAATTACTTAATTAGAAAGCACACCTAGAACAGTAGCTAATGAAAGCCAACTGCTGCAAGTCAAAGGTTAAAGTAAAACTGTCAGGCTGATTGCATTCAAAAGGAGGATCCCCAATATCTATAATATTGTTTATAGTTATGTAATGTCCATAATATTGTTTATAGTTACATATTAATATTTAAAAATTGATTATTAAAATAAGATTATTTAAAACAATGAAATTAATATTTTCATCTTTTTCCTCAAATTATTAAATTAGATATTATTTATAAAAATACTTTACAATGAAGGTAGTTAATAGCATTATTATGTCATAATTAGAGGTCATAAATTTTAATCTGATTTAGAAGTCAAACACTTTGTTAGGGGTGTAAAGTGATTACCTAGCTGATAGTTTGTTACCACTGAAATCACATATTTAGACCCTTATTTTTAATTTCAATCACCATATCTGTCTACATAACTTTGTTTTGGCATATACCTTTGCTTTTTCAAAAGATTTAAAATTTCTTTAGTTATGTCAAAAATCATCAATCCATGATGCCTGCACTAAATGTGTGTGGGACTAAATTTGGTATATTTGAGTTCTGATAATAAAAATAAAAATATTAGATTTTGCAAATGTAAAGTAATCAAGTAAACAATTTTTATGAGTATTCACAACAAAATAAATAAATAAAAATTCAAATTTAATTAATTAAATTAAAACTTTTTAGTTGACATTCATTCTGTAAAATATGTTTGATACTTACTCTAATTTGTAACTTGATTAATTTAGAGTGAGTCTGTAATAGGTTCTTTTATTTTGTAATTTTCATTCTCTGTATGCTTTAGAATTTTGTTCTTTACAAAAATTATTTTTATCATGGCACTGATTAACCTTTTCTGAGTAAAGATCACACTTGTTTTGTCCATGCACTCTCTCTCTCTCTAACCACTATTTTTAGCATTTTGATGATTTTCTGAGGAAAAACTACTGAATAATGCTGCCACCTTTAGATTTTTTAACAACTAATAAATCAGTAATATTTAACTTTAATGCTATAACAATGAGGTAAGAGTCTTCCTTCCAAGGTGCTAATTGGTTGTTTCTTCTTTTCTTCACAAGAGAGAACTTGTCAATGATTTTGACAGTTTTGCTTCTTCATTTTGATTTTCAAAATGAAAACCAGTTTTAAAGCCTGTTTTTAACATTTATTATTTTTTCACAAAATATTTATGAAATATTAATTATTTAGAAGAATAATTGAGATTTTAGTAGAAAATATTTACTTTTATAAGAAGCAAATTGACAAAGAAATCAATATTGTATGCTGCAATTTATAATTGGATGACAAGATTTAAGATTATAGATTATTTTCTTCAATTATAAATAGAAATTTATTTTTAAGAAAACTTTTATTTACTTTAATAATCTAATGAATTATTAATTTTTATTTTAGAAACTAAGCTAAAATAAATATATTTTTAAGAGGTGAATATATTTTTACTGCTGATTCTGTAATTGACCAATCAAAAGTTTGTAACTTTAATTCAATCTACTAATAGGGATTTTGAACACAGAAAGAGAAAAAATGAAGTCAAATCTGAATAATTTAAATTTGAGACATAATTCTGTTGCTTTTATTTATAAAATTGATCAGAAGTCTTATATAAGCAAGTAATATTTAGTTTAATTTTTTTGTTTATGTTATTTTATTATGAAAAAAAAATTTATATGTAGCATATTGTATTTTGTATAAAAATTGATTAGTAGCTCAAAATTTGTATAATAAGTAAACTCGTGCATGATAAATTGGTGCATTACTTTGGTCTGTCATAAGTTATGTTACAACTAAGATCTCTAAAATTTATAATTACTGATTTAATGTGAAACCTCTTTTTTATATATGTCAAAAAAATGCTATTCTGCCATGTTTATTATTCTTTCCACATAATCCAATTAAATGCTACTTATACTAATCTATTTTTATCCATATATTGTAGCCTTCTAATTATTTAAATTTGCTTTTAATTTTTCTCTTTAAAAATGAAAGTATAACTTATGTCACATTGATAAGCCTTTACAGCCCACAATTCTTGTTGCAACATATATCAATATGGTAGTTTTTGGTGTTTTTCTTTATTACAATCAATAACCTCTGAACCACTAAGCCCAAAGGAACCTGTTAGTATCTCTTTATTATTTTCTAACCTTCATAGCTTTTAAAACTTTAATTCTACTAGCATTTTATCCCATTACTTTTGATAAAGTATAAACCAGCTTTCCTTTAAATGAAGGCAAAATTTTTTCTTTATAATTTCATGCCATCTATTAGCTAAGTTAAAACTAAGACAATTAATCAAATGAATAATATTTCTGTAGTGTAATTTTTAACACCTTGTGAATGGATGTAATCATAAACTTATGATCAAAAATATGTGAAAAATATATGATCCCCAAAGTGCACATTTTGTGCTGAACTAGCACCCATTAGTTGGCACAAATCACAATCTCATACACATATCTTTATCATTGTTCATTATATATATATATATATTGT